>VDFB02000017.1:26623387-26713038 GCA_007258455.2 Sequoia sempervirens
TGCTATTTTTAAAGAACTCTTTCAAAAATCTTAACAAGTCAGCTGCCACTTCTGCATCGGTTTTAGGTAGTGTTTTGTTTTCTAAATAGCTAAAACCTATAGAGAGGTCACAAACTAATCAATTCTCAAAAGGGTCATAGCCTTACATTATTTGAAGATTATTACCAATAAGTTTGGGTTAGCAAGGTCTTTGAAATACTTGTAACAGTGAAATGTAAAAAAAAATCGAGTGACAAAAAAAGTTTACAATACCTATACCAATAGGGCTATCCTAGCAAATATTCGATTGAAATTTGATGGTGATTGCATCACAAGTCAGGAGTCACAAGAGTGAGTAACAAGTAGTACAAATATTTACATCAATTGGTCATTTTTATAAAAAAAAATTAATTGACTAACCATCTGAATGCATATAGACAACTCAACTTAACAATAAAGGAATATGAAATCTCCTATGTACAAGTAGAAAAAATATTCATTTTACACCTTTCAACCTCTATAAAGCTAATGTGTTTTCAACTTGTTGCGACCATTTTCTATTTTCCAAAACAAGAGAGAAAAGTTTTTCTATAAGAAGACAATGTATTGAGTTGCACCTATTGACATTTTTGGCATCAACCAACTCCAAACGTGACACATATTTAAGCAAAGTTCACCATGAAAGCTCGTAATCAATAGATATTTATTAGATGAGTTTTTAGTCAAACTAGAAGTGAATAATAACATCCATCAATAGAAATTTATTAGACGAGTACTTGTTTGAATTGAAAGTGAATAACAATATCATTTATTAGGATGATTGTAAATACTAAGCTTACCACATAATCCACAAGGGAAATCCGGCTATCACCAAATAATACACCTTAAAGGAAAGATCAAATTGGAAATGAGTATGTTGTGCAAAACTCACTAATTCAATGACACAGACTTATGTGGGTATCTGTGACTTAGGATTTTTGGTTTACTCAACTTGCTTTCTAATCTAGTAGCATTACCAAATTGACAATATTTTGTTTAACAATTCATGAAATTTGATAGACTCGAGAGCTAAAACTATTGAGAAAAAAGGGCTTTCTCCATATCTTAGATATTAGTTGCAAGAAGAAATTATGCTTTTTGACAACTTAATCACAGTCCGTATAGATATATATAAATGCTTGTACCTCCAAGTTTAGCTTTTATATCTCTAGCATGAATTGCCTTGCTTAAAGCTAGTCCTAGCATACTTGCAGGCCTTCCTCCATATGATTCTCCTACAATGAATATAGGGCTCCCCTATAGAGTGCTATTTTTAAAGAACTCTTTCAAAAATCTTAACAAGTTAGCTGCCACTTGTGCATCGGTTTAAGGTAGTGTTTTGTTTTCTAAATAGCTAAAACCTATAGAGAGGTCACAAACTAATCAATTCTCAAAAGGGTCATAGCCTTACATTATTTGAAGATTATTGCCAGTAAGTTTGGGTTAGCAAGGTCTTTGAAATACTTGTAACAGTGAAATGTAAAAAAAATTCGAGTGACAAAAAAAGTTTACAATACCTATACCAATAGGGCTATCCTAGCAAATATTCGATTGAAATTTGATGGTGATTGCATCACAAGTCAGGAGTCACAAGAGTGAGTAACAAGTAGTACAAATATTTCTATCAATTGATCATTTTTTATAAAAAAATTAATTGACTAACCTTCTGAATGGATATAAACAACTCGACTTAACAATGAAGGAGTATGAAAGCTCCTCTGTACAGGAAGAACAAATATTCATTTTACACCTCTCATCCTCACAACATAATCGTGGAACTCACAATGTAAGTTTATTAAATAATAGGAGCCATTACCACAAACAATAGATCAACATTTTGCAGCCATGTTGTGTTTCTGGGTTGCAATTGAGTGTCCAAAGGACCAACTTCTTGAAAATTGCCTATTCCAACGCTTGAAGCTCCCTACAATATATTTGACATTTTATGAATATTGTGATTCTCATCATAAGATTATAGGGCTCTAGCCTATTAGTATCAAGAACATGCATAGAACTTGCAGCCATAAAAACTAGTAGGTTGCAACATAAATTCACCAAAAATGCAGCACTAATGAGAAGAAGAACTTTCAACCACCCACCGGCCCTCCTTGCAGCCACACAATAATAGGCCAATCCACACCTGCTCTCTGAGGATTGATGTAGTGCCACCAAAACATGTGGGCCTCTGTTGTATTCAACTTCTTATCAAAGCTTTTCTGAATAAGACTCGGAAGCTTTTACTCACAATTTAATTATTGAACAAGTCAGTCCATTAAGAGCAATCATCAGAAAGCTTGTAAATATAAATTAGATTCAGCCTTACTTGGTCTGACTTCAACATAACCCAACTCTTCAGATCCATTAGGGGTTCCTGCCCTTACATTCCTTTCACATTCAACACTGCTAATTCCCATACAGAATAGCAGACTCAATAAGAATACCAGTACACCGGAGAGAGACATGGTTGGATCTTGCTCAAGGTGATTCCCAATCAATTTTCTACACAATCAAGAAGAGAAAAAGGCCAAGTTTTTCATTTATTTGTTTATTTGGGTTTGATTACACCTATATACAACTTATTGATATTAAGACTTATCATGGGATCATACAGGGCCACCTAGACTTCTTTAATTGACCCTTGAATTATAACTTCTCAAGGTAAATGCTGCTCATCGGGGTGACTTAACTTCTCAAGGTAACTGCTACTCATTGGGGTGAATTTTTCAGAGAAGGAAAAAAGCTACTACTCTTCCACGTTATTTCCTTCATAAGTAAAGCAGAGTTGTTGAGTTGGTGTGTGTTTGCAGGAGTCTTCAGTGTGCACTTATGAACGGGCTAAAAAGATGTCTGTATATATTACAAATAAATACTTAATTCCCATAAAAGAATTGCAGTTTAATTCATAATGATATATTCCTATATTATAGGATCTACTATGGCGCCTGTAATTAATTACACCATGCAATAAATTCAAATCCCTAAAAGATCCAGTGTCTAAACAACTGTGATAAAGACAAAAAAACCCTGATACAAAGACGAGGAACCCAAGGAAGCGTGGAAGCGAGGAAAATTCTCCGATAAGCTCTCAGAAAGAAGCGAGTCTTATTCTGACATTTCTTACAGGATCCGCAATAACTTTGCCTGCTTTCATTAACTTTTTTGTGGTCCCATTATATCTGGCGGACACGATTGAAAAGCTTCCCGTTTTTGAAATGTCAATTATGAAGGAGCATGCTACGCAGGTACTGATGCAAAGCTTTAATAGCCAATTCTACAGCTAATAATTGACGTCTCTGTAATTTCGTAGAAAGTATACATTAAAATAAAATAAAAATAGCCGGAAAGGGAAATTTGTCATAAAAACCTTGCAATCGATGAAGAATGTGTTGCAGAACTGGCCTTGAGCAACCACACATGAACAATACGGTCACCGACATCTCGTCTAACAGCCTCCCATCTTTCGGAAAAAGGTGAGCACATCGCCAGGTGGCTTCACAAAGCTGATGGAAATGCCATGCACATCAACCTGTATTTTCGTCCTAATGACAGCATCGACTCCCATGTATTCCACTGCGAAGGGATCTACCAAAACTCGCGGCAGAGCCGTCACAACTATTTTCCTTTTGAACAAAAAGAAACGTTGAAAACAATACCCAACCCATTAAATTTTTAAAAACCCTAACCCTAAACATCGACGCGAAACTATCTTCTCCACCATAGCAAACAGAAAAAAATTAACAAGGCTCTTTGTTTGAATCATTGTTTTCTGTCATAATTTGACCCAAGAAAATCTCAGAACAATGTGCTTAATAGAAGCCATTACAGACAAGAAAAAATGCTACCCAACATATAAAAACAATATTGTGAAAATGGGTACGAACCATTATACAAAGTGGGGCGTCATACACCCTTAAGCAGGCCCAGCGGAAAATCCTGTTTCATTATCTCCGGATTGTGAATGACCTCTGCCATTGCCCATTCCAGTGTCGCTCTAGTCGTGTCAATCGCAGCGGTAAGTAGTTCCTGCAACACCCGAAAAAAGAACTCATATATCATTATCTTACCCTGTTCAATAATGGGAAAATTTTAACTACTTACGAAAATGGGAGTTCTGATATTTGTAAAAGTCAGATCAACAGCTCTTGATTCCAGTAGGACATCAAGAACATCTTTGTGTTCATCGACAAAGGACATGAAGGATTCCAGGCGCGGATCCAGGCTAAAAACGGTGGATTTTCATTCGTGAATATGAACACCGTCGCTAAAAAATGATAACCCTAGTTAGCCGGGCAAAAAGCCTTTAGGGGAAACTCGCCGCCGGCTGGCTCAGCACCAACCAGCGCCAAGAAATCTAATTTACAGCTGGGCTGACGAAAATCTTGACAAAAATGGGGAAAAGTTCAAGTAGTCTATAGACTACTTACATGTGATTATTATAGAAGCAACTTGTTAGAAATGTGGAATACTATAACAAAGACGACGTTGATAAATTGTCCTTCAACATGAATTTCAATTAATATTGGATGTTGTGGTGATTTGGCGAAGCATTTAGGGGAAAGGACCTAGTATTTGCCAGGGCTAACTTCACGAAACCGTAGAATTCAAACCATATGTCGAATCAAAAAAAAAATTATGGATTTTTTTGGCTCATGAGTTAAATGCTTATAACTAAGGTTTTGGCTTCTGGGCAATTCGATCGAGTGCGGGAGTGTTGGATATGCACGCGCGGAGGTCAAAAAGTCATCTTTTAGAGGTTTCGTCTGTTCACGGCCACCTAATGTCCCAGTATCCGCCCGCTATAATTTCAATCAATTATAACTGTTTTATCATTCAAATCCACTCAAAAGTCAATGGGTCGCATTCACTTTAGCACTTAATGAGCAGCCATTGGTGTTTTTTAATTATTTATTCAATAAAATAAAGTTGTTTAATGGATCAAAATGGATTTTTCTTAGGAGGCTAAATGAACATAAAGGTGGCAGTAATTCAATGGAATCATGTGCTTTAACTCTTTATAGACAAACATTTACTTTGAAGTTTTTAGTGGGGTACCTATTTACCCTCTCCATGTCTTTTTCCGTGTCTCTTAAACAGCTCTCTGCTTCTATTTTTAGTGCCTTGTATGGAGAAAAGAAATCAAATTGTTTAATATTTTTTCACATGGTTATTTATGGACAATGAGTAGATAAATTTTCATACGTTCATGCCAAATGACAATATAAACAGTATGTATATTCCCACCAATTAGGACAATTTTACCCACCTGGTCGTGTGGAGGTCGAGACTTCCTAGCATATTTTTCACGGAGTTCTACAAGAATCGTCACGGATTTGACTTGTACGTTACAAGTGAGACACTCGGCCTATTTGATATAAGACAATTCATGGTATTAGTAGGAAAAATTTAAAAATAGCCTGGATTGGTGCTATAACATTCAATGGTTATCTTGATATTCATAGTATTAGCAGAACAAATTTAAAATTAGCCTGTATTCGTGCTATAACATTCCAGGGTTGTCTTGCTTTTCCCTAAATCAGTACAAGAAGGAATTTTCAATCTTTCTTCATAGATTATCGTTTCACATTTATTTTAGAGCTTTTTTAGTTTGTATTAATCAATTATTTTTATTTAAGATATTGAGTAGTTTATTTTATTGATTTGTAAATCTAAAATAATAAAAAATCATGTGTAGTTTTTAAATAATTGAAAAAACAATAAAAAATTATTGCACATGAAAATATAAAGTAGATTTTTGCTTTTTTTCCACGGATTTGTTGACCATCTATATGTTGTATTGCTATTGTAGAGTTAACTAATTATGAAATAGCTTAACATTTCTGCTGTGTACAGTTTCAAAGAATCACTTAAATATTACCATTTTGTGTAATTTGATGAAACTGCTTTCAACATTCTATGATCTTAAGGAATGGCTTAAATATAATTAAAAAACATCTTTAAAAAGCTTTGTTTTCTATGGAAAAATGAGACTTCACCAAATTTTAACTAGATAAAACTTCTCAGAAACTTCTCAGATATATTAGAACCAGCTAAATCCCTTCTCAAACAGAAATTTGAGCTGTGAATTGAAACATTCTTTGATATATTAGATTATTACACAAATGGTGATTCCTAATAATTTCAAGTGATTGATCAACAAACATGTTTCCATTAGAAAAATGATGCAGTAGCACAAAAATGCTTTATATATAAAACACCAAGATATATAAATGATGCAGTAGCACAAAAATGCTTTATATATAAAACGCCAAGATATATTTGGAGTATCTATAGGGAGGAATTTAGAAACCTTAGTTTCAATAAAGTTGCCTAATTTTCGTGCAAGTGGACATGCATTAGAAAGATGGAAAAACCATAAAAGATCATAAGGTAAAAGTATGATATGGAGAAAACTATTTGTGTTATTCTTAAAAGGTAAAAGATAAACAATGGAATGTATCACTACATAAGGATATTTATTCTTTGGATAGAATAAAATATCTTTTTTATAGTTCTAGGAAAATTCACCTTCAGCAATTTCTTGTAAGAAAATTCACCGTCAATAATTCACCGTTAGCAATTCACAGTCAACAATTCACTACAGGAAAATTCACTGCTATGACAAATTCACCTCAAGGAAAATTCAGCACCAGCAGTTCACCTTTTGCAATTAATTTTCCATGGTGGTGAATTTCTCATGGCGAATTTTCCTTGAGGTGAATTTGTCATGGCAGTGAATTTTCCCATGGTGAATTGTTGGCAGTGAATTTTCTGATGGTGAATTGCTGATGATGAATTTGCCTGGTACCTTTTCTTATATACATGAGTTCAAGAAGGAGAAGAAGAACAAGAACAGAAAAATTGAAAAGATGAAAAATAAAAAGAATGAGAAAAAGGAGAAAAAGAAGTAGAAGAAGGAAAACAGGATGATGAAAGAGAAGATGAGTTTGTCAATACAAGTCTATGCACTTTATTTCAAAGGAACAAAGACTCAACATTTTAATTTTATGAACACATTTAAAATATAAAGGTTGCTTTCTTTGTTAATCATAGGAAAAAAATATAACATTTTATTATGAAATTGACTAAGAATATACACATCAAGGATTATCAAATAATGAGGATATTTATATTTTTAATATTTGAAACTCTTCAAGAATTATTTAGTTTTTCTTTAAAAAAATTATGATTTTGATATTTTTCTTCATTAGAAATAGTAAACATTAATGTACAAAATAAGTTCATGAATCTTTGATATATGAAAAAAGAAGTTACATTAAATAATATTATACATAATAAAGCAAAAAAAAAATCAATAAAAAGCAAGTTAAAAATTTGTAATGGGAGAGTATCAGGCTGCATGGAACTCTTTCCATTGTTTGAAACTTTAAAAAATTAATAAAAATTAAAAAAAAAAAATTATGGAGAGGATGCCAGAAAGAAGAGACAAATCTCCAATTGAAGTTGAAAGGATGGGAAGAGAAGGCAGAGGAGGCATTGGGAAAATACCGAAAGAGAGAAAGGCGCGGCTGGAGGAAGAAGGCAGCGAACTATTTTTCAAAAAATACCTCATAAATTTTTTAAAAAGGAACAGCAGCATATAAGGAAGAAGGGGCGTAGTATGGATTAATGAAAAGACAGAATAGGGAACAAAGCAAGTGGACCAGGGACGTCTAGTAGGAGAATTTTACACAGCAACGATTGGATTGCTACCAAAGAAATTTTGAAAATTGGTGTGTGTTTTGGAATTAACTTTTATTTGAAGTTTAATTAGACAAAACTCATAATCTAGTTTTTCATCTTTTGAGTTTCAAATTGAAATGTTCGTTGAATTATTTTTCTTTGTGATTTTTAGGTTTTCCTACTAATTATCAATTCTCAAATGATTTTTTTAAAATATCAAGATAGAGCAACAAGTTTCACAATATGTGTCATTTTGACTCACAATAATAAAGAAAATAAGTATGAAAAAAAACTTTAATTTTTATTTATTTTTTATTTTGGGGTGAATTTGAAGTCTTTGAATTAACTAAAGGCTCATGGAATTTGATTTAGAATGGGGAAATACAAATATCAAAATAAATGAATGATGCATGAAAATTGAAGGTAAAATGCAAATGAAGGTAGAATTGGTAGAAAAAATACTCAAATTATGATCCAAACATACCACAATATTGTTCCACTTATTACTGTGTAATTCTATTAACTCATTCCATCAATATAGACCCAAAATTAAATAAGAATTGACATGAATATTTACTGATTTTAAATTTACAAACATGGCATGACATCAATACTAAATTTATTGATTCAAACTAAAATATTATTAAGATAAGATCACATTCATCTTAAGCCTTCTAGTTTTTTCTTGTCTAGAAAACTAGTTCCTCTAAAGATATTTGAAAAGCTAAATATTTAAAAATCAAACTACCATTGAAAGTAATTTTTTTTTTCAAACTCCTCTAGGTTCAAATTGATGATTGGATGTCCTCCTAAAGTAGGCATATGTACTATAGAGTTTATACATTGAAGATTTTACTTCTAGTCGCTAGTTTTAATAATTAAAATATCAATAGTAATAATTGTTGTGAGTATATTGTGTTTTATCATTAATTCCATAGTATTTTTGTTTTAAAAGCATTATTGTATTATTTTTCATTGACAAAAGTTTTATTAGAAAAGAAATATTTTAAAAATATAGATGTTTTTGAAGATTTGGTTTTATTGGAAAGATATGAATGCTTTGAAATATTGTGATATTTTCATATCCAAAGATTAGATTGAAGATTAGAGTTCTATCTTGGTTACTATCAATTAAAGAACAAGTATCTTGTGAAGGGTTTAAGCTAGCTTTGTAATTCTATCCCCTTGTGCTTTTGTTCAAAAGGCTGGATATGTACTCAAATAGATGCATATGTATGCATACATATTACGAATATAGTTATATAAAATGGTAATTCCATATATTTTTATATTAGTATGAGTATTTATGTGAGAGAGACGATAGTGAGTGACTGAGTGTGTGTTGTGATGATAATATATATTTCATTGTAATTTTATATTATATAGGATATCTTGGTGGACAAATTTTATGCTTTATCAATATGTAAGAATTAAGGATTTTAACTACATTAAGTCTTATATACATAAGAAAAAGGTAAAAGAAAGAATTTTTCTAATTTATATCTTTTTTTTTACAACACAAAATGTTCGCCTATTTCTATTGATGTGGTTTTTCTATTTAAAATAAAAGTAGAATCCAAGGTTTGGCTACATTCTCCAAGAATGTTAGGTTGGCACCTCTAGAAACTAGGCTAAAAGTTGTGTATATGAAAATTGTAAACTCTTTTAAGATTGAGTATATTTTGTCTACATCCTTATATGAAAATTATTGTCCATGTTTTTATCTACAATACTAACACATTGATATGTTATAGACATGCAAATGCATATTTGTTTCAAAACCTAAATGTGTAAAATATACTAGACAAACAAACACTCTCTAACACTCTCTACACTATTTACTAAAAGACAATATATATCTTTATAGAAAATTTAATTATAGATCACCATTGATTGGTATTTTCAATAATAGAAATTATCCCTCTTTGCCCATCCAAAGAAATCTATCCACATTTTTATAAAGATAACTAAGGAGTTCCATAATGTTACTCTCATAATCATGTCGTGACAGCCTTCACTCAGAGGCAACAATTTTATTTTTTGTTTTTAATGGAGGTCATCCATAAATTATTTGTAAATATCTGATATGGGAGCATGAGTCTTTTTGGTCATACTTCACTTAGAGGCAACATTATTTTTTTTATTATTATTATTGATGGAGGTTATCCACAAATTATTTGTAGCTACCTAATATGGGAGCATGAGTCTTCTTGGGCTGAACCTCTTCGGCTAAGAGCCAAGGACTGAGGGGTATCCATTTCGCCAAATTTGCGGGGGGCATGATCCTGGCCTCATCCTTACGATGTGGGAACCTTGCACTTAGCAAGACTTGATCCCTAGTGGACTCATTAAGAACCATTCAACTTCATCAAAAGATCAAGGATCCATTAACTAGGCAACAATTTTAACTAGATGTTACATTTGAAACATGTAACAAACATAAAATTCAACAAGATAAGAAAGCTTTATTTGTTGTATAGCGAGTAGAAAAGTTATATTGTTACTTTAATAACACCAACAAATAGCTTTTATCTCATAAACTATTCGTAACGTCATGTCATACATTTTTCTATGCCATTTGAAGTAACTTAACTTATGCCATTTAAAGTAAGAGAAAACAAGTTACGTAACTTGAACTTGTGGATGAGCTCCATCAATCTTTATTCTTCCTCCCTTTTGCTTATAGATATACTTGGGAATATTTGAATAAAAGAAGGACGAGTTGCCTTCAATATTAAACAAAAACAAATGTGAAATTCAAACAAAGCATAGACTACCAACAATCATGCATGATTTGACACAAAAAGCATATTACCTAAAGAAAAAGAAGAGGGTCATAGTTTTGAAAATTTAAAAGTACATTCCCTATTTTGGACCACCCAGGAAATATAGGGGAGAGGATCTAGTAGTTGTGTACCCTAACTTCGCGCTTCTAATTATCCTACGTGGAAATTTCAAATCACTCCCAATTTTTTACAGCAGCTTATTTGCAAGTCCCCTGCTTATAACTTTCGTTTCAGGGCCACATCATCAAGTATGATGCCACATCAGCATGCTTTTTGTCAAGGTGTCTAAAAAGGCCCAAAAAAAAAGTGCTACCAATACTTGTGCATTCACATCATGGATAGTTGAACGCTAATGTGGCATCACATGATTGGTTACTTTTTAGATCAAAATAATACATTTTATTTAATTATGAGTAATCAAGTCACAACTATTGACATTATATAAATGACTACTATCACAACTATTGGGCATTATATTAACTACTATCACAACTATTGGAACATGCTCAACTATTGGATCCTCTCCCCTATAATATGCTCACTCCTTACATAAAGAAATATTTGGACCACAGAGGAAATATATAAATATTTTCACTCTTTACATAAAGAAAGTATAAGAAGAATATCAAGATTATGGAGCCAGCTGTTAGAATTGCTTTTTTCTAGGAGGATAAACATTTGGATATTTATTTTTATATATTGTATTGATGATAGGATGAATGTTTTGGAAGAACTTTAGCATATAGGGTTGATATATTTTAGGATTTAATTCTGGACTTAAAGCCCTTTGTTTCAATATTGTTGGTGGATTCATGGTTTACATAGATAGATGATATGATATAGATTCAATGTCTTCAAGGTTCTATATAAAATGTCAATTTTATTAAAGATATTATAAATAATAAATATTTTAATTAAGTAAAAATAGGAAAGGGTCCAAATTCATTACAAAAACAGTCATATAAGTAAGTAGAAGGAATCTCACCAGCAAATAAATTAAGGAAACAAGCGTCTTGGCCTCAAACAAATTACTTGTCACTCACAATAAATGTTAAATCATAATAATTGGTATAATTTTAGTCTTAATATTTTAGTATAATATGATTAATCAATACTTAAGATTTCAAAATTCATTTTAAACAATAGAGATGATATACAAAATATATTTTCTATGATTTTTAAAAAATGTTCAAGAACATCTTGTTTCCAAATAATAATATATATAACTTAATTGAATAAAAAAATGTCTCATATTAGATTAATAAATTAATTTGATAACATACAATTAATTCAAATTAATTGTAACTTATCATTCATATAAAGAATTAAAATAATGATGAAAATTAAATTAAATTAAATATAATAATTAATCTAATTTTAAATGGTAGAAAAGTGTTTTCATACATTTCAAGATATAAATTATTAATGCTATAATTTTCTTATTAATTTATTAATCTCAAATATAAATTTCAACTTAACAAATTTGAACTTGCAAATTTTAAAATTAATAAAATAATATATCACGGATCCAAAAAAATATTTCTCTAATGAATCTCATTCACTATAAGAAAGAAGTCATCTAATCTCTTCTCACGTTAGTTTTAATCTTTCAGAATTTAAACTAAATCCTTATTACTTTTAATTAAAAAATCAATTGACAATGACATGCCATCCCAAAGCGATTTTAAAATGAAAGTTGCAATGCCTGCAAAGAGACTTTATTTTATTTTATTAAATTCTGTAGAAATTAGTAAAGCTGTGGTGCGAAAAACATTAACGTGAGGACCACACTTTGAACTTAACAATGTCAAGAAAAGGAGTTGACGAATAAATGCATATAAACTACATTGAAGTTTCATGTTCATACTCTCAAGTGCAACTGTGCTTATTTGTGTCTGCTGGCATCTCCTCCATCTCCATCTTCTGCCCATTATATAGCATCTGCTCCATCTCCTACAAATCATACTGTGTTAGACTTGGTTTGGAGCCATTTTTACAAAGCTATTGCTGATTTATTAACTTTAGAATGCTATGCTTGCTTTAGTATTCTTATAGGATTGGATGTATGGCAAGCAATTAAAAAACGGGCGACTTGGCTGCCAAGTAAGGCCTTTTCCCTCACTGCTGTAACAGTGGAAATAATTGCTTGGTGAGGCAATGTAAGTAATATTGTGGATGAATGTAGAAAGATGTAGATGCGGAGGAATTGATTTCATTTAGTCAGATAGTAGTTAGGGGAGAGGGGCTCATAGTGGAGCACCCTAATATCATGTTTCTTAATTTCATGAATAAGTATATGCATCTAAATTGTTTCCAAATTGCGCATTTTTCAAAAGAAACATGGTAATTTCCTTGAGATACATAGCCTTGGGAAACTTTGGGGAAATTGCAAATTCGATTTTATTCATGAGTATTATAGTCCTTGGTTCAATATTAGTTTGCACAATTTTAGGGAGTCAAACCGCTTATGGCCTTTTGAAGCAAAGGATTCCACAATTTTCTCCATCTCTAAAGAAGATGAATTTCGATTCTAAATGAGAGAATGATGCCAATTTCTTGGAATGATTTTGAATATGAAGTGCTTAGCTCATGGTTGGTTGCTCGTGTTTATCATGTTGATTATGTGATATGAGAAACTAGGGTAGTGGTCACACTTTGTGTCATTATCTCCCTCTTTGTCGAGCACATCCCATAACATAATTTTTACTAAACATAACTTTTAGATTATGCTCTTTTTTTTCTCTACTTTTCAGTTTCATCATAATAGGATGGATTGTCATTTGCTGGAGATAGTTAGTTGTTCAATTGTATATTTTTGCGCATGGACAAGAAACACAGTTGATTTGATTCAAGTGTACGATTTAAAAAGAGATGACAACAATTCTCAAAGATACAAAGATTGTGCACAAAAAAATTTACCATAGTCAAGTTGCACAAGTTGTTATATCTGGTGTTGATGCTTCAGCAAAGTGCTATCTTTTTTAGTAAGCTATGTGGTCTTCTGTCGAAAGTCATTATAGGTAATTTTGTGTATTGGTTTCGTAAGAACATGTGAAAGGGACATCCAATTGTAACACCTAAAAAGTATAAAAGAATTTTGGAACTTATATGTATGCCAGGAGAAGACCCTTCTGGTTCATGGGAAGCCAACAAAATGTCTTTTAACGAAGTAAAGCTTCTAATGAAGGAAGGTTGCGAAAAAGGCATGTCAAGTGAGAAAATCAACTCAACTTTTCACCTACATTTTGTGCAATGGGTAGAGGATGGGAAACAACTTCTAAATTTGCTTCAAACAAGAGCATTTCCCTCAATTTTGAAGCATTTTCCAAGTGTAGAAAGATAGTTTGTGCGGATTATAGCAGTGTCTCTAATCACTATCTTTAGTTGACTAGACAAGGCCAAGTCAGCTCGAGTTCTGAAAGCTTGTGAGGAAGTATGGGACTTGTTGAGTTTTGCAGACAAGTGTGATATAGATCTCCAAGCTAATGAAATAAGTCTCTTAGATGATCTCAAAAAGAAAATAGGATCAAGTTTGTATAGATGCAAAAAGGAATTCTACAAGCTACAAATGGAGTACAAAAAACTTGATCCAAGTTGTGAAGAGTGTGTTATAGATGTCCAAGAGGCACAAAGAATTCTAGAGGATCTATCAAGTGAATGTGAGCACTTGCTCAGCATTGAAAATCTACTTGGAGACAAAGAGGAGGTTGATGCAAATTTAAATGATTCCAAAGACTAGGTGAAAATTGCACCAAGCTACAACCTCTACAAACTATGCAGATTAATGTTGGATGAAGATATGGAAGATTTCGTGGCATGGACAAAGGTGTCTTTGAAAAATTTTATTGCTTGTTATGTATCAGGGCTACTAGATACACTTGTAAAGCAATGTTGAAATGGGCACAAGAGTTCGAACCGCATGAATGGGTTTCCTCGTTCTTGAAGCTTATTGTTTGGGGACAGATTACTCTATCCTAGTGCTAGGGCCTTTGCCCACAGTTTTTCTTTCCCCGGCGACGTGACAAAGTTGACCAAGCGTGATGTGGGGTGTTCATTCACAAGTTCATCCATCCCGGCTGAATATTCATTAACGGAGATTTTGTTGATAACGGTTTACACGGATTTGCCGATTTTTAATGATTTTGATGGCAGATGGTTTGATGGGTGATACCTGGCGACGGTTTGTCGTCGTCACCTGCACTATCTAAGGCTGATCCTATTCAGATGATTCTCCGGGAGGGTGACCCTCCCTTGTCTTCTCCCTTGATGTTGGAGCCTATCCAGGCTCCTCTATCAGCCAACCCTTCTGTGGAACCTTCTGTTGTCATTGTGTCATTGGCTCCTGCTTGTCTCTCATCATCTGACACTGCTAGTCATTTGATTGCTCATGTCTCCTCTCCTTCTTTGTCAAATTCCTTGTCGCATGATGGCTCCTTGTCTAGGGTGGCTATTGTGGATCCACTCCCCTCGCCTCGCTTAGTGGATTTTGATTTTGAGCCATCCTAGTAGGTTGTGTTGCGGAAGAAGAAGGAACTCCCCAAATCCATTGCCTCTATGCGGCCTCAAGTTCAGGGAGTCAGATTGATCCCCTCTTCTGGGGTTGTCTAAGTCTTTATTTGTTGTTCTATAGTTGTTGGTTAGTTGTCTCTATTTTTTTTCCTTTGGCCCTCTAGGCTCTCTGTGTAAAGGGTACAACACCCTGTAAATGATGCTTATCTTATCAAAAACATAGATGTTTTGGACCTTTTTGTTTTATTAGAACGATATGTATACTTTGTAATATGGTGAAATTTTCATATCCAAAGATTCGATTGAAAATCATAAGTCTATCTCAATCATTATTAGTTAAAGAAGGAATATCCTTTCAAGTATCTACATTACTTTTGTAGTTTTATCCAATTATATTTTTGTTCAAAATGCTAAATATGTACTAAAATAGGTGCATATGTATGTAGGATGCATATATATGTAAGAATGCAATTACATATAATGTTAATTCTATATATTTTTATATTTGTGTGCGTGAGAGAGAGAGAGAGTTCAATTGAGTGAGTATGTATATATATTTTGTAATAATAATATATATTTCATTATTTTTTAAAGTATATTGGATGTCTTGGTGGACAAATTTTATGCTTCATCAATATGTAGGAATCTAAGGATTTTAACTACATTAAGTCTTATATACATGTTTGTGTGTGTGTGAGTGAGTGAATGAGTTCAAGTGAGTGAGTTGGTATATGTATCTATACGTTGTAATGATAATATATATTTCATTATTTTTTATTATATATTTAATTTTTTTTAAAGTATATTAGATGTCTTGATGGACAAATTTTATTCTTTATCAATATCAGGAATCAAGGATTTTAACCACATTAAGTCTTATATACATAAGCAAAAAGAAAAAAAGATTTTTTTTGCTAATTTATATCTCCATTTTGGTGACAAAAAGTGTTGTCTATTTTTATTGATTTGTTTTTTCTATTTAAAGTAAAAGGAGAGTCCAAATTTTGGCTATATTATCGAAGCATATTAGGTTGATTCCTCTAGAAACTAGATCGAAAGTTATGTATATGCAAATTGTAAATTCATTTAAGATTGAGTGCCTTTTGTCTACATCCTTGTCTTGAAAATTATTGTCCATCCTTTTATCTACAATATTGACACATTGACATATCATAGACATGCATATGCATATATACTACAAAACCTAAATAAATAAAATATGTTACACAAACAAGCACTGTCCTCTTAAAATAGATAGATCATAACTTAAGATATTTACTAAAATACAATATATATCTCTATAGAAAAATTAAATTATAGATCATCATTGATTGATATTTTCAATTAAATAAATCATCCATCTTTATGTACCCAAAAAAAATCTATCCACGTTTCCATTTTGTAAATCATTCTTTAATATGCTTTTGACATTTAAAAAGTTTTAATAATTTCTTAAAATTCCTTTCTAAATTTTCCTAGAATATTGAGACATAAGAAAATCCTATGGCCAGTTAAATAGTTGTCATATCATAAATTATTCGTAGCGTCATGTCATACAGTTCTTTTATGCCATTTTAAATAAGGGGAAACAAGTTGCATGGATTTTATGCCATTTGTGTTCTATCTTTATTCTTCCTGCCCTTCTGATTATAGACATAGTTGCGAATATTTGAGTAAAGGAAGAACAAGTTGCCTTAGAGATAAAATATGCAAACGTAAAAGTCAAACAAAGCATATATGCTACTTTCACTCTTTACGTAAAGAAAGTATCCGTAGATTATGCAGCGAGCTGTTAGATTTGCTGTTAACAAGGAGGATAAACAACAGGATATTTATTTAAATCGGGCAATTTCACTGTCAGCAATTCACCGTCCCAAAATGTATAAAAAAATACATTAGAGTTTTATGTTTACCCTCTCACTGCAAGTCTCCTTATTTTTGTTTTCTGGCATCTCCTCCATCTCCATCCTCTGCGCATTATATGGGATCCGGTCCATGTCCTGCACATCCTGACTCCTACTGGAGCGAACTTGTAGGACAGTTTGCTGATTTGTTAACTTTAGTATGCTATGGTTGGTTTAGTATTCTTGTAGGGTTGGATGTATGGCGGGCAATTAAAAAACGGGCGACTTGGCTGCCAAGTAAGGCCTTTTCCCTTACGGGTGTAACAGTGCAGATAATTGGTTGGTGGAGCATTCTAAATAACGAGACTGATAAAGATGTGTTGGTTGTGATTGAAGGTAATCAATCAACAATAAGTAGAAGAGTTGCTGTGTGTTGTTGTAGGCTATTTGCTGCCTGAAATGGCTGCTCCAACTGTGAGAACTTTTCTGGCGTTGGGAATAAATATATGCTTCTGTATTGCTTATGAACTGTGCATTTATCAAAAGCAATATGGCAATATTCTTGAGAATTATGGGGCTTGGGTAATCTCGGGGAAAATTGCAAATTCGATTTTATTGATGACTATTATAGTCCTTGTTCGATATTAGTTTGCACGATTTTAGGGAGTCAAACAGTTCATGGTCTTTTGAAACAAAGGATTTCCACAATTTTCTCCATTACCAAAGAGGATGAGTTTCGATTCTCAAATGAGAGGATGATGTCAATTTCTTGGAATGATTTTGAGGATGAAGTGCTTAGCTCATGGTTGGTCGCTCGTGTTTGCCGCGCTGATTATGTGATATGCAGGTCATGTTTCAGTTCAGCAATTGGAGTAGTAGTCACACTTTGCGTCATACGTCATAATCTGCCTCTTGTCAAACACATCTTATAACATAAGTTTTAAGAAACCTTCTTTTCCTATAGATTATGCTAAATTTCTGCTTTTTAGTCTCATCATAATAGGATGGATTGTAATTTGCTGGAGATGGTTAACTGTTCAATTGTATATTGTTGCGCATGGCCAAAGTTGGAGGAGGTGTCTTTGCATAGAGGATTTCTGGACAAGAAACACAGTTGGTTTGATTCAAGTGTACGACTTAAAAAGAGACCGACAACAATTCTCAAAGATACAAAGATTGTGCACAAAGATATTTACCAAAGTCAAGTTGCACAAGTTGTTATATCTGGTGTTGATGCTTCAGTTAAGTACGGTCTTTTTCAGCAAGCTGTGTGGTCTTCATTCAAAGGTCATTATAGGTAATTTTGCGTATTGGTTTCGTAAGAACATATTGAATGGACATCAAGTTGTAACACCTCAAAAGTACAGAAGAATTTTGGAACTAATATGTATGCCAGGAGAAGACCCCTCTGGTTTGTAGGAAGCCAATAAAATGTCTTTTAATAAAGTAAAGCTTCTAATGCAGAAAGGTTGTGAAAAAGGCATACTAAGTGAGGAAATCAACTCAATTTTTTCCCTAGAAGCATTTTTGGACCACTTTCCACCTCTTCCACCTCTTCTTTCTTGGTTGCCAATGGTGTAAGAATGTGTTTTCTTCCATTTTTCTCTAATGTATAAGTGTTCTATCTTCCATGATGAATTTATTTTCTATCAAACTGCTATAACCTCCCCAAGAGCAGTGACACGCATCCATGGGCATGCTATCACACCACACCTCATCTTCATAAGTTCCTATTCAAAAATTATCTTGGATTTGTTGATAAACCATGACTTGGTGACCTTTTTGCATCCATGATGTACCTTGTAAGAGGTAGGATGAGCTGACCTCTTTAACCCCAACTTATCCACCACTTCAACTAAAACTAAGTTATCAATGTTGTAGGCCATTATCTATTATGACTTTGCAACATTTTCCACCTAATTTACATATTGTTCTAAATAGAATTTTCCTTTGTAACATAGGTTCATATTCATTCTTGATTTTCTTCAATAATGTCCTCTTCATCACAAGTTCTTTTCCTCTCTCAAGTTAATTTGGTTGACTAACAGATCCTATGGACTCATTATCCCCCTTTGCTAGATGTGCACTTGCTGCCCCTTTTCTCTTTGATCCTTCTGGTTTGTACCATGGGCATCCATAAAATCTATGGCATAATTGTCCATAGTTAAAACATGTGCCTTGGAAGGATCTGCTTCTTCCATATCCACCTCTACCTCTCATTAGGTATGGTCTAGATCTTATTTAATCCTTCTCCTTCTAAATTTTTGATGGGTTGGCCTCCTTAACATGACTATAGTTTTTTTGTTGCTGCACTTTACCTTTATTGAATCCACTATTTTTTGTTTGTTCCTTGCTTTCTTGCTAACTTTTCTTTAGCCTTTAGTGCATACTGGTATGAGTACTCGTAGAACTGGTTGTAGGTGACTATTCATAATTTCAACAACATAGAGCACACAAAACATGCACATCATATTTCATAATTATAGAACAGAAAACTCATAGCTATTACCCATAGACACATGCACAAAGAAAATAGTTATGAAGAAGAAAATATTATATTATTTTTAAAGTTCAACTTTTACATATGCACTTTACATGCATTTACATAAGCATTTACAAAACATATATGTTTTTGTAATTCTTCTCTCTTCCCTTTTCTCTTCTACGATCCTACTACTATCTATAGACATGCAAAATTGGCATAATGCATTCAACTAGGTCATATTCATCCATTCGGAAAATAAATCAAGTTTATTTATCAAACTCCTAAAGTCATCAGTTTAAATCAAAATAAATTAAATCAACTTGATCCCATCACCCTCTTTTTAATTAAATAAATTAAGTCTTTTGTTTAATTAAATCGAAATGCATATTCCATCCTTTTTTGAATTAAATAAATCAAATATTTAAGTCATAAAAGTCAAAATAATCCTAATCATCATCCTAGCTAATTAATCATGATTAAATCTAATCTAATGCATGTCACATCCTCTAGATAATACCACTTGCACAAATAAAACAATTTATTGATTTATTAAAATCAACATTTTCACTCAACATGGAATATTCCATCAAGTTTGAATTCAAAACGAAGTGGGCATGTACATCTAGCAAAACAATTAATAAACTCTTACATGTCCCCCACTCAGCATTTACTCTCAAATTTGAATTTGAAATCTCCCTCTCATGGGCACATTTCTCAAATCCTATACATACATCAACCACTCACATCTTGGCAAGTGGCCTCTTCCTATTGGCCTGTTTTTAGTCCGACATTGCTCCCTCTTGAGCACTCTTAGCATTTGAGAATCTACAAATAGAGACCATCTCCATTGATCAAATTCTCCAAAAATCTCCATAATCTTTATGCAAGGTCATTCTCTTAAATTGAGAACTAATTTTTCCCATCATCATCATTTACATCATCAAGAATTGGGAAAGGGCTTCTTTCCACATCAAAGAAGCACCAATCCACTTATGAAGTGAAGGTTTAATCCATTTTAGATAGATTTACATGTTTATGATTTCTTTGTAATGCCTTTTTATCATATTTCCTTGTCTTGATGTGAGTAAGAGCTTCATAAGGAATTTGATTATTGTTTTTGGCTAACTTGACTAATAGTTTGGTTATTTAGATAACCAAGCAAAAATCTTGCTCATATTATGGAGCTAGAAGGAGGGCTTGCCTAATTTTTTGGGTTAACTAAGCTTCAATGGTTTTTTTGTGCATGATCTTACATGGAAGTAACTTAATGGATGGCATTATAATTAATTTTTTTTTTTTAGCATGACATATGTCACCACAAATAATACCTTGTAGTTCTAAATCATTTGACGAGGTGATTTTCTTATCATATGCTTGGATTTTTCAAAATGGTATTATAAGTTGCATTGAAAGTTCAAATGCCTCCTTATAATTTTAATACCTTTTTTGTGGCAGCAAAGTTTTATATCACGGTTTTTAATGTTGTGCTAACTAATTATTCTCTCCATTTTAATCCTTTTAGAGAAAGTTGTATGAATTTCTTACATTATTTTGGACTGTTCTTTTAAGCACTGCCTTTTGAAATTTATTTTTGCTATATACATTCTTATATACTTCCATTCTTATATTGCTCAATATCGAGCAAGTATAGAAAGGGAATCTATATATATTTTCTAGCAATCTAGGTTTGTAGGATTTCAAAGACTTTCACTTTTGTTCCTGTCTGCATTATGATGAAAGAAGCCTATGTACAAGAACTTTTAGCAAAGAAGAATGCCAAATAAATAGTACAACTCTTCATATCATTTTTTGCTATACATCTACTTCTGCCAGGCAAAAAAATAAAAAATAACACACATATCAGAAGCATTTTGACAACAAAATTGTGCATTAACAATAAAAATGTGAGGTTGATAACAATGTGCAGGATATAAGTCCAAACATTTTAGCACAGAAAGAAAAGACACTGGGCGCAGCTTTACATCGTCCAATTGCACTCACTGGAAAGCTGATTATTAGCTATTGCATTAGCTTAAAATTTCTTGTAGTCTTTCAACAGATTTCCTTACATTGGTCAATTTGAAAGTCCTTTCTATTTCACTTCACCCGCATTTAGCTTTGAACTCTTTTTGGATATCATTATAAAGCTCAGCTTCTCACCTACCAATTGCATTTGTTGTAAAGTGTCTAAAGGCGGGCCATTCACTCAAATTGAAGAATTCAAATCTTTTGACGAAGCAAAGTGTACATTTATCAATCCTAGATATACACATTTATCTCACCTACAGTCACTTTTGGTGATGCAAGTTGTTGCGCCTTCTTAAGATCTTCCTTTACCTTCTGGCTGTAGCTTTTGCTTTCTTATTCATGCCATAATAGCCTGGATGTGGTGTATCTTCCTTAGCACGTACTCTTCTTTCCTTTATATGTTGATGCCTTGTATCCTCACAAAGTATAAGGTCAACTGACTTTAGAACACTCAAAGCATGCAAAAGTTATCCACTACCTAAATTTTCTTGCGTAATTAATGGCAACAGTAGATGAGTATTTACTTCTACTAAATCATGCCTTAGTAGTAGTGCGACTCTGACCTAAGCTATGATTGTGGCTATGATTTGATCGGGCTCCTGAGATATCCTGCTAGGTTGTCCCAATGGTTGACATCACATTAAATGTCTTGCAATCATTCCTTGTTAGCAAAGGTCTAGCAATTACTTTATTTTACTTTTCTTTGTTTCACTTTTGTTTGATGTTGAAGACACTATGATCTCCTCAGCGAGCTGTTTTCTATCATATATCAGACGATCATTGTTTGAATTTTCAAATTAGAGATTTCTGGCAGTGGTTTGGCGGCATGCCTTAGAGCTATTTTTGTTGGTTTGGAGTAAAGAGACCTGTGTCGATAAAGTTGTGTTAGGATTACTGCTCAAGCTATATAAGTTTGTTATGCCGTACAATATTTTGAGTTGATTTTGCTAGTTTGAAACCAGTGTCATTAATGTTGTGACAGAGTTATTCCCCAAGTGCAGGTATTTAGAAGATGATGAAGGAATTAGAAAATATTTTGCGTCATTGCACATGCATAGCAATTTTCCAAGAGTTGTTTGCATAGAGGATTTTTGAAGCAGACCACATCTTGATGGATGTCCATACCCTTTTACATGTCTGTGTTTCTTAGCATAGGGCAGATGTTGTGCAAATGCTGAGGAATATGGCGTTACACTTGCCAAATGTGTTTTCCTAAAAATAGTTTTAGCGCCCTTTCTAAAGAACCTTTTGAATTCATCCTTTGGGCCTATGAATTACATTTGCCTAGAAATCTCTATAGTCTTTTTAACAAATATCCTGCAATTTCTGCATTTGCTTGTCAAAAGTATTCATTGTTTCAAGTCACTCTACTCCATTCTCTCATTAATTTTCATCAGCCATCAATCACATCATCCATCATGCCTATGAAGAGATGGTGGCAATGCACACTTCTATTGAACATGATTATTTATTTTTTGCATTTCCCCAATCAATGGTTTCTATTAAATGTTGTGTTTGGCTGTTGAGAGACTGGGAAAACTTCATTTTTTTCATTCTTTATCATTAAAAATTGTAGGGTCACGTTTCATATCTAAAGGAAGGCACCAGCGTGGTTTAGTAAGTTGAGCACAACACAAAGAGACGTTGGAAAAAGTGGGTGGAGTACAACTAAAGGAGTATGTTAGTGCTAGTAATGGAAAGTAAATTAGTCTTAAATGGATGGCCAAAGTCAAGATGGTCTCTGCCAATGATGACTTAATAGCAGGGTTGAACAAGTTATAATATCTATTTCATTCAAAATAGTGAATTTCTTTAAACAAGGCATACTATTATTTGTTGAATGCTAATTGAAACCTCTCTGTGGTTGATACTTCTTTTGGTTTAACTGATGCCACCCACTTATCATCTTTTCTTTTATGAATGTAGATGCAAGTTAATGAAAAGTGTATTAACATTCATTATTGAGTTAGTTTCATTAGAAAAGAACTCATGTTCCTTGTAAATGCAATTTTACTTTATTCACCTCTTTAAACTATTTCTTCAAATAGTTGATTATCTTGTATATGTTTTTTTATCATTTTACAAATACATACATATAACTCTTATTTTTGATGTTTATAGGTGAAGGTGGACATTAAAATTGAACGTTGGAGTTGACCCAAAATGAATGCAAAGTTGGATTTGAAGAATTGAGCATCAGGCTTGAAACTCACAAAGCCAAATCCCTAAGGTATTTAATCAATAGTACCTTATCTCTTTAATCCCCCTTCCATCAATTGAATTAAATAAATATTCCATTTATTTAATTCCCTTCATGTCACATCCTCCATCATTTTTATCTTATCCTAATCCATCTTCTAATCTCAACATTAGGATGTGCACATGCCTAATCCTTGATTAGGAGGTGTCACATCCTCCAACTTTTGCAAGTTTGCCTCTAATCTTTCTTGGCCACCTAACTCTCTTCTAATCTCCATTAATCAGTCTAATCAAGTACTTGCACAATCCTAATCACTTAATTGAGTCAACCATATTAAGTGCTTTTCTTTTTTGACAAGGCATCTCCATTCCCCATGTGAATTTTTAATTCACATTTAATCCCCCAATGCATTTAAGGAATTTTAAATTCCTTCCCTCTTCCCCATGAGAATATTTGAGGAATTTTTAATTCCTCACTTGTCCTCTCACCCACATGGGGACAGGGACCTCCTTTATGAGGAGATCTTGTCCAATCCCAAGGTACTTTGTACCCCCCTTCCATGTCATGTACCATCCTTCCACCTCATGTCCACTTCACCTTTTAGGGCTATATCACATGCCACATGTCAAGATGTGAGGGCTTGTGAGTTCTCAACTCACCTTAGCCCTACATCTTGATATTTGGTGGATCAATCTCAACCGTCCATTTCTACTAGGAATTCTCAAAATTCCTATAAATACCCCCTACTTTCTTTCATTTTTGGGGAGATCATTTTGCTAGCCAAACTCTTGCAGTTTTGTTTCTCAATCTACACTTAGCCATTTTCATGCTTTCATCCATTTCCATCCATCCTCACATCCTCATGTAGTTTGCATATCTTGCCATCCAAGGAGCATACACATCAAAGATTGAACGACCAACCAAAGGATCGATTCTACACAAGGTATAAAGTTCCATTTGTTGTTTTTATCTTGTGTTGATTCCAACTTAGGCTAATCTTGAGGTGTAGGTTGTTTTGGTGTTTATTTGCACTCTTTAGTTTGCTACTCATTTTCTAGCGCAAGGTACTTTGTACCCCCCTTCTATGTCATGTACCATCCTTCCACCTCATGTCCACTTCACCTTTTAGGGCTATATCACATGTCACATATCAAGATGTGAGGGCTTGTGAGTTCTCAACTCACCTTAGCCCTACATCTTGATATTTGGTGGATCAATCTCAACTATCCATTTCTACTAGGAATTCTCAAAATTCCTATAAATACCCCCTCTTTTCTCTCATTTTTGGGGAGATCATTTTGCTAGCCAAACTCTTGCAATTTTAATTCTCAATCTACACTTAGCCATTTTCATACTTTCATCCATTTCCATCCATCCTAACATCATATCTAGTTTGCATATCTTTCCATCCAAGGAGCATACACATCAAGATCGAAGGGCCAACCAAAGGATCGATTCGACACAAGGTATACAGTTCCATTTTGTTGTTTTTATCTTGTGTTGATTCAACCTTAGGCTAATCTTCAGGTGTAGGTTGTTTTGGTGTTTATTTGCACTCTTTAGTTTGCTGCTTATTTTCTAATGCATATATTCGACCTATCACATTTCTTGCATGCTTGGTGGGACCCACAAACAGGTCTCTTTCTTTCACATTTGCTATTTTTTGCATTTTTGTAGGTTCAGGTTACAGAGTGGCGGACCTATCCTCCGGTGGCGGACCTGTCCTCTGGTGGCGGACCTGTCCTCCGGTGGCAGACCTGTCCTTACCAGGTCGCAGACCTATCCTCCAGTGGTGGACCTATCCTTCGGTGGCGGACCTATCCTCCGGTGGTGGACCTATCCTTCGATGGCGGACCTGTCCTCTGGTGGTAGACCTATCCTTATCTAGTGGCTGACTTGTCCTCATCTGGTGGCAAACCTGTCCTTATTTGGTGGTGGACCTATCCCTCCGGTGGCGGACCTATCCTTGCAGAGTGGCGGACCTGTCCCTACAGAGTGGCGGACCTGTCCTCCCAAAGGTGAAATTTCAAGTTTTTGCCAATTGTCTTTTGGTAATCTAGGCACATAGTTTAATTAGAGGGGTCAACAAACCTTGTTTGGTGTGCTTGTGGAAGGCTATTTGACGTATCCAATCCCCTTGTACCATTTGGTGATCCTGGGTGATGAGAAATCATAGTTTTGCAAGTCCTTGAGTCACCCCATTTTTTATTTTCTTAGTGGGACCTGCTTGGGGATTTCATCACCCCAAGGGACGATTCCAACCACGCGTACTGGCAGGGTATATAAAGGGGGGAGAGCGAAAGCTATACCCCAATCCAACCATGTTGTAATTGGTGAAGCGTTAGGATGACGTGAAGAGTTGGTTTGAGCCTTTAGTATCTCGCTAAGGTTCCCGACTCACGCTTGTAACGGGTTGGTGTTCACGGTTTGGGCCTCACATACCGGGTGTATATCAAGGACTCCTTAGCAACCATGTTCATCCTAGAGTAGAAAACTTTGTTGGCCATACCCATTTCTACTAATCTTAGGGTTGTGCTGTCTAAATTGTCTTTCTCGTGCAAAACCAGTCATTATCAATGTTTGCTATATTTTGGGTCCTTTGCCTTACCCATCCATCAAAAAATTGAGCTTAAAATTATCCTTTGGTAGACCTATCCTTATGCTTTGGTGGACATGTCCTTATGTTGTGGCGGACCTATCCTTATAGAGTGGCGGACCTGTCCTTCTGCTCTTTCTTCACGGGGCCGCCATTTCCACACTGTTTATCAGATTGACTCTGTTCAAAAACAATTCTTCTCAGTTTTTTGTGCTCTTTCCAATGACATATAACACTTCATACTTTTGAGCAACTTTTTCTCCAGTGGCGGACCTGTCCCTCTGGTGGCGGACCTGACCTTCTGGCGGCGGACCTGTCCCTTTGGTGGTAAACCTGTCCCTCCAGTGGCAGACCTGTCCTTCCGGTGGTGGACCTATCCTGCTGTAGCGGACCTGTCCTTACAGAGTGGTGGACCTGTCCTTATAGAGTGGCAGACCTGTCATTCTGCTCTTTCTTCCCAGGGTTGCCATTTCCACATTGTTTATCCGATTGACTCCATTCAAAGGCAGTTCTTCTCTTTTTTTCGTGCTCTTTCCGATGATATATACCACTTCATACTTTTGAGAAGTTTGTCAGGGCACCTTTTTCTTCACCATCTACCTCCTTGAGGGGGGTATACCCTACCATTCTCTCCGTTTACTCTTTCTGAGTAAACTCTCATCCATTTAACACATCCTTTCATCATTCTGAACTTTGGTTCTATCATTCTGATCATCCATTTACTCATTCTGAGTAAACATTCATCCATTTAACACATCCTTTCATCATTCCGAACTCTTGTTCTATCATTCCAATCATTCGTTTACTCATTCCGAGTAAAATTTCATCCATTTCACATATCCTTTCATCATGTTGAACTCTCGTTCTATCATTACGATCATCCATTTACTCGTTCTGAGTAAACATTCATTCATTCAACACATCCTTTCATCATTCAGAACTCTAGTTCTATCATTTTGATCATCCGTTTACTCATTCCGAGTAAACGTTCATCCATTTGACACATTCTTTCATCATTTTGAACTCTCATTTTGTCATTCTAATCATCCGTTTACTCATTCCGAGTAAACGTTCATCCATTTGACACATCCTTTCATCATTTTGAACCCTCATTCTATCGTTTTGATTATTCATTTACTCGTTCTGAGTAATCGTTCATCCGTCTCAATCAACTGTTTGCTCATTTTGAGTATTTGTTCATCCATTTCTATCATCCATTTCTCCAATCAAATCATTGTTTTCCCCATCCAAATCCCCTGAACTTCATCTCAAGTTATTATCCAAATTGACCGAAGTGTCTGATCTGATCGTCATCATTAACATCCTCTTAGGATTGTCATCCATCCTAAGTTAATCATCATTGTCAGCCCAATCAATCCATTTTCAATCTCAAAGTGGATTCAGTGCCACAATCATCCATTCATCCTTTAGTTTAATCCGATCAATCGAAATCCTAAGTCACCTAGGATAATCTTCGAATGGGATTTACAGTCCCTTTCATCATCCTATCCAATCCATCATCTGATCTTTCAATCGATCAATCAATCAATCCAATCCAATTGCATCCCTATCTAATCACCTTCGACCCAATCAATCTACTTCCATCTCAAAGCAAATTCGGTGTCGTAATCATCCTTTGATAATCAAATCCGATCATCAAAATCAATCCCATCGTATCATCTAATCATCCTAATCTGAGCTTTAATCCAATCCCGATCTGAGCTTGTCCTAAATCTTGATTTGGACTTTAGTCCATTTCCATCCAAAATCCTTATCCATCATCTTTATCCTTTCATCATCATGAATTCTTATCCTCCATCAATAGTGGTCAAGGGAAACCCTAATTACGTCAATGATGATAATGAAAGCCTTGTTGATCAAGAGGTATATGACATAGATCCCCTTGACACTATCATTGCTAGTAAGCTTTCTCCACCCACATTCCAAAATCCAATCACCCCATTGAGTTATCCCATCATGTCTTCATCTATGCCTAATCACATTCCTTATGCTAACTTTGACAAGGGATGTCCATCATATCCATCATATCCTTCATCTATGTCATCCCCTTATCCTAGTTTGTTATCACAATACCCCTATCTTGATCCCCCATCCACATCCTCTTATTTCAATCCTCCATCCACATGTACCCACTACCCTAATCTCCCATACCAATCTGCTCAGCCTAATCCTACATTCACATCTTCCTATCCTAGTCAAACACACCCACCAACTTACCCTAATCCAACATCCGCATCTCCCTATATTAATCTGCCACCTCAATCTTCCCATCCTCATCCATCATCCCCATACCCTTACTACAATCCACCACCTGCCTCCTTGTGTCCTAATTCACCATGCCAATACCCCTATCTTAACCCTTCACCTAATCCCCCATCTATTCCCAGTCCTACATTCAATCCCATTCCCTATCTAATCCTAGCCCACCAATCCCTAGTCCTAATCCCCCACTAATCCATAAACCTTCATCCACTCCTACCACACCATCTCATCCTAGAGTATGCAAGTCTCTCATTTCAGAAGTTCTCCAAGGACTTATAACAAAGAAGACATCTCCCACTCCACACATTGCAGTCGTGGAACCATGCCATCCCAACCCATCATCCATGGTTGTTAGTGATGAGACCCTTCTCCATCCAACACCTATCATTGATGATACCATCACATCCTCTAAATCCACTGAGTCCCCATCTCCTACCATCACATCCTCTGAATCCACTAAGTCCCCATCTCCTACCATCACATTCTCTGAATCCACTAATTCCCCATCTCCTACCATCACATCCTCTGAATCCACTAAGTCCCCATCTCCTACCATCACATCCTCTGAATCTACTGAGTCGCCATCTCCTACCATCACATCTACCAAATCCATTGAACACCCACCCCCTACTCTAAGAGTCGTCGAACCTATCGACGACACCCAAATCCAATCCACTTCTTCCACTCCTAGTATCCATTCCCAGGAATATTTTGAATCCTCCATCCTTCCATCTTCCTTACTTGAAGAGTCCCCCCATGACTCCATTATCATGCCTCCCGCACACAATGAGTCATGCCAAGAGCCTAATCCAAAGCATGCCAACATATCCCCTCCTCTAGATCAAGATCCTACCATCCCATCTAGTCTACCACAAGATCACAGTCCCCCATCCATTCCATCCCATGATCCTCTTGACATTCAAGATTCTACCACTCCATCTTCATCTCATGAGCCCACTACCACAAATCCAGATCTTATCATATCCCCCGATCCCTCCCCCGATACCACCAATCCAATGCTACTATCCCATCATCTCCCTCTCATGATCCCCCATCATTGCCTAAAACTGCTATCCCCACACCACTTGCATATCCCCTTGGTTCTCTCACATTCTTCCATTGTGGCCTCCTTGTAGAAGAAAAATATAGTGTATTTACCACCCATCATCCTCCACATAATAATGGACTCGCATCATGTTTTCAGAATAACAAAAATCTTATCATGGATCGAATGCTCAAGAACATGAACTATCAAGGAAAAGGTCTAGGCCTTCACGAGCAAGGTATTTTAGAGCCCATCCAAGTTAAAAAACAAATCTGCATGCAAGGTCTTGGATCTATTCCCCAAGATTCACAATCTAAACACATTGGTACAACCTCTGGATGTCCTCAACAAGCCTTTTCTAAAAGAAATGTCAACTCTTCCCATCGCTCCACCAAATTATATGCTGCCATCCCTCCTCCTCTATCGTATCACCTTAAAACAATAGTCCATATTCCTCCTTCATCTGCTCCATCCATTTTGGGTCCTTACATCCCTCCATCCACCATGTCTTGTCCTTCATCTACTCTATCCATCTTGGGGCCGTATATCCCAAGATCACCTCCTCCATCTCATCCTTTCACCCATCCAACACCTATCCGTGTCATCCATCATAAAAATCCCTCTCGCATATCCCATAATCAAGATCAACAAAGGCACATACCTAAACATCCTCCATCTACATGTAATCCCCATACTCCTACCTCCATTGCTCCACATCATCCATCCCCTCACACCCATCCCATTGCTAATAAATGCACTTTGGAGGCTAACATAAAAATGCATAAATCTAAACATCCATATGAATCAAAAGCTCCCCATGTCCCCTCTATATGACATGTTGAAGAAAAGAAAAATCAAATCCACAATCCAAATCAAACCCATCAGCCACAATGGCCCACTAAAGCAAAAATAAAAACCTTGTGGATCCCAAAGAAAAAAGATGCAATGCCATTAAATGAAAAATCTGTAAGAACATCCAAAGTTTCTCATCCAAAAGCTAATCCTTTTACATCTATTTTGGGTCCCTATGTCCCAAAATACACTATTTTGTCTCCTCCATTATCCCCACATTCTCCATCCATTAATCCTTTTATCTTTTCACATCCACCACCACATGTGCCAATGTTGGTCCTGAACACATCTCCCCATCACATATCCACCCCATCATTCTATCCATACACTTCCCAACATCCCACCCATTATCCCATGTATCTCCCCCATCAAATCCCTCTAATTCATCCTCTTGCATAATCCATTTATTCTCATAAGGTTGTACCAACATCCAATAGTCGGTTCAAACATGAGCTCTTAATACCTCGTATGGAACTTGATGCTTGAGTCCTTCATCCATATCCTTATCACATGTCTTCTAAATCCACTTAGTCGCCTCCCCATCCTTATCCATCTCCTTTTGCATGCTAGGCGAAAAGTCCAAAAATCTAGAAAAGTCCAAAAATCCAGAAAAGTCAAAAAATCAAAAATCAAAAAATAAAAATCAAAAAATAAAATAGTAAAGAGAAATAATCCATCCAATCCTGAAAACTTGGCAAACAAGCGCCTTGGATAAGTACCATGATAAAAACATGGCAAATAGGCGTCATGTGTAAATCCCCATCTGCACTTGGGGGCAATTTCCTGATTGGCGTTCCCTCCATCCACTTTGCTTCTAGCTATGCACCCATCTCCATCCTATACATCCTTTTCATTCATCCCCTCCATCCTCCCTATCTTACACATCCTATTTGGTATATCTCATTTATCCCAATCCTTCCATCCTCCTTGTGATCTTCATGGGGAAAACATATAAGCATGCTTTGAACAACTCTTAGCATACATTCCCCTCATCCGCACACTATCCTAATCCTCATTCGCACTCGTCTATCTTCCTTATCCACCCATCATGCTACCTTCCATATCCCTTCCTTATCCATGCATCCTATCTTCATCCATCTCACTCTTTTATCTTCCCATCCACTTGTCTTCCATCCTTCATTCCTCCCTGCACATGACATATCTAGAGTGGGGGAATCTATCTTCCTTTTTTCTATAGTCCTTGGAGACATCATTCATCCTATCAAATCACTCCCTTCCATTCCCCTATCCTCATTTCCTTATCATTATATCCCTATCTCCGTCCTCATCCTCCTATCCATCCATCAAAACACTCCCTTTCATATCCCCATCTTTGTCTTCCTACCAATCCCTTGTGTCTTCTTGTCGTCATCTTTTTAGACATCCAAACCTTCCTTTTAGCCTCCTTATCATTCTCCATCCATCCTAGCATCTATCCATCTACCTAGCCAATCCCCTCTATTCATCCAATCTCTTCTCCTCCCCATCTATATCTTCATACCCATTCACCATCACATCCCTGTCTCACTATTCCATCCCTACCTATCTCCCCCATCCTTTTCATCTTCCCATCCTCATCGCCTTCTCCTCATCCCATTTTATAATCCCTTGTCATTGGTATCTAGCTATAGCCTACTATCTCATCATTCATCATCTCATCATTCATCTCTCCATCATATCATCTGCCCACTTCATCTTTGATGACTTGGATAACTATCCCATCCCTGAGCTTTGTATGATCACTATCCTCCAATCCAATCCAACAGGTCTATCTTGTCCCATCGTGTTGGTCCAATCATTTTATCCCCTTATCTAGGGTTATCTCATCATCTTTCATCCATCACTTGTCTTTGGCCTTCTGTCGAACTATGTTTCCCCTGCACTTTCACGTAGGCAAGGTCGATCATTTGATCTACCCCCGGGGTTCCATCCATGATTGATCTATATTGTCCACTTTTGTCCTATTCTCCATCCTATCTTGGTCATCCATCAAAATCTCCATCATGGTCTATCGTCAGTATTTTATTGAACTACGAGGGCTCTGCACTTCCACGTAGGCAAGGCTAATCTTTGATTGGCCCCTGAGCCCCTAGGTCGCTAGGATGTGTTAGTCCCCTGTCTTGTGTCAGTCTTGTGTCATGTCTCTCATGTCACATCGTCAAGCTATGCCCTTATCTAGCTAGATCTTAACAAATGAGATTCACTTGTATCATCAAATCCAATCAGTTCTAAATATCTTGCATCATATCAATCTTTTAATTTAGTCTCCATCATTGGTCTCAACAGAATGCATCCTTCCTAACATACCTCATCAATCCCATCCATCCCCTTGATTGATTCTATGGCAAAGGACATTTGAAATTGATTGCAATCTTTTGATACTTTTGGCTTTTGTTTATCATTTGAGCTCCCTATCATCACTTGTCATCGTCACCTTGATCCACCATATCATGGTGTGCTTTGACTAGTCAACATAGGGGTGTATCTTGATCGTTTCTTTGTCTTCTCGGTTGTCCCACGTAGTACCCACCAAGATCCCTGAGGTCTTGTATTATGTTGGGGCATCCTTGTGTGCTTGTGGTTATCCCAATACCTAGCCCGACCAAAGTCACCATGACTTTGGGGTGTTGGGATAGCCTTCTTGTTTGTTATGTTTGTTTTATGCATTAGACACTAATCCACCTTGGTTCTTCATACATTGGCATCTTGTGTCTTATGCTATAGCAAAAAACAGTGCTCCGATGATGGTAACTTGCATTTGGATTTCATTTCCTCTTCATCCTCTCGTCTATCAAAATACCCCCCATCCATTCATCCTTAATCATGCTCCCCTCCCAATCTCCCCTCACTTTGCATCTTCTTCATCCCCCTTTGCATCATCTCATCCATTTCGAGAGCACACTCGTGTTCTCTTGAACCCGCATGTCCTCTCGAGGGGGCATCCTTCATCCCTAATTTTCATCATCTTTTTCCCTTCCTAATCATTCAAAGGACTGACTGGGGCATCTTTCCCAATCTAACCATCTTCTTCTAGGTTCTATATTTTAATAATCTTTGAAATGATGCTACTTCGTAACACCATCTCAAAGAGGGGAAAAATGTAGACATCTAAATTTGGACACTTAATTTATCCAAATTCATCCCCTTTCGTCTTATTTTCATAATATTGCTATTATTTAATTAATAGCTTTAATTCTGCCAAATCCCTAAGGTATTTAATCAATAATACCTTATCTCTTTAATCCCCTTTCCATCAATTGAATTAAATAAATATTCCATTTATTTAATTCCCTTCATGTCACATCCTCCATCATTTTTATCTTATCCTAATCCATCTTCTAATCTCATCATTAGGATGTGCACATGCCTAATCCTTGATTAGGAGGTGTCACATCCACCAACTTTTGCAAGTTGCCTCTAATCTTTCTTGGCCACCTAACTCTCTTCTAATCTCCATTAATCAGTCTAATCAAGTACTTGCACAATCCTAATCACTTAATTGAGTCAAACCTATTAAGTGCTTTTCTTTTTTGACAAGGCATCTCCATTCCCCATGTGAATTTTTAATTCACATTTAATCCCCCAATGCATTTAAGGAATTTTAAATTCCTTCCCTCTTCCCCATGAGAATATTTGAGGAATTTTTAATTCCTCACTTGTCCTCTCACCCACATGGGGACATGGACCTCCTTTATGAGGAGATCTTGTCCAATCCCAAGGTACTTGTACCCCCCTTCCATGTCATGTACCATCCTTCCACCTCATGTTCACTTCACCTTTTAGGGCTATATCACATGCCACATGTCAAGATGTGAGGGCTTGTGAGTTCTCAACTCACCTTAGCCCTACATCTTGATATTTGGTGGATCAATCTGAACTGTCCATTTCTACTAGGAATTCTCAAAATTCTTATAAATACCCCCTCTTTTCTCTCATTTTTGGGGAGATCATTTTGCTAGCCAAACTCTTGCAATTTTATTTCTCAATCTACACTTAGCCATTTTCATACTTTCATCCATTTCCATCCATCCTCACATCATATCTAGTTTGCATATCTTGCCATCCAAGGAACATACACATCAAAGATCGAAGGGACAACTAAAGGATCGATTCAACACAAGGTATACAGTTCCATTTTCTTGTTTTTATCTTGTGTTGATTCCAACTTAGGCTAATCTTGAGGTGTAGGTTGTTTTGGTGTTTATTTGCACTCTTTAGTTTGCTGCTCATTTTCTAACACATATATTCAACCTATCACACCTTGATTTCCACATAATGCACTTTGTGGGATGAAAGGGAATTATGACATTGGATATTCAATTGAAAACCTCATCAAGAGTGTGTTTGTGGTAAAAAGAATCCATTAAGCAAAGATTAAATCAATTGGACCCCACATATGCGCTTGATATCTTTTGGTCATATGATTTTCATGCAAACATTGGTCTTTTGATTTTGAAATTACTCTTAGAGAAAGACATGTTCTTCACTATCTTGGCCTAGTAAACAAGTCCTTCCTAGGTTCATTTAGGGGAAAATCAAACAATTCATCCAAATCCAAAACATTTATCATCTCCATCGAACCAAACAACTTTAGAAGCTTTGGAAACATCATTCTATGCTTGGGTAAACCATCAAATCAAAATCATTTGTTTAATTAGGTGTGTGGGAATGCATCGTTTCTCATACATTTAATTAAATAAGCAATCCTTTGAACAATTTCATCCTAAGATCACATCCAACATCTTAGGGTTTACAAGTTTATCATCCAAATCAAACAATCAAAATCAAGTCCTAAGTTTAGCATTGATACAAATTCCCTAAACATTCAACACTCATATCATTTACACCTTTCATCCTTCATCTCGTCATTAGTCCTAAGAACCTTAGAGGTCACTTTTGCAACAAGGTCAGAACACAAGAGGAACATGGAATATAAACTTGATCCATACATCATGAGTAATCCAAGTCAACTAAACTTTCAAAGCCTTACAATGTTGATTGATTATCAACACTCACATCTATACAAACCATACATGGGATCATTACCTTTGACAAATTTCAATGGCACAACAAATATGAGTATTCCCAAATCAAAGATTAGAACACATTTCCTAATGGTAGATCTAAATCCAAACCTACAAGTTTGTCAACCGAACAAGCAAAGCATGAGACTTCAAACAAACAACGTCATCCCACCAAATCCCTACATGCCAAAGGAGAATGTACCAAGTACAAGCTTTCGAAACATGAATCTAGAAAATTTTGGGATGGATACATTTGTAAATCATACAAATATTCCAAACATGAACAATGGTCAATTTCAACCTATCATACCAAATCAAAACATTTTCCAAAGTCAATTTTTTGATGATTTCATACAAACACCACAAGTGTACATCCCAAATCTGCTTGAACAAAAGCCAAATCAAGGGAGTCAAATTCAAGATCAAGATCGAATTTCACTAGAACAACTTGCTTCACATGCCAAACTAATTGAATTATTGAGCCAAGAGATATCTTCACTCCAAAGTCAATACACTCTTCCATGGGTTGAACCATGTCATCAAAGCATTGAGTTGTGTCCACAACCACATCAAGAACAAAATCTCCAATGTCAAGAAGTTAGATATCAAGATCAACAAAATCTACAACAAACCCAATTACCCCATCTCAAAGATCAATTGCCACATCTTAAAGACCAATCACCACATCTCCAAAATAAATCACCAAAAGGTCAAATCTCACAAGCTAACAAACGAAAATACACACCACTTGGGGGAACCATTGAATTTATCATGCAACAATTGGTACAAGAAAATCTCATTAAACTCCCTATTTATGAGGATTATCAAGAGCCCTTAGTTAAACCACTAGGGTATAATGAGAAACAATTTTGTGGCTTCCACAAAATAAAGGGACATGTAACATCAGATTGTATTTGACTCAAAAATATCATCCAAGACCTTATTGATCAAAAGATAATCACTATTGGGGACAATGATCAAGATCTATCCATCAAAGAACACATTGAAGATGTTTCTATCTTATTCAAAGTGAAAATAAACATAGGTCAAGAGTCACTTTTCAATCATGATCAAAATCCACTCAACAATGACCCAATTCAAGAAATTTCAACATCATTTGACCCTATGGTTGAAGACATTGGAAATCCCCCCACCATAATTGCTGAAAACAATGATCAAGCTCTCTCCATTGATGAACACCTTGAAGATGTTTCCATCCCATTTGATGATCAACTCACCATACATCAAGAGCCACTTTTTAGTGATCTCTTTCAAGGAGTATTAGGATTATTTGGTCCTATTGACATAATGCATGATCCATCGACCAACGATCATGACAAAAATGTCTCTACATTGCCAAATGAGTTAGAGGACATATCTCAAAGATTTATTCCAAAACATGATCAACATCTTTCAACAAAGTCTAGCAATGGTCCTTTCCAAGACATGTTGACATCCTTCAACCTCATGGTTACAGATACTGAAGGAACCTTGAACTCGACACTTGAAGATATTGAACCACTTACCATGTCTAATGATGACATCCAAGAACCCCTTATAATCAATCCATCCTTTGGAATTGACCTATGTCAAGAACTTGATCCAAAGCATGTCGAAAGCAACTCTGAAAACATTCAAGATCAAGAATTTGTGTCTTCAAGATACTACAATAATCTAATGGACACTCTCCTATCTATGGAAGATGATCATATCCATGTAGTGCATACTCCTTCATCTACCCATGAGATGCTTTCTATGGATGGTCACATAGATTATCTTCAGCTAGAACAAGATTCTATTACACAAAAAGAGCAGATTTTTAATTCCTCCAGTCAAACAGAGTTGTCAACAACAGCATCAGATATATTGCAAATACATACTAAGGAAATCATGAATAAAGATATTGAACAATATCCACTCAAGGAAGCAAATCAGATAAAACAGTATATTCCAGAGTTAGCATAGTGGAAGATTGAAACAATGTCATCTACAGTGGTCATTCGTCAGAGCACATTTACTAAAGAAGACATCTCAAATCAAGTAGAATCAAGGAATGAAGGTGCTAATACCACCATAATGGGGGAAACTTCATCTCAAGCAAACATCAACATAGGGAGCATGAAGAATCTTTATGGTGAAACCATTGCCAATACTACAACTAGCCACACCATGAATCTTCATCCACCCATCACCCCATCCAAGAATTGGGCCCAATGTCAAAAGAAAGAATTGAATCAAAGTACAAGGAACGTTATCAAAGAAAAAGAATCAAAAAAGCATAATGGGAAAATCAAATACAAATGGATGCCAAAGAACACAACAAAAGATTATCCCTATCAAACTCCATCAGTCAAAGAAACTATGGGGAAAAATAAAAGAGGGAAAAGTATCCATCAAGGATGTCCACAAAAGAAAAAGCAGGATTTTCAAGTGACGTATAAAGTGTATCAAGAAATTGGTCCTAATTTCATGCACATTTTTGTATCAACCCATCATTACTCATCTTCCCAAGTTTGGAGAGTCAAAGGTTCCAAACTGTCAACCAATCCATCTCTTATCCCTAAACACACTCCATCCATGCCTCCACGCATGATATCCAGTTCTTATATTGACCATGTATTGGAAACGACCCTTCAACATAAGGATTCTAAAGGCACTTTATCATGATGTATGCAAAAAGACAGAGTTAACCCTGATATCAATAAAACAGATCAAGAATCCCAAAAGCTGCATTCAAGTGCGTGTATCTTAACAAAGCAACTTCTTCAAGCAGGATACCGATGGAACATTATTAGAAAAGCATCTACATCGACGCCACTAGGTGGTTCAACATGAATCTTTTAGAAAATACAAAAAAAATAAAAAAATGAATATCTAAAAAAATTAGAAAAAGGATTGAAAATAGTAAAGAGAAAAATTGTCCTCTACTCAAAACCACATGTGTGATGCTTTTGGAAAGACCATGATGAAAACTTGGAAAATGGGCATCATGTGTAGAATTGAGCATCTACGTGCACCACTTCAGGTGAAAGCATATCATCCCATCTCTAATAAAACCAACATTCCATCCATCTTGGCCATAATAAATCCATTCATCCATGAACCATATATCCAATCCATTTTCATCCATCTGCATCCATAGTCCAAGTTATCTTGATCTTGATGAAACTTTGGTGCACACTTTACACTTGCTTATAGTAAACATCTTAAAATGGGTTGTTTTCATTGATCCTATCCTATGCAACATTATCTGAGCCATAAAGCATTATCCAAATGAGCATCCTTTATCTGAACACCTTATCTTATCACAAGATAATCCTTGGCATCCTTTGCATGCTTACTGTATCCATCCATCTGTACACCTATCTGAGCATCCATCCATGACATTCCATACATTGCTAGACATTGGGGGCAGATATGTACATCTTGCTTCAAGAATAAATCTTGGTCTATGTTCTCCAACTTATGTGGTGATCAAAAGATTGGCAAACATGAAATCAAATTGGTCAAGCACTTGTGAGAAAAAAATCTAAATCACTAGCCCATGGCATATTTTGACAAGAAGACATTCTTTATCGGTCTTCATCTTTTATCGAACATCAATCAATATCAGTCGCATCTAACACACCCTTCAATCATCACATCACATCATTCAAACAACTTTTGTTCCAAATCAAGCTTTGTCAATCCTGATCAATCGAATCCAATCAAACCACAATCATCTTGGGATATTCATCTGAATCCTTGTGTTGCATAACACTATTCTTGCATTGTTGTGTATCGTCGGCAATGTTATCATCATCAATCCGGATCAATCAATCCTTGCATTGTTGTGCATCCTCAACAATGTTATTGTCATCAATCCTAATCAATCCAATCCTTGCATTGTTGTGCATCCTCAACAATGTTATCATCATCATCAATCCATCAATCCAATCAATCAACCTTAGCTTAGTTTTTAGCAAAAAATCCAAAACAAATCACTGATATCATATCCATATCCAAATTGTTAAAATCATGCAAAAATCTAAAAACATCATAAAATCAAAATATCCAAAAAACGTCCAAAACACAAAAACACAAAAACATTCAAAAGACATCAAAATCCAAAAACATAAACACAAAATGCAAAAAAATTCAAAAAAATCAAAAAATCAAAACATTTGTAAAATCTTGAAAATACCAAAAACAGTCTCAAAACATTTCAAAACATCAAAAACATCCAAATATTTGAAAAAATTCATCCATCTCATCTCGCTTGCACCCTGCAATAATCAATCATCCATAACAAACTAATCATCACCCTCATCCTTTGGCAAAACAAACAGAAACAATCACAACAATCAGCAAAAACAAGCTTCAATCATGAAATCAAAAGCAAACAACAAACCAATAAAACAAAATCAAACTCTTGATCATTTTTAGACATGTCAATCAAGCTTATATCAACAACCTATCAATCAACTTATCAAACCATCATCATCCTATACAATGCATGTCCTAGGATATATCGTTCCGACAATGGGCATCATTTTGGATATCACCTTGGATTCTTATCCTATCAAAACAAATCCCTTTGGGAAGGTATGAAGAACATTGGCTTGTTTGCATACTTGATCTTTTCTTTTGATTTATCTTATTGTGCTCATTCCAAGGACCTCTCGATGATTTATGAACGAAGGATTTAGAGAGATAGGAATGGGGAAACAATCATTATCTTTTATCTGTTGTGCTTGTTGGACGTTCTTGTAAAATAACTTGGCGAATACTTGCTTTGTTTGGTATGTCCTAGCAAAGTTTTTGTATGTCAAGTGTGAACAAGAATACTCCTATCTATTTGTTGAGTCAAAGTCCATCACACTAGGTACAACACCATCCTAGTTCTTTATACCTTGATGCATTGTATCTACGTGTGTAATCAAACATAAGGTAAGTAGCCCTTTTAAAGTCCCAATCCTTGATAAGCAAATCATCATCGATCATAATCATCATCTCTAATAAAGTATCGCCAGATCATGGACTTGTTGGATCCTCTTTGCATCATATCATTTCTCATTTTGTCTTTTCCACACTAACATCACATCATGAGTAGTTCATCACCATCACCAATGCATCCATCCTACATCCACAAACCATCAATATTTTGCATATCATCTCATAGCATATCATCATCATAATATAGATCTATCAGTCTAAGCATCTCAGAAAATCATAAATTTGCATAATCACAACATATCATCATCATAATATAGATTTGTTAGTCTAAGCATCTCGTAAATCATATAGATCATCCATTGCATAATTGTAGCATATCACATCATCCATCTCAAACATCTAAATTGCATCATCATCCATAACCATCCATATGTCTATCTTGAACCTCTTTATCATGAGATCGACCCTCAAATTGAATATTTTCACTCGATCTCATGAGGGGGCAATGTACCAGTGTACTTCTTTCCACTAGGGCATCTGAAAAATCAGATTTTTTTTTAATTTTGATCGTGACAAGTTTATTCTTTGAACCAATGCAACAAGTACATTGCTTCAAAGAGGGGAAAAATGTAGACATGCAAAATTGGCATTTAATGCATTCAACTAGGTCATATTCATCCATTCGGCAAATAAATCAAGTTTATTTATCAAACTTCTAAAGTCATCAGTTTAAATCAAAACAAATCAACTTGATACCATCACCCTCTTTTTAATTAAATAAATCATGTCTTTTGTTTAATTAAATCCAAATGCATATTCCATCCTTTTCTGAATTAAATAAATCAAATATTTAAGTCATAAGAGTCAAAATCATCCTAATCATCATCCTAGCTAATTAATCATGATTAAATCTAATCTAATGCATGTCACATCCTCTAGATAATACCACTTGCACAAATAAAACAATTTATTGATTAATTAAAATCAACATTTTCACTCAACATTGAATATTCCATCAAGTTTGAATTCAAAACCAAGTGGGCATGTACATCCAACAAAGAAATTAATAAACTCTTACATGTCCCCCACTCAGCATTTACTCTCAAATTTGAATTTGAAATCTCCCTCTCATGGGTACATTTCCCAAATCTTGCACATGCATCAACCACTCACATCTTGACAAGTGGCCTCTTCCTATTGGCCTATTTTTAGTCCGACATTGCTCCCTCTTGAGCACTCTTAGCATTTGAGAATCTACAAATAGAGACCATCTCCATTGATCAAATCCTCCACAAATCTCCATAATCTTTATGCAAGGTCATTCTCTTAAACGAAGAACTAATTTTGTCCATCATCATCATTTGCATCATCAAGGGTTGGGAAAGGGCTTCTTTCCACATCAAAGATGCACCAATCTACTTATGAAGTGAAGGTTTAATCCATTTTAGATAGGTTTACATGTTTATGATTTCTTTGTAATGCTTTTTTATCATGTTTCCTTGTTTTGATGTGATTAAGAGCTTCATAAGGAGTTTGATTATTGTTTTTGGCTAACTTGACTAATAGTTTGTTGTGTTGATTTAGATAGCCAAAAAAAAATCTTGCTCACACTATCCTCTATGGATTTTGCTTCATCTATTCTCATTTCTCTCATCAATTCCCTTTGTCTCCTCTTCTCTTTCCTGTGTACTATTTTTGTGAACATCGGTTTCCTCTATTATGTCTTATGGTATTCTACTATTTTTTGCTTCTCTTCAAAACTACTAGAAATCTAGAAGCTTCTTCCAAAAATATCACCTAAAATAGTTGTAGCATTCAAAAGCCTCAATAAATTCCCCCAACTACCTCTTTTAAACTCAAAGCTCTTGCTCAAGTTGCCCCTATTCATTTTTGTTGTTGCTCATTAAATGAGCATACATAAAGGTAGTTGTTGCCTCCAAATCAAGAGAAAATTCAAATTTCAAATTCAAAACCCTTATAGCTCATTCATGTGGCACTAACTAAGGAAAAGTAGAAACATTTAAAACAAAATTATTGTCCTACATCTAGAGGTCAAATACAAAGAAAGGGGGAATTAAATGTTTTTACTATAATAAAAAGGACTACATAGTTTAGACTTGTAGAACTCAAGCTAGTAACGTTCTTAAAGTAAAAATGAAGCTAAATTAGTCTATCTTGAAGATTCAAGTGCCAAAGATGATGCTTTTATTAATGACTCTTATTTTGAATGTACTAAGAATGGATTTTACTTTGAGCCTTTACAATTGGAGGCTAGTGGGATCATATAATGAAAGAATTTCTATCATCTCAAGTTAGCTTCTGACTTTAAATTGGTGAATTACATGGGCACCATATGTTTTTTCTTTCTTTTCATCCTTCATTTTTGACATTGACATATTTGAAGAATGCATGTATTGTGAGTTTTTAGTTTTGAAGATAGGTAAGGGATTTTGTGAACAAAATATGGATTATTTTCCAACTAGTTTGAACAAGTTTGTGATCAATAATTATACCCTTCTAAGGATTATAATACAAATTGATGGATCTCTACAATTGCAACTCTATATAGATTGTTTTCCAATAATTTGGGAACCTTTGATTTGTGATTTTAGGGAGACGGTAGTCAAAGAACTTAATAATTCAACTTAGAGCTATGCCCTTCTGAGGGTCACAAGATACTTAATGGAGTTCAACTTAATTCAATATTTATTTCTTCAAAGAAAGATATTTAAAGAATGTGTATTTATTTTATTTAATCAAGTTTTGTTATATAAGAATTAAGGGTGATCCCTTCGCAAGATGAAATCTGATTTTTCAAGGGTTCATTTGCAAGAACAATGTAGTAAGGGGGAATGCTAGTCTAGATATTTTTTATTACATTGTTTAGTTAAGGTGCTTGTAGGTATGCAATAAGTAATTTCATTAAATGTGATAATTGTATCTCCATATTTTTCCCATGGTTTTTGTTGTGCATGTTTTGCACACACGGCCCGCCATAGGCAGGGACCCCCTTTTCTTCGCTCCTGGCAGGCTGCTTTGCTCTTGTCTTGTTTTGCGTGCCCCATTTCCAAGCCCAAATTGGTCATGTGCCTTCAAATGATCAAATCCCCTACCCAAATTCACCTACTTGGGGTATTCAAATCTACGGAGAAATAAAGTCCCCCATCCCCTTTCTGCCTTTTGTCTTGCTTTGGCTATTTCAGAAACATCCGTGGACCCCTATCGACCCAGTTTCCACATTTTTGACTTTGGGGTCACCCTTTTTTGGATCTAGGATGTGTTTGAAGTGCATAAATGAACTGCCAAGGTTTCGTCAACGTTCTATTAAGTTTCAATGGTTTCAGAACTTTCCCTCCAGAATTCCCTTCCTCCTTGGCTATTTCGGAAACATCCGTGGACCCCTGTCGGTCCAGTTTCCACATTTTTGGCTTTAGGTACAACTTTTTGGTGGATTTGGGATGTGTTTGGGGTATTTCAATGAACTGCCAAGGTTTTGTCAAGGTTCCGTTAAGTTTTGATGGTTTCAAAACTTACCCTCCAGAATTCCCTTCCTTCTTGGCTGTTTGCAAATATCCACAGACCCCCGTCACTCCCGTTTCCTCATTTTTGACTTTGGGGTCACCTTTTTTGGATCCGAGATGTATTTGAAGTGCGTAAATGAACTGACAAGGTTTCGTCAATGTTCTATTAAGTTTCGATGGTTTTGGAACTTTCCCTCTGTAATTCCCTTCCTCCTTGGCTATTTGGAAACATCCGTGGACCCCCGTCACTCCTGTTTCCTCATTTTTGACTTTGGGGTCACCATTTTTTGGATCTAGGATGTGTTTGAAGTGGGTAAATAAACTACAAGGTTTTGTCAAAGTTTGGTTAAGTTTCGATGGTTTCAGAGCTTCGTCCCCCTTTTGTTGTTTTGGAACTTCTGGCGGCCACCTCCCTTTCAGCCTCCGAAGCCTGGCCCCTCCGTGGTCGTTTTTGGGGCTCCACCTCTCTGTGGCTGTTTTGGAACTTCCACCGGCCACCTCCCTTCCGACCTCCGGAGCCCAGCCCCTCTGTGGCCATTTCCAGGGCTCTGCCTCTCCATGGCCGTTTTGGAACTTTTGGCGGCCACCTCCCTCACGGCCTCCGGAGCCCAGCCCTTTCATGGCCGTTTTCGGGGTTTCACCTCTCCATGGTCGTTTTGGAACTTCCGGCTGCCACCTCCCTTCCGGTCTCCAGAGCTCGGTCCCTTCATGGCCGTTTTGGAACATCTGGCGGGCACTTCCTTCTCGGCCTCCAGAGCCCGGCCCCTCCATGGCCGTTTTCGGGAGTCTGTCCCTCCTTGGCTATTTTGAACATCCAGGGGCCTGCCTCCTTCCTGGTTGTTTTGAACATCTGGGAGCCTCCCTTCTTCTTGGCTGTTTTGAACATCCGGGAGCCTGCCTCCTTCTTGGCTATTTTTTCTTCTGTTCGATGTCTGCCTTCTGGCTTTCTTCAGCTGTCTTTTCGCCCTCTGGTGCTCGCACCCTTGAAGCACGAATTAATGTTTATGGCCCAAATGAGCTCCAAATATGAATATCAAGATATTTTGATAATGCATAGATAGATCTAACAAGGAATTTGTAGATTTGACTTACATTTTCCTTAACTCATGCACTTACGACACTTCGTGTTTGCAGGAGTCAAGAAGCCTTCTGTAGGTCTATCGAAGAGGCCCATTGAGGGAGTTGTCCTACCATTTTCTATATGACGATTTCTAAGGAGCTTTCTGTCCGAATCAGGGGCCACCAATCCATTGATGCCAATCATCGATGGACTCGTTTGATTAAAGGAAGAACACTACAAGCACATCAACCAAAAGACAACTTTTAGGCAGTTTTAGCTACAGTGAAAAGGGAAATCAGCTAAATGACAAAATTGCTACAATAACTGGCACTAGATGACAAAATAGGGAAAAGACAAGGAATGGATTTTTAATTTTTGAATATTGTGGGGTAGGTGAAACCCTAATTTAATTGAATCTGGGCCATTCAATGTAATTGAATCCTAGCCGTTCATTTGGGCTTTGGAAAACTATAAATAGGGGCTTTCCCCTCAGTTGTAAGGGTTGGAGAATTGATGTAAAGACATTCGGCAGCAATAGAAAGCAACATTGCATGATTTATGGGTGTTCCTTTTTGAGTTTGCTCTTTATGTATGCATGGTTCACCTTCCATGTTAGTTTTATTATTAGTTTCTTGAATGGCTGTCATGATGGTGTTGTTGTTATAGTATTTGATGAGCTTCCAACCCATACTTTTAGCTCTTGTTGATGACAAGCTGCTGTGCAAAGTTAGCCTGGGCTTCTTTATTCCATTGCTGCAACTTAGTTCAATTGCATGTTCATGATGTGCATATGCAAATTGAAAATCAGCAGACCTTAGGAGATTACACTAGTTTTGTGTAGCTGTAGGTTTCTCTTGGTCAAGCAAAAACTTAGTTTAGGAAGCCTGTCTACTTTAGCAACCACCATTGTTACTGTTCATTCGTAGCTTAGGATTAGAATAACTTTTTTAACTCTTATCCTTTTGCTATTTCTTTTAATCCTTGGTTAGAGTAGGATCCAAAGCATCACCATGAAGCCAAATTTGATGAACTTGATGAGTTTCAATTTGTTGTTTTGAGTGGACAACCATTATTCATTCACCTTCAGCACTTTGAAACTGTATTTGCAAACCCAACTTCACGTGCTTTGTAACTCATCCGTAAGTCTGCCTTGTGATTCCAACAAATCACATCAAACAACTGAGATATACCAAGCACTGTCAAGACCTGACATTAGAGACCTTGGGATAGTGTTCTACAATCTGATTGTGGAAGATTGTCTTTCAAGAGAGGTAGTGCACCTACGCACCGCCTGTGTTGAAAAGTGCATAAAAAACACATCAACAAAACTGGTGCTAGAAGGAGGGCTAACACATTGGGAATAATAAGTTGAAGGTTGGAAGTGATTCATTTTATGCTCTCCTCCTCCTAATGCCATCAACAGAACTGGCGCTAGAAGGAGGGTGTGGCATGTTGAGGCTACAAAGCTGAAAGTTGGAAATCGAAAGGAGCACTTGCAATGAAGAAATCTGAGATAGGGAGATCTCTTTCAATGCTAAAATTTAGAAAATTTTGAAGGAAAAAGAAGCTAAGTCAAAACGGAGCAGCATGCACAAATTGACATCACTTAGCTGCATACAAATTTGAACAAGAGACTGAAGAAGCCATTGCAACAATTTGTGTTGGTGGATAGATGTCGGATCCATTGCACTCATAGGCACAACAAGTTGGGGTGTCTCACATTCTTGAGTAGAATTGAGAAGGTCTTGCAGGGAGAAATTCCCTTTTGGAAAATATATCAGCCTTTAGCCCTTGCAGACTCGGAGGAAAAATTGACAACCATGGCAGCCAAAGCATTCAAGGAGCTGATCCAAGAACATTTGAGCAGCAAGGATAGACCAAGATTGGAGGAAATATTGATGTCAAGTTGGTGTAGATTTCACAATGCACCCCACTCTGAATTCACTTGCTCATCATGCACAAATCTCATCACCCAAGTCAAGGATCATGTGAACAAGTTGAAGCAGGAATATCCTAGTAAAGGGGACTCATGCCATGAGGTGGGAAAGTTGTTGGAAGCTCGAGGACAACACACCATAGATGAATCAAGAAATCTGACATAGGCTAGTGCTGGGACAACAGACATAGAGGATCAGATCCAAAAGGAAGAGGATAATTTCCTTAGGACAACAAGCTGCCTTGATGAACAATTAGCTAGAAATAGATCAAAAATTTGTTCCTCCATTGAAGAAAAGCAGTCCCCTGCTCTAGAAGATGGATTGGCAGCCGAAGATGAATCAAAAGAGTTTGCAGCAGTGTATGCTGGGGTAGCAAATGAAGATGTTGAAGATTAGGAAGAAGAGGAGTCTGAAAGCCTTGAGGCAATAAAAGGAGATGATCAAAGCACAAGCAAAATCAGGTCGGAAGACCTCTCCTTCATAAATGACAGTAATCGAGAATTTGAAAATGCAAATTTGGGGGAGTGGGAACCACTCGTTACAGCTATCTACCATCAAAATTCTTTTTCATGTGATGATGAGGACTCAATAGTGGAAAGATATGACTAGCTTGTCTTTAGGTTGGAAAAGGATTGGTCAGAGTTGAAATACCAAATTGATTTAGAGGTGCTATTATTGCCAAATTGGTGTAGAATCCATGATTCATCACACTCGGAGTTCACATGTGAATTGGGCCAAGAAGCCATCAAACAAGTCAAAAAACAAGCAAGGCAGCCAAGTGCCCTACCTCCTCTATTTGCTGCTCAGATCAAAGTAGAACACCCAGAGCCACAACCAAGTGACAACTCAGTTGAAGGTGGACCTCAAGAGGATGTTGGGGTAGCAATAGAAGGACAACAATACAGTCTCAGACTTCTGAGCGATGAAGTAGATCAAGTGGGAATGCTATCCACCAGTCACCAAGAAGTTCTTCCTTTTGAAGAACAGTTGTGTACCATGGACGATGGGCATTTTAGCAAGTCTTTGGAGGAAATTGTGTAGTAGACTTTGGTCCCTTTGATGAGGTGCCATCAATTGGCGACTTCTTTCCATTGGGAGCTACACTAAGGAAGTATGCTCATGCCGAGGAAGAGCACATCTTAGAAGATGGTAGCGATGAATACATAATCCTTGAGCCCCCAAACAGTGATGCACTAGAGTTTCCAGATTGGGAGAGGAGCTCTTTCTCCATTTACAGTGATAGTGAGTAAGAGGAAACAAGTGAACATCATGATGAGACGCATGAACAACAAAAAGAAGAAGACAAAGGCGAAGGTGCTGAGATAGCTGCTAACAAAGATGAAGCACTTGACCAACTACAAAATGCAACTTGGATCCCTTTTTCCATGAACACTGTTGATCCTCCCTCATATTCAGATGGCTATAATAGGATAGATTCACATGTCATCGTACCATGACACTGAACATCATGAAAATAAGGCTAACACCTAGGAAAGGAGATGGGACAACTTGCTGCCCCTTGAAGACAGCAATCAAGAAGAGGTTTTGGCAATGGAAACCCACGTAGATGAGGTGTACTTGCTCAAGGAACAACCAGTGGAGATTGTGGGTCCCATTGGTAGATTGAAAGAGTTGTTTGCTGCCCCGTCCTCCCAGCCTTATGCACACTTACTATCCAAAGTGATGCATCCTCCACCACGCCTGCCCGAGGCTACCAATGCAATGATCAAGGATGTTATGCTTGCTCTCGACGATCCAATGCTACCACCTCCGTGTGATGACATCAAGGTTTTATCCTTCCTTGCCCCTATTATTTCTCATAATTGCCCTTATTATTTTGATTATGGGAATAAGGGAAAATGAACATGTTTATGGATTAACCATGGGTTCAATGAGCCTCCTCAATTGCTGATTTTTCATGATGACGTGATTGAACTTGAGTGCTGCAATATTGAATTTATCTTTTTAGAATATAAAGACAAGTTTGCATGGTTAAGAACGACAACAATCATCCATTTGCTTGTGCATGCACTGTGAAATCCAATGAACGTTAATGTTGGCTCACCCTTCATGAACATGGTTCATTGTAAATATCTTTGTACATAGCCTGTTTTGAGTAGTATAGGTTTCCTGTAAATACTCCGCTTTCCTGCTTTCCTTAGGTTAGTTGGTGTGTGTAGGTTGCTTGCTTTGTAGGTTGTTTTCCTTTCGTTTACTTTTGCTCTGTTGCTACTTTGCTTGGGGTCCCTTTGCTTTTAGCTGGGCACATCTGTGCACACAACAACCATACTTATTGTCTAGGGTTGTTCTACATATTTCTTTGTCAAACTCTAATCAAGTCTTTAGAGTGGATGGTGAAGGTCTTCTGTTAGTGTTAAGCGATCTGGGTGTTTAATTTGAAGAGGATAAGTTGTTGGTTTAGCCTGACTTTGATGTATTCTGAAATCTTATAGCTCTTACACATCTTAAGAATTTGACGGTCACTATAGGGCCTTTTGTGAAGTTTAGTTAAGTGAAAAATCTAAAATTCTACTCTAGCACCACTGTGATTCTCAGCCATGAGTGCGAGCTTCAATGCTTGCGGGTTGAAATAAAAGAGTTGAAAAGAGAAAAGAAAGAAATAAAGAAAACAATGAAAATTAAAAGAAAGGAAAATTCAACTTTTCAGGGGTATCCGAGCAGCTCTATCAGAGCTATGGACGCCCAAGCGGCAGTAGAGCAATGTTCGGGAGAATCACAGTGATAGCCTCATTAGGGCTATGGATGCCTGACTAGCAGTGAGGCAATATCCCAGATGCTTTTGAAGTCAGAATAAACTACGTAGCTTAACTGAATGGAGCTTGGGTTCCTATACCAAATGAAGAATGGGAATTAACACAATTGCACACACTTTGATTTTTAGCATATTGAAGGTTGGGTTGGCTAATGGTTTTAATCCTTTGGTTGGGTATCTAGTTTGTTTTCCCTAGCGTAAAGGTCGGAACCAGAGATTCTAGGTTCGTGATTCCAGTTTTTCATCAAAATGCTCTGGAGTATTTCCCCAGTGAGTCGCCATTTGTTGTGCATGTTTTGCACACACGCCCTGCCATAGGCAGGGACCCCCCTTTTCTTTGCTCCTGACAGACTGCTTTGCTCTAGTCTTGTTTTGTGTGCCCCATTTCCAAGCCCAAATTGGTCATGTGCCTTCAAATGATCAACTCCCCTACCCAAATTCACCTACTTGGGGTATTCCAATCTGCAGAGAAATAAAGTCCCCCATCCCCTTTCTGCCTTTTGTCTTGCTTTGGCTATTTTAGAAACATCTGTCGACCCTTGTTTGTCCAATTTCCACATTTTTGACTTTGGGGTCACCCTTTTTTGGATCTAGGATGTGTTTAAAATGCATAAATGAACTGCCAAGGTTTCATCAATGTTTCATTAAGTTTCGATGGTTTCGAAACTTTCCCTACGAAATTCCCTTCCTCGGTTGTTTCGGAAACATCCGTGGACCCCTGTCGGCCCAGTTTCCACATTTTTGGCTTTGGGGACAACTTTTTGGTGGATTTGGGATGTGTTTGGGGTGTTTCAATGAACTGCCAAGGTTTCGTCAAGGTTCTGTCTAAGTTTCGATGGTTTTAGAACTTCCCCTCCAGAATTCTCTTCCTCCTTGGCTATTTGGAAACATCCGCGGAGCCCCGTCGCTCCCGTTTCTTCATTTTTGACTTTGGGGTCACCTTTTTTGGACCTGGGATGTATTTGAAGTGCATAAATGAATTGCCAAGGTTTTGTCAATGTTCTGATAAGTTTCGATGGTTTCATAACTTTCCCTCCGGAATTCCCTTCCTCCTTAGCTGTTTGGAAACATCTATGGACCCCTGTCACTCCCGATTCCTCATTTTTGACTTTGGGGTCACCCTTTTTTGGATCTAGGATGTGTTTGAAGTGCGTAAATGAACTACCAAGGTTTTGTCAAAGTTTGGTTAAGTTTCGATGGTTTCAGAGCTTCGTCCCCCTTTTGCTGTTTTGGAACTTCCAGCGGCCACCTCCCTTCCGCCCTCCAGAGCCAGGCCCCTCCGTGGCCATTTCCAGGGCTCCGCCTCTTTGTGGCCTTTTTGAAACTTCCAGTGGCCACCTCCCTTCCGGCCTCCAGAGCCTGGCCCCTCCGTGGCCATTTTGGAACTTCCAGCAGCCACCTCCCTTCTCGCCTTCGGAGCTTGGCCCCTCCGTGGCTGTTTCTGGGGATTCACCTCTTCATGGTTGTTTTGGAACTTCCGACAGCCACCTCCCTTCCAGCCTCCGGAGCCCGGCCCCTCTGTGGCCATTTCGGGGCTCTGCCTCTCCGTGGCCATTTTGGAACTTCCGGCGGCCACCTCCCTTTCGGCCTCCGGAGCTCGGCCCCTCTGTGGCCATTTTCGAGGCTCTGCCTCTCTATGGTCATTTTGGAACTTCTGGTGGCCACCTCCCTTCCGACCTCCAGAGCCTAGCCCCTCCATGGTCGTTTCTGGGGTTCCGCCTCTCCATGGCTGTTTTGGAACTTCCAGCGGCCACCTCCCTTCCAGCCTCCGGAGCTTGGCCCCTCCGTGGCTATTTCTGAGTTTTCGCTTCTCCGTGGCCGTTTTGGAACATTCGACGGGCACCTCCTTCTCGGCCTCTGGAGCCCGGCCCCTCCGTGGCCGTTTCTGGGAGTCTGTCCCTCCTTGGCTGTTTTGAACATCCAGGAGCCTACCTCCTTCCTAGCTATTTTGAACATCCAGGAGCCTCCCTTCTTCCTGGCTGTTTTGAACATCCGGGAGCCCACCTCCTTCATGGCTGTTTTGGCTTCTGTCCACTATCTGCCTTCTGGCTTTTTTTCGATGTCTTTCCGCCCTCTGGTGCTCACACCCTTGAAGCACGAATTAATGTTTATGGCCTAAAGGAGCTCCAAATATGAATATCAAGATATTTTGATGATGCATAGATAGATCTAACGGGGAATTTGTAGGTTTGACTTACATTTTCCTTAACTCATGTATAAATGCACTTACGACACTTCGTGTTTGCAGGAGTCAAGAAGCCTTTCATAGGTCTATCGAAGAGGCCTATTGAGGGAGTTGTGGACTACCTTTTTCTAGATGATGATGATTTCTAAGGAGCTTTCTGCCTGAATCAGGGGCCACCAATCCATTGATGCCAATCATCGACGAACTCGTTTGATCAAAGGAAGAACACTGCAAGCACATCAACCAAAAGACAACTTTCAGGCAGTTTTAGCTACAGTGAAAAGGGAAATCAGCTAAATGACAAAATTGCTACAGTAATTGGCACTAGATGACAAAACAGGGAAAATACAAGGAATGTATTTTTAATTTTTGAATATTGTGGGGTAGGTGAAACCCTAATGTAATTGAATATGGGCCATTCAATGTAATTGAATCCTAGCCATTCATTTGGGCTTTGAAAAACTATAAATAGGGGCTTTCCCATCAGTTGTAAGGGTTGGAGAATTGATGTAAAGACATTCAACAACAATAGAAAGCAACATTGCATGATTTATGGGTGTTCCTTTTGAGTTTGCTCTTTATGTATGCATGGTTCACCTTCCATGTTAGTTTTAGTATTAGTTTCTTGAATGACTATCATGATGGTGTTGCTGTTATAGTATTTGATGAGCTTCCAGCCCATACTTTTAGCACTTGTTGATGACAAGCTGCTGTGCAAAGTTAGCCCGAGCTTCTTTATTCCATTGTTGCAACTTAGTTCAATTGCATGTTCATGATGTGCATATGTAATTTGAAAATCAGCAGACCTTAGGAGATTGCACTGGTTTTGTGTAGCTATAGGTTTCTCTTGGTCAAGCAAAAACTTAGTTTAAGAAGCCTATCTACTTTAGTAGCCACCATTGTTACTGTTCATTGTAGCTTAGGATTAGAATAACTTTCTTAACCCTTCTCCTTTTGTTGTTTCTTTTAATCCTTGGTTAGAGTAGGATCCAAAGCATCACCATGAAGCCAAATCAATGAACTTGATGAGTTTCAATTTGTTGTTTTGAGTGGACATCCACTGTTCATTCACCTTTAGAACTTTGAAAGTGCATTTGCAAACCCAACTTCCCATGCTTTGTAACTCATCCATAAGTCCGCCTTGTGATTCTAGCAAATCACATCAAACAACTGAGATATTCCAAGAGAGACCTTGGGATAGTGTTCTGCAATCTGATTGTGGAAGATTGTCTTTCAAGAGAGGTAGTGCACCTACGCACTGCTTGTGTTGAAAAGTGCATAAAAACACATCAACAGTTTCTCCATTATATAAATAGGTCTCTATAGTTTGAATCAATACAATCAATAAAACACATTTATCCCAAATTTCTCAATAAGGATGCTTAAATTTCTTGGTCACTAAAATCGCAAGTGTCCTTCAAAGAAATATAATAGGAAATTTTGAATATCTTGGATAATCCTTATTAGGTACCTACATTTTCTAACATTTTTCTTCCTTCTAACCATTATATCAAGTAGTAGTTCTTACAAAATGAGAAAATGTAGGAGATGAATTATCCATTGGTTTTTTTGGTTTTCCAATCAATGGAGTTGAGCATAAATACCTTATTATTGATATATAATCCTATGAATTGGTTAGGGTCATTATGAAGTTTTACCAATACCATATATGTAGCAAGGTGTTTTCATTCAATTTTATCCTAGTGGTAAAAATATAGGATTAAAATTGAAATAGATGAGCATAGAGGTAAATAGATTGTTATTGTACAAGATTCGGTCCTATAAATTTACCCCATATAGTTTTTCTAAGGTCAAAGATTGAGTAAGATGATATTTTTGTTTTATTAGTTCCTTATTTATCATAAATACATAATTAGTAAAGTTGCTAATGATGAATGGTATGCGATATTTTCCACTACCTTATCAATGACCTCAATCCCTAAGATATCTTCACTCCACCTAAAGGAAAAAATTGGAAATCAAGGATACATGTTTCATGATCAAAATATACAAAGTAAACCATCAGAGAATTTACTTAGGATGTGTGAGAAAGGAATATTCTATTAATATTTTTATAAGTTTACACAATAATCTTTTGACTAGTCATGGTTTCGGGATAACTATGGCTCATTGAATCCAACAAATGACCTATTACTAGTCAAAGAATCATTTGATCATACATAATTCTTTTGAAATCCAATATGTACACCATTAATAAACATGTACTTGATAATTTATGTTAGGATGAAGTTTTAGGTTTTGATGGAAAGTGATGAAAGTTATAGATTGTACAGGTTGAGTAGATTTAAGGAGATAAAGTTCATAGGGATCTAATAAATGGTTTCATCAAAGAGTTGATGTCGTTTGTAGGCTAGGGAAGGTGAAGAGAACATGTGAGACTAATTGTATAGCATATGAACAAAAGAAGTCTAAATTTATAAGAAACAAGAGGAGAGTTGTATGTTGGGGACATGAGATTGATTACATGTGAATGGTAATTTTAGGAGAGAAATAAGATAGAAAGAGATATACTAGGCTTGTGAGTGTTTAACTATAGAGTTGATGTTGTTTGTAGGCTAGGGAAGGTGAATAGAAAATGTGAGACCAATTGTATAGAATAGGAACAAAAGAAGTCTAAATTTATAAGAAACAAGAGGAGAGATGTATGTAGGGGACATGAGATAGATTGATTGCTTGTGAATGGTAACTTTAGGAGAGCAATGAGATAGAAAGAGAAATACTAGGATTGTGAGTGTTTAACTAAGGAGTTAACGTTTTGTGTGTAAGAGTGTGAATATGGTATGCACAAGTCCATACTTGTAAAAAAAAATGTTTTATATAATGAAATGGGTATGCTTGTGTGCATGTAGGGAAGATCACCATCATTAGGTGTAAGAGCTATAAGTTGGCTATAGTCTTTAGGTGCAAGATAACATATGCTATTATTTGTTGCAAGATGACCTTTAGCAAAGGAAGATCTCTTCTTTTCTTCTACATGGTTGCACATAGGATTCACACATAGAAAAGATGAGTGTAGGTTTCCTTGAGATGGTATTAGACCTCTTAATATGGTATTTATCATTATAATCTTAATAAATCCATTATAGATTGAGATAATAGTTAAGAATATTTGTCTAATAATAAATCATAAGCTATTCAAAAAAGTATAAATATTAATAACTTAATGTTAGATTTTGAATTACATGGGTCAAAGGACACACCCAAGTATTGTGCTTACTATTTTACTTAGCCAACCTCACAATAAAATATCAATATTCATTGGGTATTAGTAAGAAACATAGCCATTTTTTGAAGTAACAATTGATCTAAATATTGTAGAATTCGACCAATTCTCATATTCAATGTTTATTATATTTAAACACATACGTTCACATAGGACCAAATAACCAAAATTAATTAGACTCAATTTTTTTTCTAAGCATTGCAACCACTCTATCATATTAAAGAACATGTAAACAAAGAAATTTAGCTACAACTACCTACCTGTTTTAAGAATGTATTTTTCATCTACCACAACCAAGAAAATCACTTGGCCTACTATAGGTATGGAGATCTTTTCTATTTTTTATTTTAAATAAAATTACCCTTGCAAGGAAATTTATCTTAATTCATAGAGTATTATTGTCACTAACAATTTCATTTCATTATAATGAAACTAGTAGAGGTCAAGTTATGGCGAGAGCAAGAGTGAGCAGGAAGCGGTGTGGGCAAGTAATTTTGAATTCATCTGTTTAAGCCGATGAAGGAGAGGGTGATTTGTATGATGATTCGATTAGGGTGATGCTTGTGGCTGCTGCAGTTGAGGAGCCTCTTGCCTCTCTCTTGCCTTCCTTGTGCTCCCTATTTCATCTCGTGTGTTGCTGGGGTTTGTGTTTTTGTGCCTAATGGGTTGGTGTTGCTCCTGGCCTGTGGGTCTTCTCTTTGGCCTTGGTTAATTTTGTGCGGCGTTCTCTTGCCAGATAGTGCTTTTTGGCTCTATCTTGCTCATGGGGTTGTTGCTATTCCTGCTTTGCCTACCTTTGTCCTGTTGTAGGCGTTCGTTAATGCCCTGTTGTATTTCCTAGCCCTAGTGCTTGCTGGTGGTCTGTGGGGGTTGCTCCCTACCCTGTTCTTGGAGGAGTGGCTTGTCTGAGCCTGGTTCTTGTGTTCCTAGAGGTTGCTTTTATTGGTGGCTCTTTTGGGGAAGCTTTTGTTTTGGCTGGGCTGTTGGATACTTTTGTTGTCGGCCTGTGTTTGGAGGCTTTCTTTTGCCTTGCCCTCCTCTAGTTTCTTTCTGAGTTGGTTACTGAGCCTAGTATTATTGTGTTTTGCCAGTGTTTGGTGGTGAGTTTTCCAGTGAGCCTAGAGATTGGGTCAATTGAGGGGTTGACCTTCTTGTTCCTTGGTAGTCTTTGTTGCTTGGTGGGTGGCTCTAATGTGGGTTCTTGTGGGGCGTTGGACAGGCTCTCACTCTGTGGCGATGCCTTCCTTGCTCCTAGTTGCTCTTTTGGTTTTCCAAGAGTGTCTCTATTTTTATGGCTGCCTTGTTGGATGGTGTGCAGATGATGAATGTTTGCAACCCTGGTGCCCAACTTTTCATTGCCTCTGCTTGCAACTTCTTTACTTCTTTGGTTGCTTTTCTATGAAACTTGCTACAGATTTTTTGGTGTTGTGGGTTTTGCAATACCCTCAGGTTTTATTTCTTGGTTTATTGTCCCAGCTCCAATTTCGCCTTCTCCTATTGAGGTGGAGGGATTTCCTGTGGTGGTGGACTTGTTTAATGCTTTTGGAGTTGGGTGTTGTTTGGTGTGGGTTTTCTTGGTCCTTGATTTTGATTCGGATCATTTTTCATTTAGGTGGACAACTTGGTTTGTATTGGGATCTCAGTTCACCTTCATGCTTTGTTGGGGTTCCTGTTTGGGCTATGTTATTTCTCTTCATCTTTCCTTTTAGCTTCTTCTATTAAAGCGGAAAACTCTCCTATTGAGGTGGATAGGGTTTGTGCTATTGAAAGTTGAAGAGATTGCTATGGGGATTTTGAAGCTGTTCTGGGTTGGCTTTATCAGTGCCTCTTCACCCACGCTATTTTACCTAGTTGCTAGGTTGGTTGTTGGCTCAGTTTTGATCTCGTTTGGTTCTGGTTGGAGCTTCATTTGCATTTTCTTTGAATGTTTCTAGTTACCACTTTCTTACTGGAGTTGGAATCCCTTTGGTGGTTTTGGATTTGAATTTTTGGAGTTGCTGCTTGGAGGTTGGAGGCCTTTGTTTAGTGTTATAAGTTGAAGGATTTCACTAGATTTCCCCTGTTGCTGTTTTTGTGTGGGTTCCCTTTTTTAGCTACCTCTGTTTCTTTGCAATTGGTCTGTGTTTTTCAGTTATATGCTTCGGTGAAAAGCATTGTTTAGGTGTTTTTTTTATTAGGCTCATTTTTTGTGCGCCACCTCTCTTTGCCTCTATGGCTGCTCTGTAATGGGTGTTGGCCCTTCCAGTCTTAACCAAATCAAGACATTTCATTTCACTATAAAGCCACATGATAACATAAGAGAATTATATTGACATGTTAAGCATCAGTAGGCTGAACATGTGCATATAACTTATGGATCTCCCTTCAAATATTTGTTAGAGATCAACACTTGATGTTCACAATTTTAAAAACCTTATCTTATTTCCTCTCTCATATTTTGTAATCCATTATTTAACTCTTTCCTCACATATTCCATTGTGTAATCTAGGTGGCACATTAACACTTATAGTATCTATTCAAGATTTTTTAAGTATTGTGAGAATCATAATGTCCCTTAGTCTTGTTATAATATGCAAAATAATTCTTCTAATTTCCTATCCTTTAGTAGTGCACATATTTTATTGTTTTTATCTTGTCCCATGCACCATTATTTTGATTAATTTATTTGATGAATCTACTTTTTTTTTTTTGGTAACTCATAGTTCAATCCCCCAAGGTTCAATCTATGTCAATGTTATTGTAACTCATAGTGCAATGCCCCAAGGTTCAATCTATGTCAATGTTATTAGGCAATTTGATTTCCCTTGCATCGCTTCACATTCATGCCTAGTCTCCTAGTTTGTCTAGTGCTATCCAACATGCACTACCACCACACACAAAAAGAATCTCCAAGAGATAGAATACACCTCATTCTACCTATTTTGACCTAAACTCTATGTGATCAATTGTATTCTCACTTAAATCAATTAATCAAAGAATAGCATTTATAATATAATTTAAAATTACCATTCTATATAAATATGAACTCAACTATAATAATCTGAAATAATTAATTTCAAAATATTATTTCAAATACAATATAAATAAATATGAATATCAAACCGAGTGTTTTCCGCTAAACGGGACATACTGCAAAGATAATATCATACAATAGCTCCCACGTTTTTTATTTATTTCGAAATATATTTAATATTGATAATTTTGACCGGTTAATTCGAGTTAAGGTATATACTGAAAAAGACAATGTTAATAAATGGCTGTCATAAAAATGAAATCAACTGAAGACAGGTTTGTATGTCTTTATTGGGCGTAACTTAGTTGGCAAACTGGTTTAAGCGTGGCACGAATATTATGCAACTTGTCTTCATTTTTCTGCAAATATCTACAAAGCATCACCATGCGTGTCTCTACACATCTTGGTTTCCTGCTGTATAAAAAATTGTGAGAAGCTGAGCGAGTTGTAAGAACGTTTTAATGGAGCTTAACACCATTGGAATGCTTTCTCTCCTTTCTCCCTTCGTCTGATGATCTAATTAAAAACACAAGGTAAGCTTTTATTAGTATTTATGCAATAAATTTAAAAATGTTCCATTGTGAAATTTGTATCCTGCTTATAATTATACTAGTTATCTGCATCAGTTAAGTAGATTTTAACTGACCATAACCAGAATCAATTATGAGAAAGTTTGCAAACTTGTTTCCACTGTTATATTGAGATTCATAGATATAAAATATCATTTATATGAGTAATCATATAAGATTATTTGATGTCATTGTATAATATAATTGGAAAGATCACTTTTATTATATTAATTATGGGTCATATGAAGATTGTTTTTACGGACCCTCTAAGTGTTGTAGGCATTAAAATTCTGGAATTGTATGATCATTAAATACTAAAATTGTTTCTAAGAATCCTTTATAAGAAGTTGTAACCACTAATATATTTTATGAACCCTAAAATATAGGCACTTATCTATTCAAAAATTGCATCCATTAGATTTCAGGTATTTTATTATACAATAAATATCTGTTAACACTTGTATTCATCTATCTTTATGGTTGTATTGCATTTTTTGATAAGATGTCTATTTTTAGGTGTCATTTAACAACCTATTGACCTAACTCTTATTCTACAAGTAGGATGTGAACCTTTAGATTCTAGTTTATTGATAAAAATATATATTTGTTTTATTTATTTAGAAGAAGTTTTATTTCACATTAAAATATATTTCTATTCTCTCTTCTAATCTAATCCACCCATTTTTATATAAGTTATTCATCTTTTATTATGTATGTATGTATGTATGTATGTATGTATGTATGTATGTATGTATGTATGTATGTATGTATTATTATATTATTTGTGTAAATCTATGTAGTGATAAAGATTATATATAAAGGTTTATCAATATATGATCTTAAAAATATTATTTTTATTCGCTTATTTATATAGTTGTTTTATTGATTTAAGAGTTATTCTATAATTATTTTAGATATTTAAGAGTTTCTTTATGTGACAATAATTTTATGATTATTTTAATATATTTACTAATATTTACAAAAATATTATTTTATCATTTTTTAAAACATATGTTCTTTATGTTTTATTTTTATGCATATCAATAGTGAAATGAGACTCTTTGATGTTGTTGTATAACACATGTAAGTGTAATAAAATTAAAATATGGAAAGATCACTTTTCTCATTATAATTATGGGTCATTTGAAAATTTGTTCTAGGAATCCTATGTCTAAGTTTTGTAACCACTAAAATTTTGGGATTACATGACCCTTAGCTACTAAATTGCTCATAGAATCCTCCAATGAGAAGTTGTAGCTAGTAATATATTTTATGAATCCTAAAGTGTGGAGACTTATCTATTAAAAAGTTCTACTATTACATTTTCGGTATTTATTATACCATCAATCATTAATAAGATAAATACTTGTTTAATTAAATAAATGGAAATCATTTTGTAGCATGTGAAATAGACTAAATGTTAAATGTCAATTTTGTTGTTGAATATCATAGGAACAAATGAAGAACAAAAAATCTATTGTTGTAAACTCAGTTGCACTTCAAACCATTCTAGAGATTCTTTTGGAGCACTTTTAGTGTAAGAAATATATTCTCCTTTAAAATTAGTTACAAGTATAAGAGATTTTTCTTCATTTATAAAGATTTTCTTCATTTTATTTATATATATGCAAGAGGTTTAACATGTTAGGAAGCCAACAAGTACTATTGCTATGTGCCAAAAATGTGCAGATGCTAGAAACATGGAGGCTTGCTACACCCTTGGAATGGTAAGATACAACTATACATACATGCCTCTCTCTTATTTTATCTTAAAAATGATATTGACCACATTTCATTACTACACCCAAGAACACATATTGCATTCATTTTGTGATGTGTTTTTTGATTCCAAGATAACTAAATACAACAAATTATGCCTTCACATTTTGAGATCTATTTGACTATAAGCATTTTACCATCAAGTATATTTAAAATATCATTAGATTTAAATTATTTTTATTCTCTTATAACTCATAAATGGTAGCACCTTTGTATATTTTCACCCTTCTAATCTAAACCCTAACACCATTATTTTTGTAAATCACCCACTTTAAAATCACCATATCCCTATTCCACAAGTTATAAGTATTAGCAAGTTATAAGTATTAGTAAGACAATTGATTCCATACCAAGTAAAATAAATCCTACTTAAACGACAAGGATGCATTGCTATATTCTTTAGATTTAGATTTAAGAGACTGGGTCACCTTTTCTGACAAATATCTTAATCACCAAAATAATCAATGGATTAGGTCAACCTTACATTAGGGGAAATTATTAGGCATAGTTGTGGTGTTGATTTATTTTTCATTGCTTATGCTTCTATAGTTTACAAACTTACCACATAATCTACAATTGTAGATTCATAATACGAAAACTACTATATAGCCAAGGCGGACTATTTACTGTCACCTTTCTAACCTAAAGACTAACCCTTTCATAGAATAAACATAGTAAAAACACTACTTAAAAGTCAATACACCTTTGTTGATTTTCAAATTTCTAACCTAAACCCTAACACCTTTGTGGAGTTGACATATTTCCACAAAAAATCTAGTAGGAAATAATGGCATCCCAAATTTGGCTTTATTGTATCACTAACATTTTAAATTGTATTAGGAAAACTTCGATAAGAAATATCTTGCTCAATCAAAGAATCATGTTAAGTTTTTTTAGGGACATGATCACATCTATTTGTGGATGGATAAGAAATAAATGATAACCCAATTTTAGCTTTTTGGTATCAGTATTAGGTTGTTTTTAACATGACATTTTATTACGAGGTCTCGTAGTGGATAAATTAACTCTATAGTAGTGTTAATGATTTTTGCATTGTGGTAGATTTTTTAGTTGAAAAATTTATCTACGAAGACTAAATTATTAAGCTTATCTTGTACCAATTCTATCTTTTAAGTTTTATTGGTCTATTGAAAATCCATTTGGCATAAAATTAAACATGTTACTAGTATCAGTCAAACAAACAACTGAGCATAAAAAATATATACTTACTGATAAAAAAATATTAAAGAAAATTGTGGTTGATTAAACATCCATGTACAGACCAAATAAATGAAACCAATATTATATAAAACAAACCACTAAATGAATTATGTTTCTCATGTCATACTAATGGTGTGCTTGTTTCTTTCTTGACAGCTTAACTTCTAGTTCTATAAATGAAGGGAAAGTAATTTCTTCATTGGAAAAGGTTGTCAATGCTTCTAACTCTAACTATACATTTCCAATTGATTTCATAAATTTCAATGGCAATAGGGTGAAGACAAAAGAAAATATTTTTATAGAGGAGTTGAGCTCTATAAGAAGAAATAGCTCTTGAGCATATAGGTGCATATGCTGAATTAGAAATTATGTTTATAATTTTTGCCTATTATGTTGCTAAAAATAATTCACTATGGATAATAAAAAACTAATGTATAATCAACACACCTTTGTGGATTTTTTCCCTTCTAAACTAAACCCTAACTCCTCTATAAAATAGATATATTTCTATAAAAAAACTTGGTGGGAAATCATAATGTCACAAATTTATCATTAATGTATCAATGAGATCATTATAAGTTATGGTTTTGGATTATTAGATCTGAGGTAGTGTATTTTATTCTATGGGTGTTTTTACATTTTACCAACTTATCTTATAAGTTGAAATTATCGAGGTATGATGATCCACTTTCTTAACAAGCTTAAATTAATGTGTTTTTCCTATAAATTGTATATGGTAGTTTTTGCTTATCAATTGATAATTACTTGAGAATGGAATTAAATATGTTATATGTGTTTCTAAAAAAAATAACTATAAAAAATTACAATACTTCTCAATTAAAATAGTGAATAAAATTGGGGCTACTTAAAGAACCATTCATATTGAGAATAAATGCAATAAACTTAAATATTTTGACATAAACCATTTTATTTGTTAAATTCGTTATAATTGAGATATATTATTAAGCATTAAATGTATTATATTTCTATCCACTCATATAAAAGGCATATTTCATTTTTATGAAAGAAAATACTTCAAATATTTTATTTTGGGAAAAAAAAATCACTACATTAGCCTATCCTTTAAAAATGATTCTTATAAAAGTAGTTTTAAAATGTCTCTTTAATAACCGTGGTCTAGAATTAATTTATATGTATTTATTGTTTACATGCGTGTATATATAAGAGAAAATAATGTTTGATGATACGATTCTTGAACAAATTTTTATTGGGTGTGGTTCTACAAATAAATCATCATTAGTTTTTTTATTGTCTATCAAAAGCTTTAATTTTTATCTTCGTAACTTCATTTCCACTACTACAAACTACAAGAAAATGGAACTTATATTTTAGGAAATAATTCCATTGCATCTCAAATCCAATCCCAAGGTAAGATGAGTTCCACTCATGCTCAAAGGAAGATGAGTTATGCCCATGCCCAAGGTACGAATAGTTTTTTCCTGTGCACAAGGAAAGTTTATTTCTCCCATGCCCAAGGAAACATGAGTTTTTCCCATGACCAAGTAATGATGAGTTCCACCCATGCCAAACGAAAGATGAATTATATGCATTCCAATGCATTTGTTGTAAAGAATTTTTTTTTATCAAGCTTATAGAATTATTGATGATTAAATGCCAAATAATTTAGACTCTTTCAACTTAAAAATATAAGCTTCATACTATTTTGTATAATATGTAATATTTTTTCTGAGTGTTAAATATTTCTCTTTCCTTTTGGATACATGTATGGGGAAAAAAAAAAATTCTTACTTAATATTTTCTCTCTATGTTAACAACTACTTTGGAATGAAACTTTGCCTTGGATTTTTTTTATTTCATCTTTTTCTTTCACGAGAGGAAATCTTTTCCAATTAAAATGTTTTTTTCTTATGACAATATTCACTTAGAATTCAATGTTTCCTAGTTTTTAGATTTTCCTTTACTTCATGATTCTATTTATTGATATTATTTTTAAAATTTTCTAATTGATTTTTATTTAGAATTTGATTTAGTTTTTCTCTTTAACATTATATGAATCATATCATTAAGTAATAATTTATTTATATTACATTTATGATTTTTTTGATTGACATGGATCAAGTAAAGAAATATCAAATACAAAGTACTTGGCCATCCTATAAATAGTAATAAATGAAGTGATTTGTTGTTTATCTTTCGAAGTGGGCAATTAGTTTTCTACTTAGTGATGATAGTGAGATATCTATAGCCTAGAATGAATATCAAGATGATGTTAGCTTTGAACAATATTATCATCTTTCAGAGATATTGTTTCACTTGAACATTTTAACATTTTTGGTTACAAATATGTTGTCATTGATGTCAACTCATGTTGCTACTACAAATGCATAAAATATTTAATGAAGAGTTGTGATGATGTTGTTCAATATCATCTATACATAGTTTTACCTTCTCTTCTAAATTTTATGCACCTGATCTTTTGAAGTTCATGGATTTATAATAATCTATTATTTGAGATGAAAGATGAGGTTGATTTCATCTCAAAATAAACTAATTTACAAGTTCAATAAACTATTTATACCTCAAGAGGTAATAGTTTATCTTATTATAGAGGCATATACATTTTATTTTTTGATTTTCTTTATTTTGTAAACAGAACAATAAAAAAACCTTGTTGAGCTATGAATCTTGGCCAAATATTCCTTAATAAGATCTTAAATTCATTAGAAGGTGAGTGTTTGCATCCCAAGATAAGATTCACCAAACTATGGTTGTTGACAAAGTCACATTATGACTATAATAGCCTCATATAAAACTAGAAAATTCATTCATATGTTGGTTGCTATATAGGCCACATTATGGTCACTACATTCCTCATATGCTAAATTCAAAACCAGTCATACATTGGCTGAACATTTGAGGTTCACATTATTATCTTTCTAAAATGGAAAGAAAAATTGATCACATAAATAATAAGCCAAAGGGTATTCTAAAAATTTATAGCCCTATCAACTATAGCATAGAAGGGAAATGGTTCTTGGCATATGGAAGGGTCATCACCAATTCCAAGCTTGAGTCTAATTGTCATTGGTGCAAGTTCAAAAAAAAATTAAAGTGTCTTCAATCTATAGTTCTCAAAACAAGGAGTGACAACATTAGAATTAGCAATAGAAGCTTCCTCCATTTAAGCTTTCTAATATTAGAAATATCATAGCTACAATTGAACCTTTTGTATTTATATTTTTTTCTATATATTCTCTATCACTTTCTAAATTTACAAAGTCTCTTAATTCATATCTTTTATAGAAACAACGATTTCCCACCACACATTTCAATCTTCATAGAGACATATAAGGGAAATAGATCATCGCACGTATGGTACTATACACAATTAAATTTTTTTATAAAAATTAAAGAAACTCAACATATTACTTTATACAAGCAAAGTAAAACCAATAGAATGATTATGGGCATACAAATGCTCAAAGTACATCACTTGGTTTAATATGGCCTATTGAATAACCTAAACTCATAAAAACTATAGAATTTCATGGATGAGGTATGACCTCTTCCTCTACATCCAAGCCACCATGACCATCTTTAGAGAGTGTTAAGAATATTCCCATAAGAATTCAATAACAAGTGATCATACCAATATTTTTTGTTTTGCCTCCTTTCCCCCTTCCTCCTCAAAAGTCCTTTAAAAAAAAAAAAAATTTAAAAAAATGCAATAGCCTCATGTAAAGCAAGATTCCACAGCCTTTGTTGGCTTCTATCCATGAAGACAAGCATGCAAATTGTGTAAGCATTGATTAGGCACCTGGTTTCTTTCTTCTTCTTTTTTAAATTATTTTATTTATTTTGAAATAATATATTTAATCATTCTTCCCCTTTCTTTTAATAAATAAAGGCATTGCATACCTTTATTAAAATGCATTTTATTTATTAATAATGATAGTAAAAAAAATTATTTCATTTATTTTATATTTTATTTTCTCTTTTTAAAATAATTTTAACTAATATCTATGTTAAAATATTATACTATTTATTAATAATATTGTTAAAGAGAAAAATAGGGTTTTCATCAAAATGAATTGTTTAAGATGATGAACCACTATTTTCCTACAAAACATGCAATTTTATGTAATATGATGTTGGAGCATAGATTTTTTGGCACCATACTTGCTTTCTATCACTTCTAGGGTTTTTCACCTAGAAGGAGAAAGGTGGGCTAAAAATGCTTATGTTACATTCAAGATTAATGTTATGTATGAAGTTGTTAATGCTAAATGAGATTATATTAATGCAGCTAAGCTAGGAAACTGATCAAATATGAATTCAAAACTAAGATTTAAACTATGCTTGAAAACACATTGTGTAGTGCAACAATGAGCTAGAAATGAATGCAAAACTTAACAGAAATGAACCAAACTAAAAGTGTGTAGTTGGAATCTTGATGAATGCTAGAATGTTGATGATAGTAATTTTTAGGCTTGGAGGGACTCATTCACCATTTTGGGCGAATCAATCCCAATTATGCAAAATTGAACCAGAGCCCATTTCAGACAAAATGGTATCCAAAAATGTAGAAAACCAAAAATTGGCCCTGGAATGGGACTCATTTTCCACTCATGGTGAATGATTCCACTTTTGAATTTCTGAATATTCAAAAGTGGATTCTGGAGCTTTCGTTCTACACTTCAGCTTCCTACAGGTGTTTGCTTTTGAAAATGTCATATTCGGGTTGGAAAGTGACTTTTTGTTTATATTTTGACTTGAATGATGAAGAGATAATTTGAATGACTTTCAAAATTTATCTTGAATGATTTCAAATCATTCAAGAGACCTAAATTTTTATACAAACAAGACAAAAGAGACCTATGTTGAATGATAGGGCATGGGGGTTTTCCTAAGTCAAACCCCTTTTAGGTAATTAAACCAAAATGATGAAAAAATGAAATAAAGCATGAAATAATGGAATAAATTACCTTGCCATGATGATTGATCTTGAAATTCTACAACATAACATGTGAAATCTATCCTTGAAAGTATGAAGATTGATCTCTTAATGCCTTGATACCTAAGTTGCTTGATAGAAGATTGATTGAATAATGGATTATGGATTGAATATTATAAGATGTCAAAATGAGGGGAAAAACACTTATTTATAATAAATTGTGCCTTAGTAAACATTCATACCTCATCACAGGCCAACATCAAGTGATTTTCAAATAAAAACCCAAAAATAATTTAAAATATTTTGAAATTAGAGCCAAGAAGGACCCTCCTACCTTGGACTCAAAAGTGGGTGTCGAGATTTAAGTTGCATTTAATATTTTTTATTAAGTTTACATTCAAAAATACACTTAATTAAGACATATGGGGGCATAAAGGGATCAAAACAATCATAATAAAGGTGGAAATAAGGAGATGTGCCTAGAAAAGTGTGAAAGTTTGTTGCAAGACTTTACAGCACTTTAGAATAGGACTTGGTAATGAATAAAAAGGAATATTTAAATTAATTATAATAAAAAGAGTCTAGAAGAGTGTAGAAATGTGTTACAACACTTCACAACACCTTCACAAGATGCCATTAAATGTATTTTATTTAATTTATAAGGGTACAAAACATAGTGTGAATGCATTAAATACTTCCCAACAATAGACTAAGACCTTGTTAAGTCAATTTAATAATGAATTAATCCATATCAAGCAAAGGGTCCTTTTTTCTATGGAGAATTTATCCCCCACTTTAGTGATAGGATGAACTTACTTCAAAATCACACTAAAGTAGACATTCAAGAGAGATCCACATGTAGGTCAAGCCCCCAAGATACAAAATCATGCAAAGGCAAGATCTAAGGAAAAGAAAGATAGGATGGAAAAGATGTACTCACTTTGGGGCCACAAAACTAGTTGTCTATAGGGTGAGAAGGCCCAAAAAGAAGTGGTGGGTATGTGTAGGATCATGATGGGCCAAAAAGTGGCGATATGATGGGTATACGTAGGGTATATGGCTGACAATTTTTTTTACCAAAAATTGATGAAACAAAAAGGGTTTTTAAAGGAAATTCTTAGCTTTCCACCAATATAAACTATACTTTACATTGAATTTAATAAATAATTATTATTTATTTTCTATTTGAATTATGACTAAAGCCCTGATTGATAGGCTAATTGAAAAACATTTATAGCTTTCAAATGGTATCACATTTTTTGAATATGAAACATGTGTCACATTCTATGATTTGCATAATATAGGATTAAAAAAAATGAATTTCATGAAGTTTTGACCAAGTTAAGGTGGTCGACATAAGAGTTTTTATATTTTTTAAAAGTTGTAATAAAAAATCATAATTAATTATTTACTTGGAAAAAATTACAAAAAAATATGCATCACATCAGGACATGAGTTCTCTACTTATATCTAAAATATTTCAAAAAAATATTATCATTTTATTGTGGTTAGGGTGGTTAGACAAACACCTACTTCTTATTTTTTCCCTAAAGTTTAAGTACTACTACATTTTAATTTCAAATTTTCACCAAATAGATTTTTTTTAAAAATAAACCTAGTAGTTTAGAGACTACATTCAATTTGCTACAAATTCTATTCTTATATAGTTTTGAAATAATGTAGATAACTTATTCAATTTTTTACGTCAAGTTGCCCAACTCTGATTTTTCTAAATTTTAATCGCCACTTAAGGGCCTAGTTTTCCCATTATGATCCTACACATACCTTGGTCAAGTGAGAAATTCATGCCAATGTGTTGGCTTCCCACTGTATAATGAGAAAATTCATGCTAGTTCTTCGGCTTCCCATCATACTAACCACAACAAAAATGCTTTGTAAATTTTTTTGAATGATATGTAAAAGTTTTGTTAAAGGGGATTTTTCTTTGTTTATGTAAGGTCTTATTCTTAGGGAGAATTGTGTCTAATGTCTCCAAGAGAGGATAGGTTGGGGGATTGTATTTTTATCCATGGGATGTATCATTCACATCAGGCCACTTTAGTTGATCATTATCCCTAGTGCCAGATTATTATCCATGGGATGCCTCATTCGCATCAGGCCACTTTAGTTGATCATACACTCTTGGAAGGCATCAAACCCAATGAAACCACTAAGGAGAGAACACATCATAGGAAAAATTAAATCACACCATGAAATTTTCAAGTAAATGTTAACTATGTATGCCCCCACTTTAAAGCGGTTGCTAACACCATTATTGTGAGAAATTGTTTTAAAGTAGAAGAGGAGAACATGAGAGCTTATCCAAAAATCCTTATGCCAACAAACATGTTTTCGATAAGCTATGTCATGAAGAAAGAGATTATGTAACATGTGATTCAATCTTTAAGAAATGTTGTCCACATCCCAAGCTTGCTCTTATACATTCATGAAAGTTTAACGACTAGTGAAAAGAGTCAACGACAAGTGACATACGGGGATAAGGCTTTCTAACCCTTTCACCCCACTTAGTGGAGGACAAAGGTGAGCCTAGAGTGGATGATGGTATGCTGCCCCTTGCAAGGGATGCAAGACATGTAATAGTGGGAATGCTATGATCCTAAACTATTACAAGGAAAGGAGCATCAACTAATGTTATTTACATATTGATTTAAGATGTACCAAGGGTAAATATTTCTTGGAAAAATGGTTGGTGATAGTATGGATATTGAGTGAAGGTTTTTTGGATGGGTTGATGGCTATGAAAGGATAATCATGAAGACCATGAGTTGGAAGAATCAGGGTGGGTGTATTGTGAGCTTGTTGCATAGTACAAATAGGGTGATGATGAAGGTTTGGATTTTGTTTTTGATAAAAGGGTAAAATGGGTTTTACAGGGACCCAAAACCACAATGTTTACAAAATAGAAAAGAGGACACCAAAGTCCAACCAAAAAGACCAGCTGCCTGAGAAAAGATCAACAACAACCAAATGAAAAAGACTAGAAAGGTCAAACCAAAAGGATTTTTTTGAGTAACAATAGTGGTGAAGATATGAGAAGAATGCTTGAGTTGGTTGTTTGTTTTCTCAAAGGTATCATTATTATGTTTCATACTATAAACCCTAGGAGGAGAGCTAATATGTTCATCACATGCCATAATGGAATTTGGAAAGATAGCTTCATTGCTCATAGGGGAGGCATCAAGAGAAAGATAGCTAAGAGGTTCATGGTTACTAGTGATTGGAATTTTTTGTTCAAAGAGATGTTCCACCACAATATCTTCTAACACTAAACTATCTTATTCATGTGTAGAGAAGATATTAGGAGAAGAAAAGGCTTGATTATCATGATTATCAACACTAGGTAAGGGAGGAGAATTGATTTCAGCTTCATGTGTCATAATGTTGTTGCAAAGGGGAGGAGAAGGACGACAAGCAAGAGTTTCATGATATTCAATGATTGTGTCTTCTTTCGTCAAGATACATTCATCACCAATGGGAGAGACATCAAGAGAGGAAAACTAATGATTATCATTATTATCAATGCTTGCATCCTTTTGGAGAAAAGCTTTAGTTGATGATTTAGAAGAGAGCAAGTCATCTAAGGCTTCATCTAACATTGTAAAATCATCAATATTAAAGGGTTTGAGGGATAAGTTGTCATTAATTTCATTATATTTCTCATAAAAATTATTAGAGGATGAAGTGAGTGAGAGGATTCCCATAAGGGCCTCATGTAACTTATTGACATCATCACTACTAAGAATGAATAGAAATGCAAATCAGACCAAACAAAATACTATTTCTTAGAATGTGTGCACCAAGAATCTTGATGAATGCTAGAAATTAATGCTCAAATGTTGATGATGCTAAATTTTAGGCCTAGAGGGACCCATTCGCCATTCTAGGCGAATCAATCCCAGTTCTACAAAACTGAACTAGAGCCCGTTTCACACAAAAGGGTATCCAAAAATGTAGAAAACCAGAAGCTGGCATTGGAATAGAACTCATTCACCACTCATGGAAAATGAGTCCACTTTTGAATTTTTGAATATTCAATAGTGGATTCTAGAGCTTTTGGTCTGTACTTCGGCTTTGTATAGGTGTCTACTTCTAAAAATGTTGTATTTGGGTCTAAAAGTGACTTTTTGTTTTTATTTTGACTTGAATGATGAAGAGATGACTTGAATGACTTTGCAACTTGATATTCAATGATTTCCAAGCATTCAAGAGACCTAAAATTGCATAAAAACATAACAAAAGAGAGATATGTTGAATTTTAGGGCATGGGGGTTTGCCTAAGTCAAACCCCTTTTAGGTAATTAAACCAAAATGATGAAATAATGAAATAAATTATGCAATAATGGAATAGATCACCTTGTCATGATGATTGATCTTGAAATTCTACAACATAACATGTAAAATCTGCCCTTGAAAGTTTGAAGATTGATCTCTTAATGCATTGATACCTAAGTTTCTTGATAGAAGATTGATTGAATAATGGATTATGGATTGAAGATTATAAGAAGATTTCCAAATGAGGGGTAAAAGAACTTATTTATACTAACTTGTGCCTTAGTAACCGTTCATACCTCATCATAGGTGAACATAAAGTGATTTTTAAATAAAACCCCGAAAAGAATTTAAAATATTTTCAAATTAGAGCCAAGGACCCATTTGCCACACATGGCGAATGGGTCCCACCTTGGACTCAAAAGTGGGTGTTGGGATTTAAGTTGCATTTAATATTGTTTATCGGGTTTACATTTGAAAATACACTTAATTAAGGAATATGAGGGTATACAAGGGTCAAATAAGTCATAAGAAAGGTGTAAATAAGGAGATCTGCCTACAAAAGTGTGAAGGTTTGTTACAAGACTTTATAACACTTTAGAATAGGAGTTGGTAATGAATAAAAATGAATATGTAAATGAATTATAATAAAAGGAGTCTATAAGAGTGTAGAAATGTGTTACAATGCTTCACAACACCTTCACAAGATGCCATTAAATGTATTTTATTTAATTTATAAGGGTCCAAATCATAGCGTGGATGCATGAAATACTTCACAACACTAGATTAAGACCTTGTTAAGTCAATTTAATCATGAATTAATCCATATCAAGCAAAGGGTCCTTTTTTCTATGGCACAGATGCAGATAAAAATCAAGAAACAATCATAAATATTATAAAAACAATGAGGGGAGTTTTGGCAAGTTGGAATGATGTGTAACTTAGAGAAAAATTGTTGATTTTAGGTCACAGAGGATTCATTCGCCTTTACTTGTGAATGGGTCCCTGTTAGGGTTTCTAAAAAATGAGATCTAGGTTTTTTTCTTCATGATATCCACTCTCAACTCCTCAATGATCAACTCCCAAATACCTAAAAGAAATTTTGTAGGCTAATTTTTGTGTTCTTATAATGTAGGTGACAGCTTTGCAACTTGACAACTTTAACATTTTTTCTTCAATATTGTTCTCCACTTTATCGTCAGCCTAAATATCTACGAAGAAACATTCAAGAGGATAAAAAAAAATTGATTGTTAGAGGATAAGGGTTTTCCTCAGTCAAATCCGTTTTCGGTAATTAAACCTTCTAGTCAAATAATGAAATTGAAGCATGAAACATGAAACATGAAACATGAAATTATGACACTTTGGAAGTTGTCTTGGAATGTAAATCTACAAAATAACATGAAGTGGCCATGAAGATTGTACATCTTTATCTCAAATAAGAGGTGAAACAATGCTTGCAAAATAGATCTCCAATACTACATCAACAACATTAGCTCAACCACATGCTTGATGCATTATTCCTTTGACATGATGATATAGCCTTGAATTGATACAATTTTTTTTTGAGAATCTTCCCTTGAATGCTCTGGAATTCTCTTGTAAATTCTTTTGTAAGTGCTCTTGATTGCTTATGAAGTTCTAGGATGTCTTAGATTAAACTATGTGAATTAACCTTATATTTGTACTAAATATAAGAATTACCCTAAAATTAAAATAATCCAAGCTAACATTACATCTAGAAATGAAAAAAATTAAAATTGTACCATAATTAAATTCAAAAAGGGGTGTCCTATGTGAGGAGGACTCATTCACCACCTTGGGTGAATTGGTCCTAGCACAACTTTCTAGCACCGTGCTTCGAGGGGATGAAGTAAAATACAAAACCCATTTCAAATATGCCAAGAAAGGGGTGTCCTATGTGAGGAGAACTCATTCACCACTAAAGGAAAATGGGTCTTAGCATAGATTTCCAGGACATCAAATTTTCCAAGTTAATTTTCATGCAATATAAAGAATGTGTGTTAGGATAGATCCTTGAAAAATGCAATTAATAAGGCTTAGATTTGAATTAAAGGGGCCAATTAAGCTTAATTAAACACAATTAATCAATGAAGCCCTAGATTAGTGTGAAAAGTGTAATAAAATACTTTACAACACCCTAAACAAGGTACAATTAAGTCCATTTTATCATTGATTAATCATTCCCAAGCTAAGCATGAAAAAATGTTACATTTTTCAATGCTACATTTTGCCCCTACTTTAGTGAGAGTTTTCCCCCATGAAAAACTCACACTAAAGTAAACATTCAAGACATTTAAGCATGTAGTAATAACAAATATACATAGTCATACCCTATCAATGACTAAGAAAATCAAAGAAAAACAAAGGGTCAAGCACAACCATTCCAACATAATGTGGAATGGGGTTGTTTGTCATAACATGTGTTGCTCACTCTAGTTTAGTGGAACCTCAGTCCGTCCATTAGGTGACTTATCTCAACCATGCACACTCACTATGGGGTAAGGGAACCTCATTTTTTCCACTAGGTGGGTTATCCCAATGAGGTGGAAAATGAGAGAATCATATTAATCTCCCACACCATACTAAAGTTATCCTTCTGAAAACTTCTATAAGGCACCACAATGTAATGCTTTTGAACTTTTTTTAATGTCATGTCTATAAGTTTTTTTTAAGGAGATTTTGCTTTGTTCATGTAAGGTCTTCTTATTAGGGAACATCATGCCTAATATCTCCAAGAGAAGACAAGTCAAAGAGTATCAAATCACCACTTATGGGATGCATATTTCTTTGCATCATGCCACTAAGGGAAATCGTATACTTAAAAATATCACACTCTTGGAGGACATCAAACCCAGTGACACCACCAAGAAAAGGACACATTAAAAAAAGAAAAACATGTCATGAAATATGCTAAAAGATTCCATCAATGTATGCTCCCACTTTAAAGTAGTTGTTAGCACCATTATTGTAAAAAATTTATTTAAAGTAGCAAATATTTTATCCTAAGACATGAGAGCATTCCTCATAAATCCCTATGTCAAGTCATATGTTTTTGAAATAAAGTGATGTCATGAAATAGGAATAAAGGTTTTCCCCTGAAAATAAATAAGGGATCTATGGATTCAAGGTTGGTATGTATTTTCTATAATGTTTTGTTAGGGATAGGAACTATCATCATTCCCAAAATACTCAAAGAATTGGAAGAATGAAACAAAGAGAGTGAAAACAAAGGAAAAATCCTTTCAGGTCAACATGGAAGAGACCTAAATGCTAATGAACCTAGCTTTTGGTCAAATTTTTGGTAGAATCTATAGTCCATTTGCTGGCAATGTCATGAACTTTAGTAGTTAATTACTCATATTTGCATAAAGTTTCCCTCAAACCATTGACATTAGGTTTAACTCTATCTCTATAAAGTTTAATGACATTGGCGTATTATGTGGATTATCAATATTGATTTTGTGTATGGTTGATGAATGTTCTTTAAAATAATATAGTTATGCAATTATTATGCATACTGACATTGCCATGCAAGACACAATTTGTGGATGCTAATTTGAGAAAGGAAACCATTAGATGATCATGCAAGGGAACCATTCAAAGGAGTCAACTAAAGGATGATGCCATCGGATTCCCCACAACATTCAATTGTAACCACCTTGTATTTATGGCATTGAGCAATCACAGGTGTTACTACCTCGTTGAATCCATGTTTGGACATGCATGTCTGACTAGATTCCATATAGACATAATCACTCTGACACTCTTTTCCTCGCTTCCCCTAAATGGAATCCTCTCAATTAGTGGGAGTTGACCAGCCTATTTAGTTGGTAGTATAAATAAGGATTTGAGTCTTCTTCTTAGGGGGTTCTTAGTTCTTTACTTTTGTTGTTAAAACGATATTGATGATGTATTAAGTATTCTCCACTTTTCAATACAACCATGCTACTACTCTGTTTATACATTTTTCAATGAATAAGATTATAGTCTGGTTTTAAGCATTTTGGTTTGTATTAAAGTCTTAGGGGATACTCATCCAAGGAGCCCCACTTGGTGAGTAATCTATTCTTTAATTAATTAGTTTAGCTATTATTTCCTATTCTCTACTTAGTTAGAAATATGGCATCGACTATTCCTACAACCACTAGAAGTCCATTTTGTGTCTAGTACTACATCCAAAGAAGACTAAGTAGTTTCTTGTTTGTTGCTCAGATCTTTTATTCCTATTATGTATTTTAGCTTAGCATAGTTGTTGGTTGATGATCAGTATTTGCTTTATTTCCTTTTCAAGCAATTTACTTTTAGTATTGTGTTTCTTAGCTATAGATTAGAAATGGCTACTTAATATTTCTTAGTGCACATACTATGCTAGCCCATTTCAAGTTCACATCCCTGGGTTGACAATTTGAATGTACCTTCATAATGATTGAGATAGCTATTTAGATTAGATTTCCAATCTCTAAGTTGTGGCTATAAAGGATTAGTTATTAAAATCATTGTAGGAGGCTGACATTTTTTTTGCCATTGTTGAGGATGGTGCAAAGCTAGGAAGTCCTTTAGATTCATTGATATTTTCTCTGCCAGTACTTTTCTTCAATTTTTTTAGAGTACCCCCTTGCTTAGACATGTAATGATCTACTATTATTTTTCTCATTCTTTGTGTGAGTTAGCTGATGTTGAGCTGATACCATATGCATAGAAGAGTGATCCTAATCCATTTCAACTAGTTGAGCTTCCAATTCTACCCATAAATGAAGAAGAAAGATGAACCATTTCCCTTTGCTAATGCATATCTAGATCTGACTAAGTTTTGAAGCCTCCACTGAAGATCAAAACTAGATTGATAACCTCTTTTCCATAAGAATCCATCAAGAAGACATGGGTGGTACCTTATTTTTTGAGTTTGACAATCTACTAGAGTTATGACTATACTACTGATTCTCCTAGGCTTGAGCTATTTCCTACCACTTTAAAAGAATTTGCACTAAGATGGTTTAAAAGTCTAGGAAAAGACACCATGGAGACTTGGGAGGACATGAAGACAAAGTTCCTTGGAAAATACAAGGAATATTGTAGGGGCAGTGATACGAGAGGAGGTGATGTCTTTATGATGCACCAAGAGGAAGATGAGAGCTTGAAAGAAAAATTTCAAGGTTTATGTTTTTCTTGCAAAAATCTCCACACCTTACACTTAATGAAGAATCACAAAAGCTACTTTTCTTAAGAGGAATAAATGAGAGTTGTACTGATGCTTTGGACCTAATGGCAAGAGGAGATATCTTCCAAGTTACTTGGCGGATATCAAGAAAATAGCCAGAACTATTTCGAAGAAGCTTCAAAGAAAGAGAAAACTTACTAATCTTTTGTGGGTGAGTCATCTACCATTGGAATTTCAAGGATGGAGATTACTAGTCTATTGGAAGACTTCAAGAAGGATATTACAAACAATCTAGCTACTTAGTTGGATACACTTTAGGTCAAAGACAAACATGAGGAGGCAGAGGCAACATTGACATAATACTTCCCTCATTGTAGACAAAAGAAGGACTGTAGATGTAAGATGATAGCTAACATTGAAAGAAAGATTCCACTTGAGTTCAAACCAATTCATACTGAGGAAGAGAAAGTCTATTTTTTTTACACAAAGGAAGCCCTAGGTTCCAAGGCAAGGTATGCTACTAGATCCACTATCTTTTTCTAGGCCAAACTAGGCAATTAGTTGAATGTAGCCATCTTCTCAATCCTAATAGCCTACTATAACGCCTCCACCTACTAATTCAAGTTCCAATGCATGAAACCTACTCAGCTATTAGCTCAGCCCACACCCAACCCAAATAACACACCACAAAAACAACTAGTATATTTTTCTAATTCAAATCAATTCCTTGCATATGTTGTGAGTGTAAGTGACATCCATTTGCATCTAAGAATTTCTTCTCCAAATCCTTCCACACCCACCATCACTGAGCTACTTGTGGAAGAGGAAGATGAACCTCTGAATGATCTTGTTTAGCCAACTATACCTCAGAATCCTGAACCAGTTCCAACAAGGAAGACTACACAAGAGCTACCATTTCCTCAGGGATTGAAAGTTTCCAAGTGTAAGGAAGACAAAGAAGATACAAATTTTGACATCTTAGATCAGCTAAAGCATATATGTGTTTAGATACCCCTATTTCAAGCCATAAGATATGTTCCAATCTATGACAAAGTTGTTAAGGAAGCTTGCCTCAAGAAGCCAGGAAGGAAGAAGAGAAACCTGACTATAGTCCATGTGATAGGACACCTCACTGATATTATGTTGGGAAAAGTGACTATTCCAAAGTATAATAGCCCAAGTAGTCTTGTGGTAGCATTTCTTATCAATAGAATCCAAGAAATCAATGTGATAACTAGGTACATCCTGCAACAACAAAATATTCCAAGTATGAGATCTACTCCTAGTTTTCTATAGTTTGCTGATAGTTCTATTGGGAAGCCTGATGGCATGGTAGAAGACCTTGTGGTAATTCTAGACTATTGGGAGTATCCACCATAATCCATGATCCTCTCTCCTAAGGCCAACCTAGAAGGATATCCTATCATTCTTGGAAGGCCATGGTTAGCAACAACAAATGCTTATATTGGGTATCGATCAGGTGATTTGACTATTTCTAATGGCAGGAATACTAAGAAACTTGTTCTTTATCTTCTTGCTTAGCCAACCCATAATCAAGAGGATTATGTATGGCCACAAGTTGATGAAGAGGTTGAGGAAGTTGACTTAGTGGCGCAACTCGTAATGTTAGATAGAAGTCCTTTCTTATAGCTTCAAGACAAGGATGAACTGTTATCTAGTATAATTCAAAACCATTATGAAGAGGAGAAAGCATCATATTCTACTTCGGACGAGACACTTCAGCCTATTCTTCCTTCAAGGATTGTTCCTACAAATATTCTTCCTACAAATATTCTTCGTACAACTATTCTTCCTATAGCCACTCTTCCTCTAGATGATCTTCATGCAACAACAGACTTATTAAAATTTCATTAGTATGCATTTGCATGGGACTATCATGATATGAAAGGATGGAATCCAAAGCATTGAAATCATAGGATCTACATCAGAAATGATTATCAACCAGTAGGGAAGTCTCAACAAAGAATCCACCTTGCATTAAGAGAAATTGTTAAAATAGAACTAAAAAAATTATTAGATGATGAATTTATCTATCCTAGTTTAGATAGCTAGTGGGTGTCTCCATTAGTGATCATTCCAAAGAAGGGAGGAAGATGGCGAGTTTTTTTTTTATTACAGGGAACTTAATGCTACCACCAAGAAGGATCAATTTCCTTTACTCTTCATTAATCAAGTTTTGGACTCACTTGTAGGAAAAGTGTAGACAAGGTGGATAGGACCGTACGAAGTTGCTAAGGTCTTTCCTAATGGAGTCATTCAACTCACCACCATTGACCCCGTCAGATTCATGTTACTAGTCAATGGTCATCATCTCAAATATATCATGAACCAACTTCTAAAGAAGAGTTCTTGCAACAATTCACCCAATGTTCAACTCATGAGCTTCCTATAGCCGAAAGTGGTGGACCTAGTGTTCCACCTTTTGGCTAAATTAAGGTACATACTTTCCATAATAAATATTTTCACTTTAGTGGTAATCCATTTCTTCACCCATCCACCCATCCATCCATCTGTATCACCTTTCTCTCTCTCTCTTCCATCATTTCATTTTGCTTCACTTCACTTTGCATCACTTTCATTAATTGCTCAATTATTTCTAAAAAAAGGTCAAACAATAATTTCTCTCCACAATCTTTGCAACACATCCTTCACACACTCAAGTATGTACATGAAAATTCTCACCTCTTAATTACCTTTTAAGTGTATTTATTTAATCATGGCATGTTACTATAGGTGATTACAAAATATGTCATTACTTCTTGTCAAATCACCACTTCCTTCTCATATGTCCAAATTTAGGTTGGAGGGAATAAAAGATGCAAATATATTGTTTATGCATCAAATCATAATTTGGCTATGTCAAAAAATTTAAATAAGCTAATTCAAAAATTCAGCTCGCATGTGTGAGGTGATGTTAACTGAGCCACCAATTCTTTCCATCATCGCTCTCATTTATCACACCTATTCTCACCTTAATTTCCCTATCATAGTCTCGAGTTATAAGCAACAAATGATAAAACTACTTGACAAAGAAGGAAATTTAGTTGACACTGGCAATGAAAAATTAATAGAAAGGCATTGGCTTTCAGACAAAAATTGTAGAGGAAGGAAATTTTGTAGAGTGGCAGTGATTTCAAACAATGGGAGGTGGCTTAATTTAGAATGAGCCCTCAGTTCATGAATTTTTGTTACAAGATGCACAGAGCATGGAAAAATTTCAATGCTATGTATGGTTTGATTATTTCATAAAGCTGGATGGTTTCGATGAAGAAATTGCACTCGAATTCGCTCAAACATTCTCTGAAGGAAAAGAAAAATAAAATGATTAGAATTTGTGGTGAGTAAGGAGAGAATTTGTAGAAGTTTCAAGGTTACCTGTTGATGGTGAGCATTACCTTGCCTCTAGGGATGCTAGGTCAGCCAAAGCAGAATTTATTGTACATGGTGACCTACCAATTAGGATAGATAAGCAAGGTGCAAAAAGGATGTCTCTGCCTGAACCATGGAAGTAGGAAGTTGTCTACATTATAAGGTATATCACCTATGAGGGGCTTTTTTCAAACCTACATTTAGTTCATTTCAAGATCTTGAGCCACATGAGGCATGGAAGGAGAATGAACATGCCCAATTTTCTATACAATATTCTCTCCATCATGGCAGCCAAAACACAAAAAGGTAGGCACGACTTTGTCTCCCACTATTTCTTTATAAAATTGTTGGTTAATAAATCTTTTCATGATGTATCTGGAATGACCTGGTAGTATTTTATCAAAGTTTTTCAAAATTGTCATTAGGAAGAATTTGTCAATGTTGAGTATTTTCCACCTAGGGTTATACCTCAATCTCGTAGGTCTAGCAGAAGATTAAGCATAGCTGAAGCCACTCCTAGAATTACAAATTCTGGTACTAGTTCTAGTATGAATCCTCATATAGCAGTAGAAGAAGCCATAAGAAATAGTTCCTCTGAAACAGAGCATCCAACAAAAGCAAGCTCCTCATCTGATTCTGATTATGATGTCCCCTTACAAACCCTAATGAGAACCAAGGCATAGAGGAAAGAGGCTAAAACAAGAAAAGAAAAATAAAATTCGCAAATATAGCCTGTAGAGAAAGAGGTGTCAAGTTCTAGGAAGATAAAGGTTGACCCTATTCATCCTACAACCAAAGGAAAATGTAAGAACAACCCTAGGAAGTCAAAACCAGTTGGGCCTGCTTTTGGTATGCCTTCACAAGAAAGCCCTGGGCATGGTGAGACATCACATGGGGATGTTGAAGCTCCAATGGGACAAGATCATGTTGAAGAAAAAGGAGAGGATATATTTGAGGGAGTAGCAAACATAACATTGCTAGACCTTGCTAATATCGTAGAGGAATTTGAGGATAAGCAAGGGTTCCTACAACAATACTAAGAACAAGAACATGAGTACCTATAGCCACAACATGAAGCACAACAAGAGAAAGAGAGAAACCTAGAACAAGAACAAGAGGTTGTGTAGAAAGGGGGGAAGAAATAGTACCCCTGTAGCCACAAACAACTCAACAGCCTGAGTTCATGCAGATAGTACTGTATGGGGAGGAACCATCAACACAGACACTGGTATGAATTCATAATCCTCCTGATTTTACAGTTCATGCATCAATTTTAATTTTATGGAAAGAAATAGAAAGGAGGGAGGAAGAATGGAAACATGAGAAGAATAGACTAAAAAAGGAAATCCAATAGAGGGATGAGGTTATTGAGGAGAAAATTGAGGAGATTGCTACTTTCAAGAAGAAAGTAGATGGCATTGTGACCCTAGTGCCACAAATTCTAAAATGTAGAGCTCCTCCAAGGGTTTATGCCTTGCACTTCAAAGAGAAATATCTCTCTTTCAAGTTGTCAAATTTTTTTTTAGATTTAAACCCCTCCATTGAAACTCCTATTGAATTCTTCAATTTCTTCAAGATTTCATCCCTTGAGATGAAAAATTTGTTATTTGAATTCTATTTGCACAGTTATGTTGTTATGTAGGATAATGATTGGAACCCATTGCTATATGTTGGGAATATTTAGCTGTGAGCATTTATGTCTTGGGTACAAAATGAGATTAATCGGGGTGGCAGAAAAATGCTTATAAGAAAATGGAATCTAACATTCCCTTAGCCATTAGGGCTGAGTCAAGCCAACCAAGGGATATTTGTAGAGAATGGCTTAGGATGCTTCTCAGACCAAACTCTGGTAACATAATCATGCCCTGGATTGAAGTTGTCGACATTGAGTATGAGGTAAAAACAACAATAAAAGAGGAACTTGTAAGAGGATACCTCGATGATGGAATAGTTTAACAGATGAACTAAAACAAGTAGAGCCCCATTCTATTCACAATTATGATGCATCATTAAAGTGAATTGACATATATATCTAGATTGGTAGAACAAAGGGGAGGTTCTGGCTTCCCCTGACTTTCCAACCAACCATTGTCATGTGGCCAATACCAAACTACAAGTTCTACCAAGATGATATTGATGTAGAAAGGAAAAGATGGAACAAATTTGACAGATTGGGAGGATTTTACTGGGATCCAGACTTACGCACTGCTGAGACAGATGTTGGCTAGCTTGCAATTGCAAACTTTAGAGCTCTGACCAAACAAAAGAACAACCCTTCCACTGGTGGAGGACCAACATGATGTTAGGTTTTTTGGTCAATTTTTTGGTAGAATCTATAGTCCATTTGTTGGCAGTGTCATGAAATTCAGTAGTTCAGTATTAATATTTGCATAATGTTTCCCTCAAACCATTGAAATTGGCTTTAACTCTATCTCTATGAATTTTTAATGACATTGGTGCATTATGTGAATTATCTATATTGATTTTTTGTATGGTTGAAGAATTTTCTTTAAGGTGATTATAGATGTGCAATTATTATGTGTACTAAAATTGCTATGCAGGACACAATTTATCAATCTACTAAGTTGAGAAAGGAAACCGTCAGATGATCATGTGGGGGAATTGTTCAAAGGAGTCAACTAAAGGACAACAATGGCAAATTCCCCACAATAGTCAATTGTAACTACCTTGTATTTATGGAATTTAGCAATCGTGGGCGTTACTGTAGTGCTCAATCCACGTTTGGGCATGCATGTCTGACTAGAATCCCTGCAGATGTAACTGCTATGCCACTCTTTTCCTCGCTTCCCCTAAATGGCATCCTCTCAGTTAGTGGGAGTTGAATTCCCTGTTTACTTTCTACTATAAATAAGGATTTGAATCTTCTTCTTAGAGGGTTCTTAGTTCTTGATTTTTGTTGTTAAAATGATATTGATGATGTATTAAGCATTCTCCACTTTTTAATACAGCCATGTTGCTAATCTATTTATACATTTTTCAATGAATAAGATGATAGTCTAGTTTTAAGCATTTGATTTTGTATTAGTATTAGGGGATACTCACCCAAGGGGGCTCACTTGGTGAGTAATCCATTCTTTTGAGTAATTAGTTTAGTTATTATTTCCTATTATGTACCTAGTTAGAAATCTAGCATTGACTATTCTGGCAACCACTAGAAGTCCATTTTGTGTCTATTCTTGCAACCAAAGTAGATAGAGTAGTTTCCTATTTGTTGCCTAGATCTTTTATTCCTATTATGTATTTTAACATAGCACAGTTGTTGGTTGATGATCATTATTTTCTCTATTTCCTTTTCAATCAATTTACTTTCATTATTGTGTTTCTTAGTTGTAGATTAGAAATGGCTACTTAAGAGTTCCTAGTCAACGTAGTATGCTGACCCATTCAAGTTCAAGTCCCTGGGTTGAAAATTTAAATGCACCTTCATTATGATTGAGATAACTATTCAGATTAGATGTCCAATCTCTAAGTTGTGGTTGTAAAGGCTTAGATATTAAAATCATTATAGGAGGCTGACAAATGCCTTGATGCCTTTCATCATTCCCAAAAGGAAAACACAAGACAAATGAAAGGATAAAGGAAATATTTTGGGTCAACATGGAAGAGACCTAAACTTCTTGACACATTGCATCATCACCAAACGGAAAACACAAGACAAATGAAAAATGATTATAACATAGAGAACAAAGTAGGCACATATAGACGAATGAACAAAAAGAGAGAGATACACCAAACAAAAAAATCACAGGGGATTGTCATTGATTTTATTCCCATGCATCCATTTTCCAACTACCTCTACCTCTACCAATGCTAGAGGGTTATAGGAGCCATTCTCTGATGACTAGAGACATTATTTTGGTCTATAATTTCATTGTATAAATTTTTTGGATGTACAGATTCATATACAGGAACATAGAAAACACATTTTGTGATAGTGGCAAGATATGTGTACATGACATTATTTTGATATATATGAAATTTTGGATCTTTAGCATATGTTCTTATATGTATGTTTCCTTTCATGTAGGGCTATGTTATGGTTGTATGTTGATGAATGATTGCTTAGACTAGATGCTACTATTATCTAATTAAACACACATTGAATATACTCTTAATTAAATGAAATGATGATCTAATTAATGTGTAATGATTCGAATAGAATGTATGATGTAGAATTCCTAACAACCCTTAGTTGAATCATGTCAATGTGAGCATCTTTAGATTTCCTTATTCTCTCAGGACGAGGGTCAAGGTTAAAAAACACTTTGAGGAGAAAAACAAAAAATAGAAAATCAACTCAAAAATGCAATATAACACTTGAAACAACAATATTAAACTCAGTATTAGTAGAACCAAAAAATAGATTGTAGATCTAAGAAGGGAAAAAATGTGTTTACTAGTCACCAAGAGGCAGTTTCTAAAGGTTGAGTAGAACTCATTCGTGCATGGGCGAATGAATATTTGGTCACGGTTTTTCTACAAATTTTGTGAGCCTCTGACATAGATATTTAGCTTCTAATTTCTCTAGGTTTCAGTGTTGGAAATCAGATCTGTAGGTGAGATTTCATGATTTGACAACTTTTCCACTCTTGCACTTCAAGAGGCCTTCAATTCTTCTTCAACCTAAATCTACAATGCACACACACATGAGGAAAAAGTTGCTTTTTTTTGTGAATGGGGGTTTGCCTTGGTCAAACCCTATTTTGGTGATCAAACCTTGAATTGAACTAATGAAATGAAAGAGGGAATGAAGAATGAACAAAGCTATGTTACCACTCAAAAAATCCTTGTATGAAACCCTTACAATGGAGATCTTAGGAAGTATGAAATTTGCATGAAATGGATGAATTGGATGTGGATCTTGACACTTCAAATAATGCTTTGAATGCCAGACCTTGATCTTCAAACCTACATCAATATGTTAGCTTGAAAAATATGCATGATGCAAGTGTAAGGAAAGCTAGATGTAGAAACAACTCTCCTAACATCAATACCTCGAGGAATAATGTAGATATACTCTTAATTTTTCAGTTACAGTCCAATCAAAATGCACTTGAATTAAATATCAAAAAAAGAGAATTAGAAAATCACACATGAACACCAGATATACGTGGGAAAACCCTTACGGGAGAAAAACCCACCACACCAAGAGAAGACACTTTGTATTACAGTAACAAATAATTACATACAAGTTTCAGACTTATCTTTCTGATGTCTGTTTACAACAGCAATCACGATGAACAATCTTATATAGGAAACTTCAAGTTATAGTCTTTACATAATAGAATTCATCCACTGGTCCAATCACTCAATAATCCGTCAATTCAACCCAACCCAATTGCAAACTGCAATCACAGACTATAACCATGTTGTTCCATGTCCATTGAGCTTCATCACAGAACTGTCACAATGAACAATCTTCCAACTGTTCAGATTCATCTTCTCTTATTGGTCCAGCACAAGCCATGTAGGATAGTCTCACTCGGTCAAATGGATTCACACTGTATCAGCATGTCGGTGAGACACAAGAAGTGTCTCCCCGATGCCCTAAAAGCTTTATATTGATGTCGCCCAGAGTTACCATTATCGCCAAGACATTCTATCGAGCTTCACGTGTCACACCAAATCACCAAAAAGTCAGTGAGACCTATCACTTTCGCTAGGAGATCATAGCGAGGTCCAAAAGTTTCATAGATGTGAGTTTACCATTTGGAAAGAGTATCATTTTTCCAGGACCTCACGCCGAATGCTCACAAGTCATACCGAACTCCAAACATTGCTCTCGACAAGACTTAATGCTCGCTAAGAGTTTTCTCTGAGATCACAAATGTCACCCCGAAATCATCAACTATCGCCAAGACATATCCCCATCACCAAGAGTTCATACCGAATCATTAAGGTTATACTGAAACACCAAGCAATAGTCAGCAAGACACATCTATCACTAGGGGGTTTCACTAAGAATTCTTATGTCTCTTTGAAGCCAACAATAGTTGCTAAGACATACATCCTTCATTAAGACTTTACTCTGAGGTCTTTAAGTTACACCGACACCACCACTCGTTGCCAAGAGTCACACTGAGTGAAAACTTTAACATTGGCAAGACATTAACACTTCTCCTAGACTTCATAACGAAACCTTAGTGTTACACCGATGACTCCTGAGAGTGTCCCCGTCGACAAGACTTTCATCTATCAATAAGACCTCACACTGGGATCTTTATGTTATTGTGAAGACATCATATGTATTCCTATCGACGAGACTTTTCCGTTCGCTAGGACTTCCTAACAAGAACCCTTAGTTATCCCTAAGACTTCAATACAGACAATGTTGTTGGTGAAACAATCATATTGCTGAGAGCTCATAGAAAACAACCAAGACTCTTCTCGATGCTTGATTGAATGGCCTATTAGCCAGAGATCTCCACGCGATAAGAGGTCACCCTGAACACTGCATGTCATAGCAAAATCTCCAAATAATAACTGTTCGAGTGAGACTTCTCCAAGGTCACAGTGACCTGTACAAACTAGATGTTCCAAATTGCTAGTCGGCTAGACATAAGAGCTGTCACACTAACTTGGCTCTAGGAGAGGTTTCAGCCTATGATGATTGAGGCACATATTTCCAACAATCTCCCACTTGACGAAGATCACACAGGCACCTCTAGAGCACAACATAACTTACTAAAAATAATGGGCACTGAGGCCCATTGAATTGGCACAGCACCTAAACTTGTCTATGCTCACTGGCTTCATCAATGCATATGCAACATTCTCCAAAGTATCAATCTTTTCCAAATTGACCTTTCCATCCTCCACCATATCTCATACAAAGTGATACTATACATCAATATGTTTCATCCTAGCATGGAAAGTAGGGTTTTGTGCCAGAAAAATTACACTCTGACTGTCATAGAAAATAGTTACCTCCCCTACATCAAAAGCAATGTTAGAACACAAATTTTTTAACCAAACTTCTTCTTTACAAGCATGAGTAGCTACCATGTATTTAGCCTCTATAGTTGACAAAGCGACTACAGCCTGCCGCTTGCTCATACAACTCAATGCACCACCATTCAACATGAAAATATATCCACTGGTGGACATCCTGCTATCAATGTCCCCTATCCAATCATAATCCACATAGCCTCAAATATTGAGAGTCCTGTGTGACTCAACCAAGTTCCCATGGTAACACAGAGCATATTTTAAAGTTCCCTTCAAATATCTAAACACTCTCTTCACAACATCCCAATGTGTTCTTCCTAGATTAGCCATAAACCGACTAAGAACTCACACTACTTGGGAAATGTCTAGCCTTGTACAGACCATTGCATACATAAGGCTACCAACAACACTAGCATAGGGTACACTGGTCATGTCCTCCATCTCAATAGGAGATTTTGGATAGTCTTCAACAGATAGCTTCGTTCCCTGCAAGACTGGAACAACTAACTACTTGCAATCATTCATGCAAAATCTCTCTAGAACAATCTTGATATACTTACTCTGACTGAGCCAAAGCTTTCTACATTCCTATCCCTGGTTATCGCCATCCCCAAAAAATAGCTTGCTACACCAAGATCTTTCATTTCGAACTTAGCAGACAACTGAGAATTAAGATCATAAATCATTAGCTTACTATTTCCTATGAACAACATATCATCAACATAAAGAGCAATAACAAGAACTTGATCACCTTCAGCTTTATAATAGACACAATGATCAAATTTTGATCTCACAAATCCCAAAGACAATATGAAAGTATCAAATTTCTGGTACGACATTCTAGGTGACTTCTTTAACCCATATAGAGACAAGTCTTTAATTTACATACCAGTTTCTCTTTACCCTTTTCAACAAAGTGCTAGGTTGGGACATGTAAATCTCTTCTTCAAGATCACCATGAAAAAATGTTGTCTTCACATCCATCTGTTCAACCTCTAAGTCATACGCTGTTGCAAGTGACAAAATAAATCTGATAGATGTCAGCTTAGCTACAAGAGGAAAAATCTCCCCATAATCAATTCCCTCTACCTGGAAATAACCCTTTGCAACTAGTCTAGCCTTGTACTTTTCCAAACTACCATCCAGACCAATCTTCTTTTTAAATACCCATTTGTAGCCAACAACTTTTCTGCCTTTAGGCAAGGGCACTAGACTCCAAGTTTCATTCTTCTCTAATGATGCCATTTCTTTGTTCATGGCTTCCAACCAAGAGTCTAAATCAGACATTTTAAATGCCTCCTTTATAGTCCTAGGCTCATTAGTGCTAGAAATCAAAGCATAGGCACAAGTAGAATCTATCAAAGAGAACCCATACCTATCTAGTTGTTTTCTTTCATGGGTTGACCTCCTCACTTGTTGAGGTTGAGGTTCTTCTTCAAAACTTTCAGAACTACTTGAGCTCTCCTCCATTTTAGGTACATTTTAAATTTTGAATTCCTCTTTCTCTGGTGTCGGTGGAATTAAAACTACATCCTTATTGTTTTCAAACTTTGTCTCTAACTGCAGATCCAAAGTGGAAGGTTTCAGCTCATAGAAGATTACACTTCTGCTATATACAACCTTCTCTATATTAGGATTCCAAAGCTTGTATCCTTTTATGACAACACTATAGCCAATAAAAATACATTTGACAGCCTTGTTCTCTAGTTTAGATCTTTTCACATCTGGAAAATGAGCATATCCCTCACATCCAAAAAACATAAATATGTTTTAAAGAGGGCTTCTTACTAGACCACGCTTCTAAAGGTGTTTTCTCAACAAGAGCAGAATTTGGAGAATGATTTATTAGGTAGCATGCAGTAGATACAACCTCAGCCCAAAACTTCTCCTCAAAACCAACACTACTGAGCATACTTTGTGTTCTCTCCATTGTTGTCCTATTGAACCTTTTTCCAACTTCATTCTGCTATGGAGTATAAGGTGTAGTCTTATGTTTTTAAATCCCATGGTCTTTGCAATACCTCTTGAATTCATCAGAACAAAATTCATTGCCATTATCAGTCCTTAAGCATTTAATTTTTCTACGAATATGATTTTCGATAATATTTTAAATTCTTTAAGTCGACTGAATACTTCTAATTTACTTTTTAGAAAATATACAAATGCTCTTCTTAAATAATTATCAATGAACGACACATAGTATCTTGACTTAGACAAAGAAGGAACATCCACTGGACAAAACACATCCAAATGAATATAATCTAGCAAACCAAAAGATTTATGAGGACTAGAATAAAAAGAAACACAATGTTGTTTTCCATATATACAATGCTCACAGAATTCAAATTGAAGATTACAATCTTCAAGCCCCTCAACCAGGTTTTTGTTCTTCAAATTTTTTAAACCTTTTTCTCCTATGTGGCCTAGCCTATGATGCCAGAGCATAGTTTTCTCTGTAGGAAGTTTTACTTCCATAGAGTTTACATAATTAGGGATATTTCCCTCTTTACCTCCATGAGGAGCTTTCTATGACTTTCCAGAGACACTGTTACATTGAACAACATGTGCATCCAGCTTGTATAGGGTACCAATTCGAGAACCTCCAGCCAACACTATAGAGCCTTTAGTCATCTTGCAGTCATTTCCAAAGAATGAGACTTGTACTCCAATATCATTCAGCTTCTTGATAGATAGAAAATTTTGAGTCAGACCTAGTATGTGCATAACATCCTAGTATGTGCATAACATCATTGATCCCCTTCACTCTTCCATCAGGGAATTGTAGTCTGACTCTTCCACGGCCAACAATCTCCAAAGTTGAATCACTCACCAAGTACACATTTCCACCATCGTATTCTTCATACTTCTAGAACCATTCTCTATGAGATTTCATGTGGAAAGATGCTCCAGAATCAATCATCTAGACACTGCAAGACACAAATCACGATCAACTAGAAGATCCTCCATCTTGAGTTTCCACAACTCAAATTTACTGCCATTGAACTTCTCTATTTCAATCTTTCCTGATGTACTAGCCATCTCAATCTATAGTTAGAAATTGTCAAGCTTCTACAACAGTCCCACTTAATAGAATTGACACAAAAAACCCAATGTACCCACAAGGATAACACAACTGGCCAGGCTCTGATACCACTTGTAAGGAAAGCTAGATGCAGAAACAACTCTGCTAATGTCAATACCTTAGAGAATAATATAGATATACTTTTAATTTTTTAATTATAGTCCAATTAAGATGCACTTGAATTAAATATCAGAAACAAAAAATTAGACAACTAC
>VDFB02000017.1:26713138-26954299 GCA_007258455.2 Sequoia sempervirens
TGTTTGGTAAAGGTGTGGGGTAGGTTGTTAAGGAACTTGGATAGGATGTTGTGTGTTGGTTTGTTGGTATTGAGGGTATTGTTGTGATTGTGGGGAGGTCGCATAAAGTGGTTGTTGGGGAAATTGTTGTTGGTTATGGTAGTAGTAGTGTTGTGGAGGTTGTTGTTGTGGTGTCGAGTGTTGTATGGACTAAAGTGGGATATTATGTTGTGGTTGAACCTTTGGATGCAAAAGGGACGTGAGAAAGGGAGATATGGTTTGGGTAGTAGGTTGAGATGGATTTCCTTGTGATTGGTAGGATGGTTGTTGTGAAGAGGCCAAAGCATTGTGTGTAAGTTGTTGCAGATGAGATGGTGGAGGTAGCGTAGGCGTATTTTGTAAAGGGGGTTGTTAGGTACCACTCGGAATGTTCAGCTAGGGTGTGCCTTGTGGAGGTTATTGAGGCGGGATGGTAGATTGGTGGTCCCAGGAGGTGGAAGCAATGTGGCAAAGGAGGTGTACCTAATGTTGACTAGAGGTTGGTTGGAATGAAGGGGTGTTAACGTTAATGGAGGAGGTTGCGGAACACTTTGTGGCATTTCGTAAGCGAAAGGATTATTGGGATCAGGCATTTGAGGTCCACCTATAGCTGAGGTCAAAGCGTGTGGGGGATAATTAACCTAATAAAGAATGACATTGCCAAATTCAGGTTGGTGCTAACCCTTGACTAGAGGGACATTGGAGAAGTATGAACCTTCGGGTGCATTTTGGGACTCTTGGGGTACGTTAGATGGGGTACCCCTATATTTGGACAAGTCAATATTGGAGGGGGGTTTGACACCCTTCTCAATTAGGTGGGCCAATATTTCCTCCCCATGTTTCTCAAGCAAATGGTCAGTCATTTGTACATTGGCGGGATTACTAAAATGTTCCTCAAGTGTGAGTTCAGGTTGATTAACCATACTCTCTTCTCCATGTGGTGAGTTATTCTGATTCTCAGTGTTGGAGTGTGATGACGTACCATTATGGGGATCATGAGTGATGTTGGTACCCTTGTTAGGATCTGATGAGACGTTGATTGTGTTTTTGGGATCTTGAGGGTTGTTTGATGAGGCATTTTGAGCTTGACGATCAGCCATTTTCTTTGCCTGTGAGCAGGTCTGAATGGGCATGCAAATGCAGGATGAGTAGATTAATGTCTTTGTCAAATGATTTGATTGCAATTGGATAAGGTGTGATTTGGATGGGGTTTGGATTTGGATTAGATTTTTTTAAGGTATATTGGATCAGATTGAATTTCGATTGGATTGGTTTTGGATTGGATTGGATTGGATTGGATTTGGATTTGATCAGATTGGATTTGGATTTGGATTGGATTAGATTTGGATTTGATTGGATTTGGATTGGATTGGATTGGATTGGATTTGATTAGAATTGGATTGGATTTGAATTGAATTGGATTGGATTTGATTGGATTGGATTGGATTTGAATTGGATTGGATTGGATTGGATTGGATTGGATTGGATTTGAATTGGATTGGATTTGATTTGATTGGATTGGATTTGGATTGGATTGGATTAGATTGGATTGGATTGGATTTTGATTATTGGATGGGTATGGTTGGATGATGAAAGATGTGAGAGAGAGACCTTAAGCTTGATCACGTGAGATTACCCTTAGTGACCCTAGAACTTTGATTGATTAAGAGGATGATTCTGGCACCAAATCCACCTTAAGATAGGAATGGATTGATTGGGCTGAGGATGATAACTTACAACATTGAATCCCCCTCAAGATGGAAGCGAATTGATTGGGGTTGAAGTTAAAGACTAATAATCAACTTCTAGTGCTATAGTCAATTTGGGTAACCACTTTGTAATACAAGGTTAAGAGGTTTGGCTATGGGTGGTGTTTGGCAATGTGAATGGTACAGTTGTGATGTTTGTTAGGTGAGGGTATGGGCCATTGAATGGAAAATTAAAATGACAAAGGTGGATTAAAGATGATTGTGGAGAATGAATGGGGACTTGTAATGGTTAACGAAGATTTGGAGTGATAGAATGGAGGTTTAAATGGATCATATGGAGGTTTTGGGAGGCTTAGAATGACAAAACGGAGGCTTAGGATGATGAGGTAATGGTTGGGGATGATTAAATGGTGATTTAGAGGCTAAATAAATCCAAATGGGGCAATTTCGGGTGTCTAAGAGGGAAAATCCGCTTCTCTGCAGCAAAGATTAGGGTGTTGATAGCAAAATTAGGGGCATAGACAACTTTCTGTAGTAAATCAGGGGTGTTGCCACCCTTTTGTAGTGAAATCAGGGGCGCTGTCGCCTTTCTGTAGTAAATCAGGGGCACTGTCGCCTTTCTACAGTAAAATCAGGGGCACTACCGCCTTTCTACAGTAAGACAGAATTTGGCTTTGATGGCAGTGGCTATGGCAAGGATGCAAAATGATAAAGCAAGTCCAAAGTATCAAAAATTTGACATATTTTTCACAAGTAAACACCTCAAGCAAGCACAATCCGATGATTAATATTATGGGTATGGCAAGGCAAAGTCTTAGTCTAGGATGCACAAGGCTTCTAGGGAGTCCTCGATATACTCTTGATACGTGAGGCACAACCGTGAACACTAGTCCATCACAAGCGTGAGTCGGGAACCCCAGCGAGATACTGAAAGGCTCAGACCAACTCTTCATGTCTATCTAGGTATCACCCTAGCTTCGACGCTCCGCCAATTACGACGCGACTGGATTGGGGTACAACTTTCATTCTCCCCCCTTTATATACCCAGCCAGTACATGTGGTTGGAATCGTCCTTTGGGGTGATGAAATCCCCAAGAAGGTCCCACTAAAAAGAAGACACTAACCATTTCCAACTACTCCCCAGGCTCACACGAAGTGCAAGGGGAAAGCAAAAAATAATTAATGCCCCCTTGGGTGACACAAGAACAAACAATCACAGCAAGCAATGAAGCTTAATCCCCCCTAATTAGACTATGTTCGAAAATAGGAAAGATAATAATTTATTTTTGAAAAATCTGATCAAGTAGATGACCCTGCAAACAAATGGTAGTTGTCTTCTTTTTCATCCTTGGTCAAATTATGCCATAATACGCTGCAAAACGTTAGCAAAAAACACCAATATCCTTGCCAAAACAGTGTTAGAGGGTTACTACTTGAAAATAGCAAAAAATGGAAGAACAAACAGAGCTAAGATAACTATTTAACCTTCAAAACTGTGCTATTTTTGGGCGCTACCGCCTTTCTGCAGTGAAATCAGGGCAATGCTGCCTTTTTGCGGTAAAATCAGGGCACTGCCACCTTTCTACGATAAACCATAGGGCGCTGCCGCCTTTCTACGGTAAGGCAGAGGGCGCTGCAGCCTTTCTGCAATAAGGCAGAAGGCGATGCCGCCTTTCTGTGGTAAGGCAAAGGGCACTACCACTTTTCTGCAACATACCTTATCAGACTTTTAAGAAAAACTGTTAGTTGTGCCCCTCCCACTGCAAAAAGAGTGTTGGAAAAGCCCTTTAAAAATATTCCTAATGACAAAAATTGCGTTAGAAGAAGGTAAACTTTCAAATGCGGGGCGCTGCCGCCTTTCTGCGGTGAGGCAGAGGGCGCTGCCACCTTTCTGCAACAACCTTTGTCAAATTTTTAAGAAAAACTGTTAGTTGTGCCCCTCCCATTTCAAAAAGAGTGTTAGAAAGGCCCTCTAAATATATTCCTAATGATAACAAACGTGTTAGAAGAAGGTAAACATTCAAATGTGGGGCGTTGCCGCCTTTCTGCAGTGAAGCAAAGGGAACTGCCGCCTTTCTGCAACAACCTTTGTTAGATTTTTAAGAAAAACTGTTAGTTGTGCCCCTCCCACTGCAAAAAGAGTGTTAGAAAGGCCCTCTAAATATATTCCTAATGACAACAAATGCGTTAGAAGAAAATAAACTTTCAAATACGGGGTGCTGCCGCCTTTCCGCAGTGGCCAAGAGGGCACTGCCACCTTTCTGTGGTAAAATGGGGGCGCTGCCACCTTTTTGTGGTAAAGCAGAGGGTGTTGCCACCTTTCTGTGAGTTTTTCCTGCAAAATTCTTAACCAAAAGGGGAGATTAAATGCAAGACCCGTATGTGGGTCCCACCAGGCGTGCCAAAAATGTATGCCTTGGAATTTATCCTACTCTAATGCACAAAATAACTAAGAAATGAAAAATTTTAAGATACCAAGGACACCTCAAGATTAGCCAAAAGAGTGATATAACGAAAAGGAAAATGAATAAAATGAAATACAAATAGTTTCACCTTCCTTGCTATTGATATCTCTTTGATTGGCCCTTGCTTGGAATGATTTGTGTGCTCCTTAGATGATTGCTTGAGTGACTAAATGCAAGATTCAATGTGCAAAGATGATTAAAAGAGATGCTAAATGATGGCAAGGGATTGAGGACATAAATTGGCAGATGTAGTTATCAAATGGCTAAGTGTTGAAAATGCCTTTGAGGAGGGGGGATTTATAGGAGAATTTGAATTCTCTAGAGAATTCAATGGTCAAGATTGATCCAACAAGGTCAAGATGAAGGGCTATGGTGGGTTGAGAACCCACAAGCCCTCACATCTTGACATGTGGAGGTGAAGTGGCCAAGGGGATATGAGATGGAGGTGAGGTGTCAAAAAGGTACATGAGGTGGAAAAGGACATGCACCTTGGGGAGTGAGGAGATTTCCTCAAAAAGGGATTCCTTGTCCCCAAGTGGGAATGAAAGGGACACTTGAGGAATTTTGGAATTCCTCAAAAATCTACATGGGAAAAGGAAAGGTGGTTGGGGACATAAATGTGAATTAAAAATTCACATTCCTAGGATGATATAGAGGATAAAAGGTGGGCTCCAAAAAGGTGGGACTTGGTCACATGTGGAAATTGTGACAAGTCCAAGGTTCTAGAAGCCTTGGAAGAATGGAATTTTAATTAAAAATTCACATATAAAGGAGGGGAATCTAGGACAAATAAATGTGAATTAAAAATTCACATGGGAAAGGGGGTCAATGTCCAAAAAGGAAAAATGGAAGAATTGACCAAAAAGTGGTGTTAAATTTAGCTAATGACTTTGGTTAAGGTTGTGCAAACAATGGATTAGGCTAATTAATGGAAGATTAGAGGCAAGTGGCAAATGTAGGAGGATGTGACATTAATCTCTGATTAAGAGGATGCACTTCATAATCATTTATTTTAGATTTACAATAATGGCACTTCTTAACTAAATTGATTTACAATGGCACTTCTTGATGTCTCTTGGCTATTACAAAAAGTTATTTGTTATGTTTCAATTTCAAGATGGTGATAAGATTTCTGGTTCAAGCTATGAATGTTATTTATGTGTCTAACAAAGCTTGTAAGTTGGTATTCTTTGTCAGGATGGTTCTCTTTGCATTTCACAGGCTTTCACATATTGGCATGAGTACAGAAGGGTCTCCCCAATCCACTTTGAAAATTTTGAGTTTCCTAGCAACAAGACATTTCTAATCTTATGTCGATTAAATTTAACATTCTGGAAGCTTTTGGCATGACATTGTTCATTGTCTTAGCGACAGTAGTTATATTGGCATAAATTAAATTTGTCGATATGTGGTCTAAGCGATATTGGTTTGTCACACCGACCGGCACAGGAAAGAATCATATTGACATGAGTTATCCCATCAGTATGAAGTCACAACAAGACTGCAATGTTACACCGACCGATGGTGAATGGATGCGTATCAGAAAAAGTTAGGGTTCTCGGAATAGGTCTCAGCAAACTGGTTTTGTCTCATTGACATCACATCTGGGATTCTCTTCGGCCAGACTTTTTTCTTTCGTCATGATGTCATAATGAGTGAGTAAAGTCACACCGACAGCCGTTGGAATTTCAGCAGGACTTCTCTTTGGCTTTTGGTGATAGAAAAAGTGTTCTCTATTAACATGAGCTTGGTCATCGAGCTGAGGTCATAGCGAAAAGGTTATGTCTCTCTGACTAATGCATGTGGATGTCTTTCGATAGGAGTGTTGTAATCGGCATATGGTCTCTCCGAAGACATATTGTCTTACCGACCGTGTTCAAAAAGGTCTTATTGGAAAAAAAATTCATCAGTATATTATCATAACAAACCCCGTGGGTCGCGCCGATGGAAAATATTAAGGGCTCTTGGTGAAACATATTGTGTTTGATATAATATCTCTTCGACTATGGAAAGTCATGGTGAAGGCGAATGAATGGATTTCAGTGAAAGGTTGATAAAGCCTTAGTGACTCAAAGTGGATAAAGTCTTTCGGTGAAACTTAATGTATTCTATGAAATGTCTTCCCGATAGCATTAGATTACAGTGACAATGTTAAAACAAGATAGAAGGCTCATCGATGAGAAAAACCATTTGTCATAGTGACCAATGTGTATCATGTGGAGTAACGGTGAAATATGGAGCAGTCTATATAGTGTCTCCCTGACTATGTATAGTCTCGGCGACTTGGAAATGATAAATGCCTTCAGCATAGGTGTTGAATTGTCATGGTGACAATGTGTATCAAATGTCTTTCAGAATGACAAAGTTTGTTCTCCAAGAGGTCTCCCTGAAAGTTGTCTGTTACAGTGATTGTGAATGAAACTAAAAGGGCATCTTGGTAAGAAGGTTCCTCATGTCTCAATGAAAGAATGCTTTACTAAGGAAGACCATTAGCGTAGCATGTTGTATTCGATATGTCTTCTCTCCAACTCTGGTGGTTCTTGGTGAAAGCAACAACCATAAGGTTGTCTGGCAACGTTAGAGTTTCCTACGACATAATGTGTCATCGATTGAATTGAAAAGATTAGGAAATTTTTTTTGAGTTTATTATCTTAAGCTATGTAGCAAACCCTAGCCTGGCTACCATCATCAATGTTTATGTTTCTGTTGTTGCTGACTGTAATGGTTTCTATAGAGGTCTATGGAAGGTTTGTTTGGTGCACCTCTCTTGTTGGATGCTCGATAGTGGTTGATGGAGCCATGGGAATTATAGTTTTGTCTGAGAAACAATCTCACAAGTTTCAGAAGCTGGGTGAAATGGCTCTTTTTTTGGTTAGTTGTCCTACCGTTACTTCTGAAGTTTGTTACTTTTCTGGCATTTATAAATAGGAGCAGAAAACTAAGTTTTATGTTTGGCTGTTATTGTAATTTTGAGATTATCATTCTTGGACTGTATGAAAATATATGATAAAAATCTGCAATAAAAATCTGAATAAAAATGTAGAGATTGTAAATTTCTTTTCTATGAGGTATTTTAGGGATTCAGTTATTGAATCTTTAAGGTATTCTGTAGACAAGAAAATAGAGAGATATGTGCTTAGCTAAAAACAGAGAAATCCTCTAAATTATTACTATTTTTCAAAACATAATTTGAGGGGTTGGTACTCCTTGAGATAGTTATCTCTAAATGAGGGGTTGATGCTCCTTGAGTGGGTGCTCAAAAATCAGCCTATAAGGAATTGTGAATAGTTGATTAAAAGATTAAGCCTAGAAGGCATTTAGGGAGTGGTTTTTATACCCTAGGAGGGTTTTCCACTCGGTAAAATATTGTTCCTCTTTGTTCTTCTGTGTTCTCTCTAGTTTACTATACTGTTGTTGTTTCAGTTCATTGTTGAGTCATTATTTTTTCTCAATTTTGTTTATGAATGATTACATTCAACTCATTAATGCTTTAATCAGAATGATATTGAGATCAAATCTGAGCTGTGTGTTTAAATATTTTAAAATTCAGTCAAATAGTGAAGACACCGATTCACCCCCCCTCTAAGTGTCATTTTAACTCCAACAATTGGTATCAAAGCATAGGGTCCTCTGATAGGTTTTAAATTACCTTGGATTGATCTTGGTCTTGGAGTTTGTTTTTAATGGCACATTCTCAAGAAGATGCTTCTGTAACTAGAGATCCATTATTTGATGGAATAAATTATGTGTTCTGGAGAATAAGAATGGAAGCTTTTCTTGTTTCTTTTGATGTTGATGTTTGGAGCATTGTTTTAGAAGATTATAATGTACCTGCTACAATTCCCACTGAAGCTGCTAAGAAAAAGAAGTATGAAAGAAATGCCAAAGCTAAGCATTCCATTTTGTGTGAATTAACTAAAGATGTGTTCATTAAAGTCATGCATTGCAAATCTACTCATGGAATCTGGGAAAAACTTGAAACTATATATCAAGGGAATGAGAAAGTCAAACTGTCAAAAATCATTACTCTCAAACATCAGTTTGAGGAGTTGAAAATGAAGGATGATGAGAAAGTGGCTGAATATTTCCTAAGAGTTGATGAAGTTGTCAATGGAATGAAAGGTCTAGGTCAAGAGGTTAATGAATTTGATGTGGTCACAAAAGTGGTTAGGTCCTTACCATCTAAATTTGAATCTAAGGTTTCAGCCCTAGAAGAAAAGAAACACTTTGATAAGCTTACCTTAGACAGCCTGCAAGAAATACTTACTGCCTATGAAATGAGAACTAGCAAAAACAATTCAACAAGAAAAGAAACTTCCTTTAACTCTAAAAAGAAAGAAAAAGTTGATGTTAGTGAATCAGAGTTGTCTGATTCTAAAGAATCTCATTTTGTTAGAAGATTTAAAAATGGATTAGGAAAATATCAGGGAAAACTTCCCTTTAAATGTTTTAACTGTGGCAAAATAGGTCACTTTGCTACAAAGTGTCCCTATGATGATCAAATCTATGACAACTAGACAACTAAAATATAGCCTAAGAAGAAGGCTTTCAACCCTAAACGAAACTTCAATTTTAAAAAGAAGAAAAGTCTGTTTAGTAAGGATGAATCTGATATTAAGTCTAAAGACTCATCAGTTGATGAAGTTGAAACTTTGTTCATGGCTGAATTTACTCTGAAAAATGATTCTAACACCTTTGACACTGAAGAAGGTGAAGTAGATCTTGAAAGTGAGCTGAAATGTGCTCTTCAATAGGTTAGAAAACTTAAAAAATAAGTTCTTACTCAAGAACATAAACCAGATCAAGAATTGATCTCTCTGAAAACTCAGCTTGAAGAAGCTAAAAGAGTTGAAGTCTACCTTAGAGAGACTGTAAGCTGCAAAGATCATGAAATTCAAAAACTAGAACAAGAAGTAGTCCTTCTTAGGAAGGAAATTGAAAAATATGAAAGCACTCTAAAACTGAATGAGATGCTCAGCAAGCAAAAGGTGTATAAAGATAAAACTAGTGTTGGTTTTGAAAAGGGTGAATGCTCAACTGACAAAGCAAAACAAAACCCCTCTTTTGAAGTAAAAAAATTAGGTTCAAATGTCTCAGAATTTGGTGAGGATCATGGTAAGTTTTTTAAAGGTAATAGACCTTCATACAATGTCAATTCTTTTTTCTATGGTTATTTCTTTTTCTGCAACAAATTTGGTCATAAGGTGAGCACTTGTAGGCTTATGAATTCTAGAATACCTAGGTTTGGTCTAAGACAACACCATGGTTTTGTTAGACAAATTAGATATTTTAAATGCAATACTCTAGGACATTCTATCAAATAGTGCAAAACTGATCTACATTCTAAACAACAGAAAATTAAAAGGGTTTGGAAACCTAAGACTATCAACAACATTGAACAAACTATGTTGGTTCAAACTACTTTTCATTCAAAGAAAAAGGACTTATGGGTCTTGGATAGTGGATGTTCTAACCATATGACTGGCGATAAGGACAAGTTTATAAAACTTGAAGATTATGTGGGTGGATATGTTAAGTTTGGTGATAACTCTGGTATTCAAATTAAAGGTAGAGGTTCACTTCTTCTAAATGAAGACACTCCTATCTATAATGTGTACTATGTGGAAGGTCTCAAGCACAATCTTCTAAGTGTTAGTCAAATCTGTGATAGTAGTCATCATGTTCTTCTTAATTCGCAGGGATGTGAGATTAAGAACAAGATTGGAAAGGTTGTTGCAGCTAGAAGGAGAACAAAAGGAAATGTGTACAATCTCCTTGACTCATCTTGCAATGAAAATATTCAAGGTATGTTTCTAATGGGCCAAATTGAAGAGAGCTGGTTATGGCATAAAAGATTAGGACACATAAACTTTGAAAATATGGTTAGAATAAGTAAGAATCAAAATGTTATAGGTTTACCAATTCTTAACAAGCCAAAAAATTCTATGTGCAAAGAATGCTTAAGTGGTAAACAAACTAAAATTAGCTTCAAGACAAAAGAACATTCTTCTTCAAAACCTTTATAGCTTGTGCATACTGATTTATGTGGACCAACTAGAACAAGGTCTATTAATGGTGAAAAATACTTTATGATTTTTGTAGATGATTATACTAGAATGGTTTGGGTCACATTTCTTAAGCACAAATCAGAAGCCTTTGAAAGGTTCAAAATCTTCCGTAAAATGGTTGAAAAGGAATCTGATCTGAAACTCAAATGCCTTCGATCAAACAAAGGAGGTGAATTCACCTCTCAAGATTTTATTGATTATTGTGAACAACACAGTATTAAAAGGCGGTATGCTACAACTAAAACACCTCAACAAAATGGGGTAGTTGAATGTAAGAATAGAACTGTAAAAGAAATGGCTAGATCCACGCTAGATGAAGCTAAATTGTCTGATATGTATTGGAAAGAAGTTGTTCATACAGCTGTATACATTTTGAATAGAGTGCAGCTTAGGGTGAAATCTAAACACACTCCTTATAAACTGTGGTTTGGAAAAATTGCTTCTGTCAAATACTTTAAAATTTTTGGAAGTAAGTGTTTTATCAAAAAGGATGATGATAATCTTGGAATTTTTCAATCCAAAAGTGATGAGGGTATCTTTTTGGGATACTCAACTCACATCAAAGCTTATAAATGTCTCAACAAAAGGCTTAATAAGATTGTTCAAGTTGTTAATGTAAAATTTGATGAAAGACCACATTTGAATGTTGAATCTTTGCAAAATAATGAGGAAGAAGAACTTGAATTTGAAATAATTTCTGAAGGAGTTGGAACAGCAAAGTCTATTGCTAAATCAACAAGCCCTAAAAATGAAAATGCAAGTCCTAAAAAGGCTACATCAAATGCTCCTTCAAAAACTCTAGCTATATACCACCCCAAAGATCAGATTATTGGGGATAAAAATGCAGGAGTTCAAACTAGAAGAAAGGCTACAAAATCTGATGAAAAGGCACAAATTGCTTTATGTCTAGTTACTCAATTTGAGCCTAAAAATTTTAATGAAGCTCTCACAGACTCATGTTGGCTTAATTCTATGTAGGAAGAAATTGATCAGATTGAGAAAAAATTAGACTTGGGAGTTAGTCCCAAGACCAGATGACAAGAATGTCATTGGAGGCAAATGGATATATAGAAACAAGGTTAATGAAAATGGTAATGTTATTCACAACAAAGCAAGATTTGTCTACAAAGGCTATGCTCAACAAGAAGGTATTGATTTTGGTGAAACCTTTGCACCTGTTGCTAGACTAGAATCTATCAGAATATTTTTGGCTTATTCCATTTACAAAAACTTTACTATTTATCAAATGGATGTCAAAACTGCTTTTTTGAATGGCTATTTAGATGAAGAGGTCTATGTTGAACAACCTGAAGGATTTATATGCAAAGATAGTCCTAACCATGTTTACAGGTTGAAAAAGGCTCTCTATGGCTTCAAACAAGCACCTAGAGCTTGGTACTCTAGGCTGGACAGTCATTTAATTTCTAATGGCTTTGTTAGAGGAGGTGTAGACAATAATCTTTATGTTAAAACTGAAGGTTCTGATATTTTAGTTATTGAAATTTACATTGATGATACTATCTTTGGCTGCAATAATGTCACTATGAGTAAAAAGTTCTCTTAGTGAATGGAATCTGAGTTTGAAATGTCAATGTTAGGAGAATTAAATTTCTTTTTGGGTCTTCAAATCTCTCAATGTGAGACTGGAATATTTCTTTCTCAATCCAAATATGCTAGAGAGATGCTTACAAAATTTAAAATGGAGGAATGTCATCTTGTTAGCACTCCAATGGCTACTAGATGAAAACTTACTAAATTTGATGATTCTCCTGATTCAAATCAAACAGAATACAAATCAATGATCGGTTGTCTCTTATATTTAACTACCTCTAGACCTGACATTATGCAGGTACTTTGCACTGTTGCATGTTTTCAGGCATCACCTAAAGAATCTCATGTTACTATTGTTAAACGGATCTTTAGATACATTTAGGGCACTCTTGATTATGGTCTTTGGTATCCTAGAAGCAATGATTTCTCTTTGATTGCTTATACTGATGCTGACTGGGCTGGTTGTTTGGATGATAGGAAAAGCACCAGTGGTGCTGCATTCTTTCTTGGTGATCATTTAGTGGCATGGAACAACAAGAAACAAGTATTTATTTCTCTTTCTACTACCGAAGTAGAATACATTGCTGCCACTTCATGTTGTACTCAAGTACTGTGGATGAGTCAGACTCTTTTAGATATGGGTATTAATGTTTCTAATCTTGTTTCCATTCTTTGTGATAACACTAGTGCGATAAATATATCAAAAAATCCTATCATTCACTCTCGAACTAAACGTATTGCTATTAAGTTTCATTTTCTATGAGAAAAGGTTTTGGCTAATGAAGTCTACTTATAGTTTGTTGGATCTCAAGATCAGGTGGCTAACATTTTCATTAAGCCCTTAGCAAAAGAGATATTTGAAAGGTTGAGACTTCGATTGGGAGCTATTTCTCAATCATTACTTCACTGAATCTCCAAGCTACTGCTTAGGGCGAGCAAGTTAAATATTTTCATTCTCTTACTGCTCTCCTATAATCTTGGTTGCTGCTCTTCTATTTTTTCTGCAGTTGTTTATCATGATATTTTGGTTGGCTTCTCGATTGTGTTTCATGGCAATTGCACGATCTTCTCTTCTACTCTTTATCATTGAGGAAAAAAGGGGGATTCTCATTTGTGTTTTTCCATCAAGGACAAAGGGGGAGTTTGTTGGATTCCAGTTGTGTCTATGATTTGTCCTTGATGACAAAATATCTAATCCTTATGATTTACGATGGCACTTCTTTGATGTCTCTTGGCTATTACAAAAAGTTAATTTTTATATTTAAATTTCAAGATGGTGATAAGATTTCTGGTTCAAGCTATGAATGTTATTTCTATGTCTGACAAAGCTTGTAAGTTGGTATTCTTTGTCAGGATGGTTCTCTTCGCATTTCATAGGCTTTCACATATCAGCATGAGTATGGCAGGGTCTCCCCGATCCACTTTGAAATGTCTAAGTTGCCTATCGGCAAGACATTTCTAATGTTATGTTGATTGAATTTAACATTATGGCATCTTTTGGCATGACATTGTTCATTGTCTCAGTGACAGTAGTTATATCAGCATAAGTTAAATCTATCGGTATGTGGTCTTAGTGATATTGGTTTGTCACACTGACCGACACAGGAAAGAATCATATCAGCATGAGTTATCCCATCGGTATGAAGTCACAGCGAGATTGCAATGTTACATTGACGAATGGTGAATGGATGTGTATTAGAAAAAGTCAGGGTTCTTAGAATAGGTCTCAATGAAGTGCTTTTGTCTCACTGACATCACATCTGGGATTCTCTTCGACCAAACTTTTTGCTTTCGGCATGATGTCATAATGAGTGAGCAAAGTCACACCGACCACCATTGGAATTTTGGCAGGACTTCTCTTTGGCTTTTGGTGACAAAAAAAGTGTTCTCTATCAACATGAGCTTGGCCATTGGGCTGAGGTAATAGCAAAAAGGTTATTTCTCTCTGACTAATGCATGTGGATGTCTTTCAGCAGGAGTGTTGTAATCGGCATATGGTCTCTCTGAAGACATATTGTCTTATTGACCGTGTTCAAAAAGGTCTTATTGGCAAAAGTTTTTCTTTAGTATAATGTCATAATGAACCCTGTGGGTCTTGCCGATGGAAAATATTAAGGGCTCTCGGTGAAACATTTTGTGTTCGATATAATATCTCTCTGACTATGGAAAGTCATGGCGAAGGTGAATGAAAGGCTTTAGGTGAAAGGTTGGTAAAGTCTTAGCGACTCAGAGTGAATAAAGTCTTTCAGTGAAACTTAATGTATTCTATAAAATGTCTTCCTGATAGCATTAGGTTATAGCGATAGTGTTAAAATAAGATAAAAGGCTCGTCGATAAGAAAAACCATTTGTCACAGCAACCAATGTGTATCATATGGAGTAACAGTGAAACATGGAGCAGTCTATATAGTGTCTCCCCGGCTATGTATAGTCTCGGTGACTTGGAAATGATAAAGGCCTTTGGCATAGGTGTTGAACTGTCATGATGACAATGTGTATCAAATGTCTTTTAGAATGACAAAGTTTGTTCTCCAAGAGGTCTCCCCGAAAGTTGTTTGTTCCAGTGATTGTGAATACAACTAAAAGGGCATCTCGGTAAGAAGTTTCCTCATGTCTTAGTGAAAGAATGTTTTACTAAGGAAGACCATCGGCGTAGCATGTTGTATTCAATATGTCTTCTCTCCAACTCTGGTGGTTCTTAGCGAAAGGAACAACCATAAGGTTGTCTAGCAACATTAGAGTTGCCTACAGCATAACGTGTCATCAATTGAATTGAAAAGATTAGGGCAAACTTTTTGAGTTTATTCTCTTAAGCTAGGTATCGAACCCTAGCCTGGCCGCCATCATGAATGTTTACATTTCTGTTGTTGCTAACTGTAACGGTTTCTACAGAGGTCTATGGAAGGTTTGTTTGGTGTGCCTCTCTGGTTGGATGCTCGACAGTGGTTGATGGAGCCATGGGAATTATAGTTTTGTCTGAGAAACAATCTCACAAGTTTTAGAAGTCGGGTAAAATGACTCTTGTTTTGGTTGGTTGTCCTGCCATTACTTCTGAAGTCTTTTAAATTTCTGGCATTTATAAATAGGAGTAGAAAACTAAGTTTTATGTTCGGCTATTATTGTAATTCTGAGATTATCATTCTTGGGCTGTATGAAAATATATGATAAAACTCTGCAATAAAAATCCAAATAAAAATGCAGAGATTGTAAATTTCTTTTCTATGAGGTATTTTAGGGATTCAGTTATTGAATCTTTAAGGTATTCTGTAGATGAGAAAATAGAGAGATATGTGCTTAATTGAAAACAAAGAAATCCTCTAAATTATTACTATTGTTCAAAACATAATTTGAGGGGTTGGTACTCCTTGAGATAGATATCTCTAAATGAGGGGTTGATGCTCCTTGAGTGGGTGCTCAAAAATCAGCCTATAAGGCATTGTGAACAGTTGATTAAAAGATTAAGCCTGGAAGGCATTTAGGGAGTGGTTTTTATACCCCAAGAGGGTTTTCCACTCGGCAAAATATTGTGCCTCTTTGTTCTTCTATGTTCTCTCTGGTTTACTATGTTGTTGTTGTTTCAGTTCACTGTTGAGTCATTATTTTTTCTATATTTTTTTTATGAATGATTACATTCAACTCATGAATGCTTTAATTAGAATGATATTGAGATCAAATATGAGCTGTGTGTTTAAATATTTTAAAATTCAGTCAAATAGTTAAGACACTGATTCACCCCCCCTCTCAGTGTCATTTTAACTCCAACACCATGTCCTTATTCCTGGAACACACATTGCTCAAGGTAAAGTCTTATGTTTGGGCATTAATTATTGTCATGTTTTGACTTCAAAAAATGTAATTTATTAGGATTGTAAATGAATAAAATGGATAATTAAGGAATTTAATCAATGTCAATTTAATTAACAAGGGCCAAATAAGTGTTAAAATGTAAAGGGGTACATTTATTAACACTAAATTAATGCATTATTAAGTCCATTTTAATTAGGAGGGCCTAAAAAAATGAGAAAATGTAAAGGGATACATTTTTCTACATTATATTTAGCCCCAACTTTAGTGAGAGGATGACCTTTTTTATAAAATCACACTAAAGTAGATTGTCAAGAGAGGTCTAATTATACAATAATTATAAATATAAGATGAAAAAGATGAAGGAGAGAAATCAAGCACCCAAGATGTTATATCTCATGGTAAAACCAACAAAGGCACTAAGAGACACATTCCTATGTTAAAAACATATATGTATGCAGTAACAACAAGATAATCAATCATACAATGTCAATTACTAAAAGAAATAAAATGAGAAAAAGAAAGGGGTGGAGGGTGATCCCACAATACTGGTTTACATTTTTTGTCCAAACTAGACACTAAACTGATTTTTTCTAACTAAATCTTCAGTTTCAAACACCTATAGCCGCTAAACCGTGAGGAATTTAAAGATGATGAAAACTATTGGTTTGTGTCATTTTGTTTGTAGATTCTAAATATTTTTTTTCAAAAAATTTGGAATTATATTGCACTTCTTTTTCCATCTCCTTCAAAAACTATTTTTTTTCAAAAAACACCATTTTAAGGAGTGACACTCACCGTATAACACAACTTTTTTTCCATGAAGGATAAAATTATAATTTTTTTGAATTTATATTTTGAGCTATGATATTTGGTGCTTCGAATTGGTTTCATAGTTTTTTATTGAATATTTTTCCTTAATCAAGTTTTGAAGTCACACCAATTACAATTCAGACATAGGCAGACCATATAACACATAAATCTTTTTGTATGTATCGAAATTCTTTTTTTTCATTAGATAAAGTACTTGAATATTTTGTGCACTCATATTTTTCAAAAAAAAAAATTGATCATCTTCTATTTTTCCACATGTGTAGAACAAAGAGCTTGTTTTTTGGTGAAAAACCTACATTCACAAGAAATAAAAAATAAATATAATAATTAAATTAAATTTATTTAAAATTATACATTTTGGGAATCTTATAATAAGGACTACATACTTACAAAAATAAAATTTAAATGAATTCATTTGATCCCCCAAAAGATAAATCAAAAGTTTCTTTTTATCAGCATTTTGATAGGTGTAAAGGAGACTTCGTTATAGGTATGGTTTAAAACTAGCGGGGTTTTATCAAAGGAGGTTTCATCTAAGGTGGTTTGATCAAACCATCTTCAATTGGAATCCTTAAAATGGAACTTTTTAAGCTTAAATCATTATATTTTCTAAAAATATGTGATTTTAGCAAAAAATAGAATCTCCCAAAAATTGGAAACCCACATTGTGGGATTACCCTGGATCAAGCCTTGAATATCCATCACGATGTGGATTATGCCTCAACTGTTTTTCCAAAAAAAATTAAAAGTGTAACTTGCTATCCACTATGCAAAAAATAATGCATGATCACATGGGCTAGTGAAATCTATTGTCCACTAGGTGAGCCCCCAAGTGTGGCAATGAGAGAATATTATTAGGCTACCATACCATACCAAATTTATACCTCTGATAACTTTAATAAGGCACCACACAATATGATCTTTGAGCTTCACAAGGTTTATCAAGATGTGTTATACTAAACACTTATGAAAAAAACAAGCCACCATAGGAAAGGAAAGTGTTTTATATACTTAGTGGCAATGAAAGAGTGTTGGAACTTAGAGCTTCACAAGGTTAGTAAGCTACATTATGCTAAAAACTTACAAAAAAAATAACAAATAGGTTAATACATGTTCAAAGGGGTTTTTCTTAGTTAATCTAAGGTTTCCTCTTAGGGAAAATCATGCCTAATGTCTCCAAGAGAGGACAAGTCTAGGATAAAAGATTCGAGACTTAGGGAATGCAATGCATAGCATCACCACTAAGAGAGAAGTTGTATGCCAAGAAAGGTCACAATCTTGGAAGACATCAAACCTAATGACTCCACCAAGAATAAGACACATCACAAGAAGTAAGAAGACCACACAATGAAACATAATATATAGTCCAAGATCTCCAAAATGATAATTCCAATGTATGCCCCCACTTTAAATAAATTTCTAACACCATCTTGTGAGAAATTAAGTTAAATTAGAAAATGATAAATGCTAACAATAAAGAAGATATGAGAGCTTATTTATAAAACCCTATGTAAAACATATGCTTCCAAATGAAGCTAAATCATGAAAATGGAAGGGGTTTCCCTAAAATGAAATCCCAAACACATAAGGGATCCACAGATTCAGTATCATCATATGCCTTTACAACAATGATATTATAGAGCTCACAAACGTCATCACTCCCCAAATAACTCATGGACCAGGAATAATGATACATAGAGAGTGAAAAAAAAAAGAAAATCCTTTTGGGTCAACATGGAAGAGACCTAAATATCTCAACACCTTATTTCATCTCCAAAAGGAAAACATAAGATAAAAGAAAAGATAAAGGTTTATGACATATAGAAGAATGTAGATACAAATAGAGGAATAAACATGAAGACACATCAAAGAGAACAATGTGGAGGATCATATTATGCATATGCAATCACATAAAAAACATGAAAAAAAAGACAAGACTATTAAGGTACATGCGAGTCAACCTATAGCAGGTCATTCACATCCCAATATTTTTCATCATATGTGGAAGGTGGACAACTAGCCAAAGGGACAATGTCAAGTGCCAAACTAGGACAATCACCAAGTGTGATGTGTGGTGAATCACTCTTTTTAGGACTTGATCTTCGCGATTGTTATCATTTAAGCTCATGGAAGAGGAAAAAAATAAATTTAACTCTTTATGCACTTCCTCATCCTTTTTTTCAATTTCATTATCATCATCCAAGTTTATCACAACAAAAGGTCTAAAGATATTTTCATAGAAGATGCTTATTCTTGTTGTGTTCAAGATTTAGCATTTTCTTGTTTTTACAAAGGTGGAGAAACATCATGCATTTCTCGAGGTAATTTTAAATTGTGATTTTCTATATTGTTCTTTTCTTCTTTTTCTTGTGACAAATGAGCAATAACATGTTATCTATGCCTATGCTTTCTAGCATTTCATTTTCTTTCATTTGGTTTTTAAGTTGCCATTGTGTAGGAGCTAGTTTATCAACCATATATATTTATTTTCTTCCTTAAGGGAGGAATGAAAGGAACCATGGGAGGTTGTTCAACCAATTTATCTTTTGATTTATAAAATTCTTTTATTTTAGGAGGCACAATGAGAATTCTTTGGTTATCTTGTGGTCTCTAATATGAAATAGCTGGAGGATTTTCTATATTTTGGTCTTGGTTACTTTGAAGAGATTATGGTTCAATCATAGTATCATCAAGGATAGAAGGCTCAATCATGAGTTGAGGCATATTGATAAGGGATAACTATACTATGCACTTTTCATTAAACTTTTAATAAGATTGGGAAAATAAGTCCTCACAAGGCCTAATAGGTTCTATAGGTTCATTCAAAAATAAGTCCAATAAGAAATCCCCACGCAAAGAAATAGGATTAAAGCCACTATGACATAGATTAAATATCTCATTTCCAAACGGAAACTTTAATTATTTATGCACAATGGACAGGATGACATTCATGGAGTGAAGCCATGGGTAGGCTAACTTTACACGAAATTGGTCCAATGATGGGATGATGGAAAACGTGACAATTGTTTAGGTCTAGCTTTTAGAGGAAGAGTTATCAAACTTATCATAGGGAAAGAAAAACCATTATGCATTTTCATACATGCTTTTCATTTTTGCTAAGTATCTTCATAAATCTCATGCACAAATAAGAATTCTTCAATGATCACATTATCTACACAAATGAGATCAATCAATATCTCATTAGTAGGCTTGTCATTTATTCTTATTTTTAGAATTGGCTATGGTTTCCTAGACCTTGAGACCAAATGGAAAGCACAAGAGAGAGAATATAATGTGACAAGAATACACTATATTCTTATCAATATGATTCAATGATATGAAGATGATGTACAATGAGAGAGACCCCTTGGTTATATAGCCAAGCTGAGATACAAGATGTCATAGGATTATGACAAGTGTCTTAATCATAAGACATGAGACAACTAACTATACCTACCTAGGTTCACATGTGTTACATGTAAAAAGATAAGATAACAACTAATTACAACTAACACCTACTAGAAATATTCCTAGGACCTAAGTAAACTTAACATGTAAATAAGTCCCCTAGTAATGAATTAACTAGGTACAACACTTTAATTACACCAACACCCCCACTTAAGTGAAAATTAGGGAAAATATTATTGTTATACAAATGATACAAAAATGCAAGGATGAGTCCCGACTACTAGGCCATGTTAGGTACTCATGTACATAGGCAATGCAATCTCTCACAAATTTTGAAAAGGAGAAAACCGAGTGATAGAAACATCCTCCCCAAAAGAGAGATAAAACATAAAATAAATAAATTCTCTCAATGATGAATGAGAAGGTAAAAACCCCATGTGAGGAAAAATATCCCTCATAAGAGAGAAGTAGAAGAGAGACGAAGAAGCCCCCCTCAATGTTGAGTCTTTTGCAATGATGGTAGAAGCTTGAAATTGAATGTAGAAGATGATCCAATCTTGTCGAACAACATTCCTCCCCTTAAGAAGAAACAAAACCATAGATGTATGTAGGATGTCAATAATATGGATGGTGTATGATGTCTCTAAAGGATTCTCAAGTGTCCCCATGTCGATGCTGAAAGCTGACACACTCCAAACAAGTGTTCTAGGCCACACTGCTAAATAGGAAAATCCAGAATCTAGTAGAGATGAATGTAGAACTTGATCCAATGATAGTGATATGCCCTTTGATGACAAAGAATAATCCTCCAAATGTTTTCCAAAAGTATCCACACTCATGCCAAACTCTAAAGAATTGTCATGTAGAGAATGAACAAGAGGGTCAAGGTGTTCCCTCCCAACAACTGAAGAAGAATCTTCTCCACCAAAGACAAGATGAATTTAATCAATGATGTCCCCAAAATTTGAAATATGAGACTCCACAAACAAGTCTAAAATTCCTATCAAGAATCCATCACAAATAACCAAGTCTAAAATACTATATATGTCCTACTGCACTAAATCACAAGGAACCAAAACTGTTGAATCACAAGTGTCCTCAGGTACAACAGTAGATGATTTTTCCAATGCTAGATTACAAGAGCCTTCAGACTCAAGATGTTGACTCATAGATGAAGAAGATGAACCCTTTAAATATGGATTGTGAGCCATGGAAACTGAAGTCTCAACAGATGCCTCTATAGGAGGAGAAGGGGAAGGTTTTTTGTCATAAAAAATACCATACCTTTCCCAAACAACAAGCATTTCAAATATTTTTTTCATCAATAGGTTGAAACTTTATAAGAGATAAAACACAATCCACAACAAGATCCACTAGGAATGGAGGTTCATTAGAGTCTCCATACATCTCCCAAAATTTGGTCATAAGCTCACAAGGGATTTCAATACCATCAATGGTTATTTGTGTATCTATATCACAAGTACAACCAATTAATCCTAGGATATGTTCTATTTTAATGTACGATACAACTCTCTTCCATTTTGATGAAGGTTTAAGAACTATTCAATTCTAGAGTTATGGAAAAAGATGTATCCACTTGCAATGTGTTAGGATTCCATCTCGCTAAGACTTAAAGTTCCATTGATTTAACCTTATGATGCTTTATAATTCGCATAATAAAATCTTCAATTTAATCACACAAGAGACCAATCAAGAGAAAAAATTCAACAAAGGAAAAATATTACCCCCCAAATTACTCTATCATGAAATTCCCCAGTCAATATCTAATTTGTGGCACTTTATACTTAGTGCATTTACAATTGCCACTTGGAAAAATAACAAAGTCGACTTTGATCTTGGTACATGCAAAAGCCAAAAATAGGCCACATAATCAAGTATAATTTTTGGTAGAAAATGAGATCAACTTGATCATACCATTGAAAATTAAACAAAAAATTTTGCAATATAAAAAAAAACTGCACCCAAAAATGTTACTGTAGGAGCAAGATATGAGCTCCCAAATTTCCCAAAATAAAGATGAAGCAACAACACCCATGATAATCTAAAATTTTTGTAAAATACGGACACCAAAACCAAAAAATCATTATGCCACTATTAAGATCAAGAAAAATTGACCCAAATAAAAAAAATTGCTTGAGAAAAGGAGTCAAAATGAGCAAGATATGACAACTTGAAGTTGAACTAAAAAATCAAAACCCCAATGGTGAGGGGGGAATTTTTTTTAGAAATTGATGACATTAGAAATCTCCAGGATAAAATTTGATAGCTGAATAGAGTAAAAAATGAATATACCCCTGCCTGCATAATATTCTCTCTAGGTGACATTGGTGGAACCTATGTTGGAATATTCTTTGGAATATTCTTCAAATCTCTATTTTAAATTTGATGCCTGCTTTAAATTTCTTTTACTACTAGATTTTTTAAGATGGGACCCACAGGTAATTTTTTGGGCGACTGATGTGACATAAGGAGGAAGTACACACTTCCACATGTCAAGTCTTGGATGATGTTAAATTTGAAAATTTCTCATGGTTATTTAATTGCTCTTGTCGGATTATTATGTGAAGGTCAACTGATATATATCTGCTAGAATTTATAAAAGATAGCTACTAAATTTTTTTAAATGCTCACTAATTCTAAAAATGCCGATGCAAGATTTCGACCACTTGTTAGGAGGTGGGGCCCCTGATGGCCACCTAGGGTTTTCCATGTGGCGCCCTCTATGACACCCATGCTACGAAGCCTGGCGTGGTACCCTTTTTTGTAGAGTATGTCTATGATAAAATCTGCAAACTCTTTTTTGATTTTTGATTTATTTTCAAAAAATATTTTGAAGAAAGATTAATCGGGTACAATAAAAAAATTTACAAATTTTCCTTAAAATTTTGACAGAAAATAATTTTATTTTTTTCTAAATTTGTACCCTATCATAATGAGGCAACTTGGGGCCATATGGCTTTTTGGGGAAAAAAATCCTCCATCGAAAATCGCTCTGATTTGGACAAATTGATAGTTGATCTTAGGGTTTTTGGATTTTCTAGATACGATGGCAAGGTCATATTTGACCCAAAATGCTCCAAAATTGTAGCTACCTTTTGGATATAGCAACCACTCTTCAACTTCAAACCCTCATAGATTTGGCTTCATATGTCCAATTTGGATGAAACAAAAGGAAAATTTGATTTTTTAAAACCTTCTAAATATAATGGTGAGCTTAGATTTGCACGAGAAAGCTCTAATTTGAACCTATAATAAAGAGCCAAAAATGGAAAACCCCCCCAAATCTAGTATTTCTATCAAGTTTCTCTGATTCTCCAGATCATCATATGATGCAAGAGAAGAGCATACTCAACATAAAAAGACTCTCTTAAAAAAAAAATCTCTTCATAAAAAGACTCTCCAATGGCACCCAACTTGCTCTAATACCACATTAAAATTTACCATCTCTCTTCAAAAAAATACTCTCCAATTGCACCCAACCTGCTCTGATACAATGTTAAAATTGGCTATGGCTGGTAGGATCTTAAGACCAAAGTGAAAGCACAAGTGAGAGAATAGAATGTGAGAAGAATAAACTATATTCTTATCAATATGATTCAATGATATGAAGATGATGCACAATGAGAGAGACCCCTTGGTTATATAGCTAATGTGAGATACAAGATGTCATAGGATTATGATAAGTCTCTTAATCATATGACATGAGACAACTAACCACACTTACCTAGGTTCACATTTGTTACAAGTCAAAAGATAAGATAACAATTGTGTCATTGAAAATTGGACCTGCTGCTTGACATGATATTAAATGGACTTAACGAAGCCCTAATCTAGTGTTGTGAGAAATTTTATGTGTCAACACTAGGTCTTGGACCCTTGCAAATCAAACAACATGCTTTTAGTGACGTCTTGTAAAGGTGTTGTAAGGTCTTGTAAAGGACTTTCACATTTTTCTAGACTTAATTAACTTATTTCTCCCTAACTCAACATTATAAAACATGTTTAATTGCATTATTACATCAATCTAGGAGGTTCTTAATGTGAAGTTAATGATAAACTAGTGTTGCAATGTGTCTTACACATTTGCATTGTTTCTTGCACATTTCCAGGCTATGTGGACCTAATTTTAGTGTTGTCAAGTGCATTCAATTACACTTTCACATTGATTTATGTGTCCCAATTCCTATTCAACATTTACATCATCAATTATAAACCCTAATTGACTCATATTGTGCATCTCAAGGCTTTAATTGATCAAAAACCCGAAAAGATAACATTTTAAACCTTATTTCCTATCTCCTTAGCTTCATAGGTGTCAGAATGGTCCCTATGGGACCCATTTTCCATGCTTGGAAAATGAGTCCCATCTTGGTGGGACCCATTCACCATGCTTGGTGAATGAGTCCTATCTAGTCCCCATTTTGACTTTTGAATAGGAAAAAGTGAAAATTAAAGTTTATTTTCATTTCATGTCAGCCTGTGATGTAGTATAATAGGGTAATAAGCCATAATTCACTATAAATATTATTTTTTATCCTCATTTTACATCTAAGGTCACTTAATCCACATTCATTCTTCATTATTCATCCATCAATTTTTCACTTCAAGTCAAGCAAGTTGAGGTTTCTCCATTAGAAGTCATCAAGTTAGCTTCCTAAAGCATTCAAGGGATGAATCTTCATGTTATGTTGTAGAATTTCAAGATCAAATCATAATGACAAGGTAATAACTTCCATTTTTCATGCTTCATTCCTTTATTTCATCATTTTGGTTTAATCACCTAAATGGGGTTTGACAAAGGCAAACCCCCATGCCCTAACATTCAACATCTCTCTTTTGTCTTGTTTGTTCATAGATTTAGGTCTCTTGAAGGCTTATGAATCATTGGAGATCATGTTATAAAGTGACCCAAGTCATTTCTTCATCATTCAAGTCAAAATATCAACAAAAGGACATTTTTTAGACCTGAATCTGATAATTTTAGAAGTAGAAACTTGTAGGAGGCAGAATTACAGATCTAACTCCATAGAATCTTCCTTTGATTTTCCAGATTTTTGTAGGTGGAAATATTCACAACCCATGGCGAATGAGTCCCACTTGTAGGCCTAAAAATAGGTTTTGTCATATTTCAACTCCTAGTTGTCAGAAATTAGTTCCCAACACTTTTTTAACAGTAGGAGGACTGATTCGCCACCCTTGGCAAATGAGTCCCACTGTGAAAAATAAAAAAATTTAATTAGCATTCTAGACACTCTAGAAAGCTCATACAACTTCTAGGTGCACTCATATTTGACCTTGTACCTTATGTTCTACATATCTCTTTCTATTTCTTCATCTTTCATAGTTTGCACTTAGTGTGTTTTCAAACATATCTTAAATTGCACCTTTGCATCCATTTTAGATCATCTTAATCAATCATGTGCATTTAAATTAGTTAATTTACATCATATTGCATTGCATACATCCTAATTTGAATGGGCATAAGCATTTTCGTGAACCTAATCTCTCTCTTTCTCGGTGGAAAACCCTAGGAAGAGACCAAGCATTTCAAGTTCCTAAAATCTATGTTCCATTTTGGTCAACCTACCTTTTAGAATACTTCTTGATCTAATTTTGGAGTCATTTATCATTGATCTAGTCTTACAATCATTTTGCATTTGAATTAGTTTGTATGCTAGGTTTTAAAACTTGCATTCCTAAAAAGTGCATTTAGGTTGCATTTGTTGCATCTAAATTCATTTAGATTTACTAAAATTCTATATTTTTCATTTAGGTTTGTTTATTGGCTCTCATAATTCCTAAAAATCTATCTCAAATTTTTGAAAAGTTTAAAAAAAGTTCATACTAGGACTCATTCACCACCTTGGGCGAATCAGTCCCTTCTAACCCCTATAGTAACACTTTCTAGAATTTAGAACCTTGTTTTTAGGCTTTTATTTGGTGCCTTAACCTATATATATTAGCTAGTTGCATTTTTGTAACATGCGTTTCATGAAATTTAGCATTTATTAGCTCATTTCATGCATAGTTTCACTTTCAAGTTTGCATTCTCTTCTTGTTATATCTCATAATGAATTAGTTGTCACTTTTGAAATCTAAAATATTGTTCTTCATTTGAATATTTTCTTTCGCATTGTTAATTTTCAAGTTTGTAGACTAATCATTGCATCATGTTTTCATTACAAAATTCTATGGTTCTCATCTTGCATGTTCTCTTTTTAGATATCATTACATGTAAGAAAATTTTGTTCAAGGCATATGAATTTGATGTCCTTTCCCCTTTCTTTTTGTTCATCATAGATCTCTCTCCTAATTCACCTTTGGTGGATGAGGTTAGTTTAGCAAAAGAAACCTTGGATAATCATAACACTTATATTTGTTCTTCTCCTATTATCTCTCACGCTGGTGAAGCATGTAATTTACTGCTAGCATAACCAATTGATGAGAGTTGTGACAATCTAAGTTTTTTCTCTCCTCTTACCTCTCTTATTAGACATGAAATTACTAAAGAAAAGGACTTCACACTAAGTAATCATGATGATCTAACAACACAACACGATTATGAGACCATAGATTCATCTCCCAATAATTCCCCTATTTGTGACAATAATTTCATGAATTATCATAACAAAAACATTTGTGAGGAGAATATGTTGATATTAAGAAACCCAATGATTGAGAGTTATAACATTATTTCTCTCCTTTCCAATATTTCTAACAATTGGAAGGATTTATTTGAGCAAGAAGATCCAATCATTGACACCCATAAAAATCCTAGTTGTTCTCTCATTCATGACTCCCCTATTTGTGTTGAAGCTTCGACATGTGATGCCTCTCTTCATTTTCACCTTTCTCAAAGATATCCTACTAGGGTAGATACTTTAAGCCAAGACAATGAGATTATGGAAAACAATAAACTTTTTCCCTCTCCTAATATCTCTCCCATTAGTGAAGATGATACTACGATATTACATGATCCAATCCATGAAAATCATGAGAATCTCATGTGGGAAAATATCATAGAATAACACAATTCAACCATTGATAACTCCCTTAGTTGTGATGAAATTCTTTTAGATCAGCCAAACCTTAATTGTCATGAACATGAGGTTTGTTGTTCTCCTACCAAATCTCATAGGGAGGATATTATTATTCAAGACAAAGATTATATCCCCTTCAAAGACAATGAAGAATCACATTTGATAAGGGATGTTAACAATATTAAACCTAAACTTATCCTTTACCCACATTTGCATTAACTTCATGTCCTTCCAATAAATCTAAACTTACCCTTTACTCACCTTTGCATCCACTTCATACTTCCAATAAACCTACACTTATCCTTTACCCACCCTTGCACCCCCTTAATCCCTCTAATGTATTGCAGTAATCTAGTGATGATATTGTTGCTCATACATATAACACACAAAATAACCCACAACCACTACAAATAATTCCACCATCATTACCTTTGCCTAATCCGTCTAGTGCTCCTCATTATAACCCACCTACAAAGGACTATGATCTTGTTCAACAATTAAAGAGTACTCCTACAAAAAATTTCCTTTGGGATTTACTTCTAACATCACTATGTTACAACAACACTCTTCAAAATCCTTTACAACAAATAACAATCTCTTATGGATCAACTTTGAATGATGTCGCAACTTTAATTCATAACTAATCTTGAAATTAATTTTCATCAACATGAGCTCCCTTCTTTGGAGTTACGAAGACAAAGTGATGCTTTCATGATTAGTGCTCAATAGAAATGGATAGGCATCAAAAGGACTCTTATCAACAAATATTTTTCTCTTAATGTGTGTGGTGTGAGTTTCCTTGATCACTTAGAGGTCAATAGATCAAAAATCATACCTAATTTTGTCTATGTTCAAGGATTTGATAATACAACAAAGAAACTGCTCGGTGTAATCACTTTTCCTATTAGAGTTGGGGTAGTTACTTTGCAAACTACTATTCATGTTATGCCTTATGATCTTTTGTACAACCTTCTTCTAGGCAGACTGTGGATTGATGAGATGAATGCAGTACCTTCAAACCTTCACCATATAATGAAATATGTCTATAACACTAAAATTTATCAACTTGAAGTTGATCCTAAGCCTGAAAGTTGATTGAACCTTGAAAACAGAGCTACAAGTCCTCTCACAAAATTTATTCCAACATCCAACCTAGATCCTCTTGCAATTGAACATAACGATCAGGAATGGCAATCTAAATTCTTTGGTGATAATTGGGGATCCTTAGAATTCACACCATTATTTATGGGAAAATACATATTCTCACAAAAGACAGACAAACAACAAGAAAAACCACCCATCATGACAACACAAACTTCAGATAGCTTTTCAAAAGCATCCACCTCAACCACATTAGACAACAACACACACTCCACAACAATCCACGACGAACACAAAAATGAACAACCACCCAATTCCAAAACACTCCAAAAGATTTATGGAAAAGGGTATGACTTCATGAAATAAATTGGGTATAATGGAAAAGGTTGTGGTGCTTGAGAACAAGGTATTTGCAACCCTATAGAGCTTAGCACACAACAAATGACTCATTTTCTTGGCTATTGTTGTTTAATTGAAATCAACAAGCCTTCACGCAACATCAATACTATCACACAAGACTCTTCCAAGACTCTTTCTTATTCACATCAATAACCTTGGTTGTTGCTCCTTTCCATGTAATAGTTGTAGGATAATTCCATTCTCACTATTGCATGTCTTGCATCCATTGAAAGGGGCAGCATACCATCATCCATTCTAGGCTCACCTTTGTCCTACACTCCGTGGGGGGAAAGGGGTTAGATAGCCTTATCCCTTGTATGTTACTTTTAATTCTCTTTTAACTAATTGTTAACTTTAAATGAACATATAAGAGAAAGCTTGAGATGTGAATGACATGTCTTAAGATTGACTCGCATGTGACATACTTTATTTGAATAACACAACTCAACTTTGAAACATATGACTTGGCATAGAGCTTTCCAAGTTAGCTCTCATGTCTTTCTTTCTTCTTATTCTCTACTTTCAAGTAATTTCTCATAGAATGATGTGTAGCAATTCATTTAACTTGGGGGCCATACATTATAATAATTCATTTTCATTTATAGTGTAGCCTTGTTGTTTACATGATGCATTTGTTACTTTGGGGATGACATTGGGTGTAATTTCCTTCATAAGCGCAATCTATCTTAGAATATTACTATTCTTTGATTGGTCCTCTCTTGGAGACATTAGACACAATGTTCCCTAAGTGACTAAACTTACATAAATTGAACATGACTCCTTTGAACAATCTTTCACATTACATTTTTGCATTTTACATTATTGCATTTCTTGGACACCTTGTATAACACAACTTGCATGACTATAGTGCCTTAATGTTTAAAACTTAACATTTTTATTTCCTTGTCTTTTGTGGTACCTTGTTAAAGTTATGAAACAAGTATAACTTTGGCATGGTTGAATGGGAAGCCCAACTAGCGGCATGAATTTTTCCCATAGCCACTTTACTGTTTGTTTGTGAGTACAAGCCAACTAGCATATGTTACTCTTTTCCTTTTTTTTATGTTTTGGGCCTTCTCACCCCATGGACGACCCAAAGATCCATGGCCCTAGTGTGAGTACATCCTTTCCATCTCATTCCTTTTCTTCCTTTCCTTTGTATGATCTTGTATCTTGGGGGCTTGGCATATATGTGGATCTCTCTTGACTGTCTACTTTAGTGTGAGGATGAAAGTTTCTCTCACTAAAGTGGGGGATTAATGTGTTGTAAAAAATTGGGCCCACTACTTGACATGGGATTAAATGGAATTACTGAGGCCCTAATCTAGTGTTGTGAGGCATTTTATGTGTCCACACTAGGTCTTGGACCCTTGCAAATCAAACATTTTTTTAATGACATCTTGTAAAGGTGTTGTAAAGTCTTGTGAAGGACTTTCATGCTTTTCTAGAATTAATTAACTTATTTCTCCCTAATTCAACATTATAAAACATATTTAATTGCATTATTACATCAATCTAGAAGGTTCTTAATGTGAACTTAATGATAAACTAGTGTTACAATTTGTCTTACATATTCACATTGTTTCTCGTAAATTTCTAGGCTATGTGGACCTAATTTTAGTGTTGTAAAGTGCATTTAATTACACTTTCACATTGATTTATGTGTCCCAAGACCTATTCAATATTTACATCATCAATTATAGACCCCAATTGACCCATATTGTGCATCTTGAGGCTTTAATTGATCAAACACCCAACAAGATAGCATTTAAACCTTATTTCTTATCTCCTTGGCTTCATAGGTATTAGAATAGCCCCTGTGGGACCCATTCACCATGCTTGTCGAATGACTCCTATCTAGCACCCATTTTGACCTTTGAATGGGAAAAGGTGAAATTTAAAGTTTATTTTCACTTCATGTCAGACTGTGATGTAGTATAATCAATTATTAAGGAAAAAGTGACTATAAATAAGGGTTTTTGTCCTCATTTTACACCTAACTGCTTAATCCACATTCATTCTTCATTATTCATCCATCAATTTTTCACTTCAAGTCAAGCAAGTTGAGGTTTCTCCATTAGAGGTCATCAAGTTAGCTTCCTAAAGCATTCAAGGGTTGAATCACCATATTATGTTGTAGAACTTCAAGATAAAATCATCATGACAAGGTGATCACTTCCATTTTTCATTCTTCATTCATTTATTTCATCATCTTGGTTTAATTACCTAAACAGGGTTTGACCAAGGCAAACCCCCATGCCCTGACATTGAACATATCTCTCTTTTGTCTTGTTTGTTTGTAGATTTAGGCCTTTTGAAGGCTTAGGAATCATTGGAGATCATTTTATAAAGTCACTCAAGTCATTGCTTCATCATTCAAGTCAAAATATCAACAAAAGGACATTTTTAGACCCGAATCTAACAATTTCAGAAGCAAAGACCTGTAGGAGGCAGAATTACAGTTCTAACTCCACATAATCTTCCTCTAATTTTCTAGGATTTTTTAGGTGGAATTATTTTCAACCCATGGTGAATGATTCCAACCTATAGGCCTGAAAATAGGTTTTTTTAGATTTCAACTCCCGACTGTCAGAAATTAGTTCCCGACACTTTTTCAACAATGGTAGGATTGATTTGCCACCCTTGGCGAATGAGTCTAATTGTGAAAAATTAAAAAAATTCATAAAGATTCTAGACACTATAGAAATCTCATACAACTTCCAGGTGCACTTAGGTTTGACCATGTACCTTCTATTCTGCATATTTCTTTCTATTTCTTCATCTTTCATAGTTGTTTGCATATCACAGTGTGTTTTTAAACATAGCTTAAATTGCACCTTTGCATCCATTTTAGATCATCTTAATCATTCATTTTATTTTAAACTATTTTATTTACATCATATTACATTGCATACATCCTAATTTGAATGGGCATAAGAATTTTAGTGAGCCTAATCTATCTCTTTCTAGGTGGAAAACCTTATGAAAAGACCAAGCATTTTAGGTTCCTAAAATCTATGTTCCAAAAACTAATGACAACTAACACCTTTTAGAAATATTCCTAGGACCTAAGTAAACTTAACATGTAATAAGTCCCCTAGTAATGAATTAACTAGGAAAAAGACTTTATTTATGTCAACATACCTATGTAAAGAGGACCATCAAGTGCATGTTTAATTATGTCATTTTGTGAGAAATAAATGTCAAGAAGAATTTTGGTTAGACCCTTACGAGGTTGAACTTCAATAATCCCAATTATATTTTCCATGTCTTATGTGTTATCAACATTCATCACATCATTCTTAGTTTCACTAGCTTTAACAAAGAAAATGTTATTATTTTGCATAGGATTAGTAAAGATTTGAAAATTTTGATTGGGAGAGGCAACAAAATTATTACCTTTATCATTAACACCATCAATTTGAATGTGATTAGAATCAATGAGGTCTTGTACAATATGTTTAGGACACTTGCAATGTTTCGTATCATGTGCATTTTATCGATGAAAATTGCAATAGGCATTTTATCTATAATTAGTAGGTAAAGGCTTAGTAGGATCATGAGCTCTAATAGGAGTTAAGGAAATTAGTTTATGGTTTTAGAGTTGAAACATGATATTATGAAGGGTATTAGGTAGAGGGGTGAATTGTTTATGCCTATCTCCAAATGTGTATGGATTTTTTCATCTTTATAGCAGCCACTTGGTTATCAACATGTTGAGTTGGTTGAGGGGGATTAAGCTATAAAAATCCTTTATTTTGTTTCTTGAATGGTTTATAGTTGTTATGAGACATGGATTCAAAATTTTCATGAAGGCTACAAGTATTTTTCACTTCACGAGTACTAATTGAATTTTGGTAATCACGAAGAGTAGTACACAACTATGTGAAGGATGGAAATCTCAACATCTCAAGTTTAGCTTGGATATTTTTTTTAAATTGGAAAAAAACATTATTTGAAGGTCAAGATTAGGAATATTTAAATGTTTATTTATGAGTAAAGTAATTGGTATCATGCTATGAAATTAGTGACCTTTTCATCATCTTTTTATTTGCATGTCATTAAATGAGCTAAGGAAATCTTAGGACCCATATGTATTTGGAAGCTATTGTAGAAGGAATAAATAATTTCATTAAATGAATATATTAAATTATTCAGTAAAGCACAAAAATATTTTGAAGTTTTATCCTTCAAGGATCTAGGGAAGAGTTTATCCAAGAGTTTATCCTCAAAAATGAAGTCACTACATATGGTTGCATATGTAGAAACATGGCTAGTAGGATCTTGTTTACCACCATATTTCTCAAATCTAGGAATCTCTATGCCTTGAGGAATTTGTGTTCTCAATATCTCTAAGGATAAGGGGATTGTTTTGATGTATTGTCAAGGTTGACCATTATGATTTTGACTTAACTTAGAAATTTTTTATTGGAGGGATGAATTTTTAAATGAATTCACTACATATGGTTGTATATGTATATACATGGCTAGCAAGATCTTGTTTCCCACCATATTTCTCAAATCTAGGAATCTCTATGCCTTGAGGCATTTTTGTTCTCAATATCTCTAAGGATAAGGGGATTGTTTTGATGTATTGTGAAGGTTGAACATTATGATTTTGACTTAATTTAGCAATTTGTTATTGCAGGGATTAATTTTTTGCAAGAGTGTGTTAAGGATGGGATCATTGTTAATGTTGTGAGATGAAGGTGAATAAGGTGGAGGCGTATATATACTCAGATTGACTCGTAAATTTGTGAGTGGAGATGGATTAGGATATATGACATTTGAATGCACAAAGCTAAAGGGATTCCTAGTGGAAATACATAAGTATTGACATTTTCTATAGGTTGTATGGTTGTTATAACAGTTGGATTAGTGTATGTTAGAATAGAGGTTATGGTTGTGGAAGGAGGAATTGGAATTCCACCTTGACTTTGAGTATGTACCCCAAAGCTTGAGCACAACTAGTAATGGGAGGGACATGTTTATCAATAATGTGACCTAAGCTATGAAAAATATATATTCCTTGTTAAATTTCAATCGTTCTCCTCATGTTATCTATAATAGGAATGAAATTACTAGCATTGTATTTAGAACTCACAAAATATTGCAATTTGTCAAGTTCTTTATCCATTCCCCTAAGGTTCTTGTGAGTGAAACTAGAAATCTTTGTATAAAAAAAAATCAGATTGTTTGTGGGTAGGGAAGTCATAGGAAATGAAGTGTTAAGGGTGTGATCCATAGTGGGTTGACTAGTGTGAACACTATGAGTGAAAGAGTTAGAAAATCCAAGATCCATGGTGACTAAAGTATCACAGGATTACATAAGTCTCAAACTACACCTCATGATAGTATTGGAAATAGGACACCAAGTTGTGAATCTCATAAGATATTCAAAAACTTGAGGTGCACCCAAAATGGATAATAGGTAAAATGCAATGAAACACCCTAGAATATAAAGTGCAATGCAAGTATCTAAAAGCAATTTTCAAATTGAAAACAAGATAATTTTTTTGATTATGCTATGTGAAAACCTGAAAAATCATGTCTTTTAGATGCAAATTTGAATTCAAACGATGCACTAAATTTGATAAATTAAGCTTAATATGAACAATTTTAGATAATAGAAATTCTAGAAACTGAAACAACAAAGTAAATACAACACAAAATGCAGAAATAATAGTTTTAAGGCTCAAAAAACCATAAAAAACCCTTATCAGGGACTCATTTTCCCAAGGATGAATGGGTCTCACTTCAAGGTTTTTAAAAATTATTTTTTAGGTTTCTAAGATGATTTCTCTAGTTTTCAAGTTTTGGTTTCAAACAATGAATTCTAGTTTCATATTCCTAAAAAATGAGATCTAAATGCAAGTGCAAAATAATGCTAAATGAAAAACAAGAAGACCTATTTTTATATACAATTTTGATACAATTTTTTGGTTTAAATAATTGATGATGCAAATTTATGTAAACACTATGCAAAATGATTGAGATTTTTGAATTTTATAGATTTCCAAGAATGAAAAAATGCAAACCTAAAACCCTAAATGATATGCAAACTAATGAGAGTTAAGAACCCTAAATGAGATATAAATCAATGTAATGCAATGCAAGTTAATGTAGAAGCTAGATCTAGGGCAGAAAATTAACTCCAAATCAACAAGTTATGATGCTCAAGCGTCGAGATTACAAAAATGAAACATAGAAAAATAGGGTTTATACTAAATATGTGGATTGATGAATAAATGATGCAAGAGCATCTAGTGGTGTAAGGGAAATCTTGCATCACCCAAAAATATCTTTACTTTCAATTACCTTTTTGTAGATGTTTTTGTATTTCTAGATACCCTTTTTCGTCAAATAAGAATTCTCAACTTTCAAAACTACTTTTCTATTTTTTCTACTCAACTGCTATTTTTAGCAGGTGTGAATTTGAAGGCGTGAGAGAGGAAGGAATTCTACAAAAAATTTAGGATAGAAAAATAAGTACTTTGGTGAAATAATTAGGTCAAGATCATTTCCGGTTTGAAAGTTATTCAAGTTTCAATTTATGCTTTTTTCCCTAAAAAATATTTTGAGTCTAGTTTGAGGCACTAAATGGTCTCATACATGCTCAAAAAACATTGAAATTGGTAGAGAAATTTCTTAGCGAGTTCGTCACTCCAAGACCTTTCCAATGGTTCCAACGGTTCGTTAAACAGAGTACTGAATCAAAAGTTATGGCTCCTGAAAGTTGGTGCATTTTCAAAAATATGCTAATTTTTGAATGTGGTTTTAAAATTTGAATTTCAAATTGTACTTTTTGGCACCAAACCCCTAAAACTTGTAATTTTAAATTTTTTTTTGGCTCTAAACCAAAAAGAAGCTATTTATGTGCTAGTTTCTAATTTTTGGGTAGCTTTTTTAGGAAAGGGTGCATAGTGAGAAAAGGTAACTTCTGTAATTTTCTGTAAGGGAATGCATTGCAAAAATTGAGGATTTGGGATCCTTTGCATGTAAGCATTTCATTTATTCTAAATGTAATAATATTTTTTATTTTTTGTGTGTGATATTTTGTGTATAGGTTTAGCACCCTTGTTAGGTGGTATCAGAGCAAGTTTTCTTGAGCGTGTGGATAGATCTCTAATCCTGAGGAAGTTCACACCATAACCATGGTGTGGGTTTGAGATATTCAATATGCCTTCAAGACTAATGTGTGGTAGGCATGGTGGTGCCAGAGGTGCTAGAAATGTTGGTGGAAGAGATCCATTGGCAACCTAGGGTTTTAGAGCCCACTAGAGACAAATTGATGTGTTGTAGGAACAAATGAGAAAAGGGTTAAACCCAAAAGGAAGAGAAGAAAGAGAGGATTAAGAAGAGGTGGAATATCTAGATGTAGAAGAGGAAGAAGAAGTGATTGATCAAGACCAAATGTGGCTGATAAGGGGCCATTTTGAAAATTAGAAAAAGACCTAGAGTAGAAGTTCCCAATTATTCCAAAAGTCTGAACCTAGAAGAGTTGATTGACTAGATCAATGAGCTAGAAAAGTATTTTTAGTATGAAGAAATATAGGACCTAAATCAGGTTAAGTTTGCAAAAATGAAGTTGAAGGGTCATGCAAATATTTGGTGGAAAGAGGCCTAGTTGGAGAGAAATCGAAGAGGAAAAGGAAATATCATCGCATGGGATCGCATGGTGGAGAAACTGAAGAAGTAGTTCATACCAGTGGACTATGAGTTAGATCTACTGAAGAAATTGTAAGGGTTCAAGCAAGGAAATAGATCTATGAAAGAATACACAAAATATTTTCACAAGATGATCATCTGAATGGGTCATGTAGAGGTGAACAAGGAGAAGGTAGCTCATTATCTTAATGGGTTACGACTGAGCATTTAAGAGGATCTAAGCTTGGTCAGAATGACCACCATTGAGGATGCATAATAAGTTTCTCTAAGAGTTGAACAGAAGTTGAACAAAAGATTTGATAGAAAGGAAAACGGATGGAGAGGTCAAAGCAGAAGGGGCAGTGGAAGATCTTCTAGAAGCCAAAATGAGGATGAGAAGAAGAATAAAGATGTGGGTACTAGCCAAAGAGAGAAGAATGATAAATTCTACCACCCTCGTGATCAAAATAGTGGTGATCAAAGAGGTAGAGGACAAGGAAGATATGGACAATGACCTGGAAGAGGTGGTTTCAGAGGGACTTTTTTCCTATGTAGTGAAGAAGGGCATCAAGTCTATGAATGTCCAAAACACCAAGGAAGGATAGATAGAAGGCTAGAAGGTCATGCAAGGGTTGCACATGTAGATGAGGAGGCTCAATCTGAGCATTCAGATGATGTTGAAAGGGGAGAATCCCTAGTGGTTAGAAGAGCCCTGGTGACCAAAGAGAAGGAGCTAGAACAGAGGAATAATTTGTTCCACACAAGGTGCAAGTGTGAAGACAAATGTTGTGATGTCATTATTGATAGTGGGAGCACTAATAATTTGGTGTCAAAAGATATGGTTATAAAGTTGAAGGTGAAGAAGGAAAGGAATCCACATCTGTATTGAATTACCTAGTTGCAGAAAGACCACAAAGTTTTGGTCAATGAGTAGTGCCTGGTGAAGTTCAAGATTGGAAGCTATCATGATGAGGTACTCTATGATATCATCCCCATGGATGAATTTCACTTGTTATTGGGGAGGCCATGGAAATTCGGCAGGTGAGCTATACATGATGGCCATGCAAACACTTATTCCCTAATGAAGGATGGAATCTGCCATAAGTTGAAACCCCTAAAGAAGGCCAAAGAAAAGGTATGCAGTAGTGTTATAATTTTTTTTTTTGATGGAAGGAAATTTTTAGAAGGCATGAAGCATGAACATATGTGTTATGCATTGATTCCTAGAATGGATAAGGAAAAGAGTGAGAAGGTGCTAGTAGAAGTTTCTGGATTATTGAATGAGTTTCAAGATATTGTTTGTGATAATGTACTTTAGGGTTTACTACCAATGAGGAAGATCAGTCATCAAATTAACTTCCTCCTTGGAGCCAAATTTCTAAATAAGGTAGCTTAGAAAATAACTCCTACATAAAATGAGTTGAATAGAAAATTTCAAGAGTTGTTGAGAAAGGGTTTTATTTGAGAGAGTCTAAGTCCATGTGTAGTACCTGCAGTACTAACACTGAAGAAGGATGGGTAGTGGAGGATTTGTATACACTCCCAGGCCATAAACAAGATAACAATCAAATAAAAATTTCCCCTATCAAGGATGGATGACCTGATGGACTATTTGAGTGGAGCTCAGTACTTCACAAAGATAGATCTAAAGAGTGGATATCACCAGATCTAGATTCTAGAGGGAGATGAATGGAAGACCACCTTCAAGACCAAAGAGAGAATGTATGAGTGGTTAGTCATTCCTTTTGGGCTAACCAATGCACCGAGTACAATCACGCGTCTCATGAATGAGGTACTAAAAGATTTTTTGGGAAGCTTTATTATTATGTATCAGTAAAACCTTAGATGAGCATTTAATGCACATTCATAGATTTTTTGAAAAGTTGAGAGAGGAGAAACTATTGATAAATTTGAAAAAGCGTAGTTTTGTTGAAAAGGAGTTAGTGTACTTGGGGTTTGTTGTCTCAGTAGAGGGTCTAAAAATGGACCTAGAGAAGGTGAAGGATATTCTAGAATGGCCTATCTCAACAACTACTATTGAGGTGAGATCTTTCCAAGGTTTGGCCAGCTTAACAATGAGAGGGGATAGAAAGGAGTTCAAATGGAGCACTAGAGCAACAAAGAGTTCTAACCTGTTGAAACACAAGGTGACAAAACAACCTATTTGAGCCCTCCTAGATTTCAATAAGGTGTTTTAGGTGGATTGTGATGCCAGTAGTTGTGACATTGGAGCAGTGCTAAGCCAAGAAGGTAAGCCCATTGGCTATTTCAGTGAAAAGTTAAATGATGCAAAGAGAAAGTAATTTGTATATGATCAAGAATTTTATGCAATAGTTCAAGCATTAAAGAAATGGAGGCATTATCTGTTGCTAAAGGAATTTTTTCTATATACTAATCATCAAGCATTATAATACTTGAATAGTTAGGGAAAATGAAATTAGTGACATATAGAATGGGTAGAATTGTTGTAGAGTTATACCTCTATTTTAAAGCATCGGGGTGGGAGGTTAAATAGGGTTGCAAATTTTTTAAGTAGGAGGAAGAAATTATTGATGGAGATGTAGATTGAAGTGGTTGTGTTCAATGAACACAAGATGTATCCTAAAGATCCTGATTTAGAAGAGGCTTGGAAAGTTTGTAAGGATCCTGTTATAGTTGATAAGAAAAATTGGCTAGATTTCATAATTCAAGATAGTATGTTGTTTAAGGGAATTCAATTGTGTATTCCAAGGATTTCCATGAGGGAGAACCTGATAAAGGAGAAGCAAAATGGAGGAATGGCAGGATATTTTCGTTGGGTTAAGAACATTGCCATTATTAGTGAGCATTATTATTGGCCTCAGTTCTCACAGGATGTGAAGAATTTTGTGCAGAGTTGTAGGGTATGTTAGATGGCTAAAGGATTGAGTTAGAATATAGGGTTGTATCAACCCTTACCTATACTAGAGAGGTTATGGGAGGATATAAGTATGGACTTTTTTTTTGGTTTTCCAAGGACATAGAGAGGGAATAATTCAATATGTGGTATTTGACAGGTTTTCAAAGATGGCACATTTCATCCCATGCTAGAAGACCCATGATGTAGTCCACATTGCTGACTTATTCTTCAGAGAGGTGGTGAGGCTAAATTTTCTTCCAAAGAGTATAGTCTCAGATCGCAACACCAAATTTGTTGGATAATTTTGGAGGACCTTGTGGAAGAAGTTGAAAATGGAGTTGAAGTTCAATTCTGCATACCACCCATAGACTGATGGGAAGACTGAGGTTGTGAACAAAAGTATGGGTAACCTATTGAGATACTTGGTAGGAGATAAACCCAAGGGATGGGACTTGATCTTACCCCAAGAAGAATTTTCTTACAACAATTCTATCAACAGAAGCATTGGTAGATCACCATTCTAGATTGTGTATGGAAGTAGTCCCAGGATTGCTCTAGAACTAAGAAAGATGGAGCAAGAGAAGAAGACAAGTGCCAAAGCCAATGACTTTGCATGGCACATCAAGAATATAAATTAGAAGGTAAGAGAACATATTAACAAGATGAATATGTCATATAAGGCTAAGGCAGATCAGAAGAGGAGGAATAAGGAGTTTCAAATTGGTGATGAAGTGATGGTCCACTTAAGGAAAGAAAGGTTTCAAGTGGGAACCTATAAAAAATTGAAGATGAAGAAGTTTGATCCCTGTAATATTTTGAAGAGGCATGATTTAGCGAATGCATATGAGATAGATTTCCCAGATGGAGTCAACATTTCCCCTATGATGAACATTTTAGATTTGACAAAGTATCATGAAGGTGGCACAAAGGAAGTACCAGCAATGGAACAGTGTGGCATTCCAACACCTACTTTAGATAAGGAAGAAATTGAAGCAAACTTGGATAGCCATGTGGGAAGGAGTACTAGAAATGGGAAATATGAAGAATATTTGGTGACGTGGAGAGGAAGTCCTATGGAAGATTCATCCTGGCTATCTAAGGCAGAGATTGATTGTTTGGGTTTTCCTCAACCATATGAGACATGATGGGGTCACTTCTCAAATTACCTTGGATGTCTGATGCAAGAGCATCTAGTGGTGTAAGGGAAATCCTACATCACCCAAAAATATATTTACTTTCATTTATATTTTTGTAGATGTTTTTACATTTTTTGATACCCTTTTTGTTGAATAAGAATTCCCAACTTTTAGAATTGTTTTTCTACTTTTTCTACTCAATTGCTATTTTTAGCAGTTGTGAATTTGAAGGCATCATGAGGCAAGAATTTAAGGGAAGCTTTAGGATAGAAAAATAAGCACTTTGGCAAAAGAATCAAGTCAAGATCATTCTCAGTTTGAAATTTATTCAAGTTTTAGTTTCTGCTTTTTGCCCTAAAAAATCTTCTGAGTCTAGTTTGAGGCACTAAATGATCTCGTATGGGCTGAGAAATTGTTGGAACCAAAAGAGTAGGTTCTTAGCCTATTCTTCGCTCCAAGACCTTTCCAATAGTTGAAACAGTTTGTCAAATGGAGTCTCAAATCAAAAATTATGGCTCCTAGAAGTTGGTGCATTTTCAAAAATGTGCTAATTTTTTAATGTGGTTTTAAAATTTGAATTTCAAATTATACTTTTTGACGCCAAACTGCTAAAAGTTGTTTTTCTCTCCAAACTGAAAAGAAGCTATTTATGGGCTAGTTTCTAATTTTTGGGTAGCTTTTTGGGGAAAGGGTTCATACTAAGAAAAGGGAAATTTTGTAATTTTCTGTAAGGGCATGTATTGCAGAATTTGAGGATTTGGGATCCTCTTCATGTAAGCATTTCATTTATTCTAAATATAATAATATCCTCTTGTTTTTGTGTGTGATATTATGTGTCTCAGGTTAGCACCCTCGTCAACAATGATGGACCTATTTCTTAATATTTCATTAGAAAATGAGATCCCCACAAAGAATTGACTAACAACCCTTAGGTGAGTCAAGTCAATGTGAGAATCTTCTTATTTCCTTATTCTCTCAGGCTGGGGGTCAATGGGGGTCAAGGTCAAACAACACTTTAGGGAGAAAAAATAAAAATAGAAAATCAACTTCAAAATGCAATCTAACACTTGAAACAACAATATTAAACTCAATATTAGCATAACCAAAAAATAGATTATGGATAATTATCAAGCAAAATGTTTTTACTAGTCACCAAGAGGTAGTTTTTGAATGTTGATTGGGACTCATTCACCCATGGGTGAATGGGTCTTTGCTTTGGGTTTTTCTATAACTTTCTGAAGCATTTGACACTAATATATAGCTTCTAATTTTTCTAGTTTTAAATGTTGGAAAGTCAGAAATCAGATCTAGAGGTCATATTTCATGATTTGACAATGTTCAACTTTGATAACTTTGACAACTTTGACAACTTTTCCAATCTTGCACTTCAAGAGGTCTTCAATTCTTCAACCTAAATCTAAAACATAAACACAAGAGGGAAAATTTGTTTATTTTTGGTTAAAGGGGTTTTTCCTTTTTTAAACCCCATTTTTTGTTATCAAGCCTTGAATTGAAATATTAAAATGAAAGAGGGAATACATAATGAACAAATATATGCTACCACTCAACAAACTCTTGTATGAAACTTGGAAATGGAGATCTTAGGAAGTTTACAACTTGCATGAAATGGTTGAATTGGATGTGGATCTTGAAACTTGAATAATACTTTTAATGTTTGAATTTGATCTAAGTGAAACCTACAACACAATGTTAGGACAAAAAACATGCATGATGCAAGAAGAGTTTAACATGATGGATGGATATTGATTGTTCAAAGAAATATTTGATATATTTTTTCTTGAATTCTCTTTATAATAAACTTCTATACTTTTTCTCTCTCCGAAATGCTAGGTCTCTTCTCTTGAAATTCTAGGTGAAACTTAGTGAAATAACATTTTATTTAGAGGTATGTGTCCTTAATTTCCCATAATTCATATATCACAAGCCAACATTCAATTATGGATTTGAAAATGTTAAAATACCACCAATAAACAAAATTTAAATTTGGGTCCAAAGGTCTATGGAGGACCCATTCGCCCATGGGCGAATGGGTCCCAAGTTCATATTCCTAGAACACAAATTCTCAAGGTAAAGTGTTATATTTAGGTATTGATTATTGTCACATTTCAACTTCAGAAAATGTAATTTATTAGGCTTCTAAATGAGTAAAAGGGATAATTAAGGCATAATTAAGCTTAATTTAATTAAGAGGTCCCAAATAAGTGTGAAAATTTAAAGGGGTACATTTATCAACACTAAATTAAGCCATTATTAAATCCATTTTAATTAGGAGAGCACAAACAAGTGAGAAAATGTAAATAGATACATTTTTCTACACTACACTAGAAAAAAAATAAAACACATGTATATATAACTCCTAATTAAATAAATTAAATACATATGTGTATATTATAACATAAATTAGAAATATAATGTGTTAATGAAGAAGTATCATAGCATAATTGACTACGATCCCTAAAGAGGGATGACAACCATGTCCATGTCACATAAATATTATGTATAGTACCAATGGAGATACACTACATTTACCATTTCTTATAGAGGAGTATCATCCAAAGATTCCAATGCATAAGCTCCAATACCATACATAGAGGTGATTATGTAAGGAACTAATCAATTGTGGCTGAATTTCCCATTTTGATTAGGTGGCATATTTACACTTTTCTGGTTCTCATAGATAACTAGATCATCAACCTTAAAGTTACAAGAAAGAAAACATCAATTGAAATTTTTAGAAAGATATTTTTTATAAGATTAAATATTTCGTGTTGGCATATTGCTTTTGGTGTTTTCATTGATGGCAACCTAAGTCATTGATTCGGTCCACATGTCAGTATTCGACCATACCGGAAGACTAAGTGAAGAATATGATATCAAACTAAAGTTGAGTTTGTCAATCCATATGCATTACTAGCTTATCAGTTTGGGTTGTGGATCTCAGGGAAGTTCGTTGGGTATCTGGAATGTCTTATTCTCAAGTTTTTTTTTGTTGCATCAAGTGGTGTATGATTTAGGAGATCCAGTTGTTCAATTTTTTGCTCATCAGTATATGAAGGCCAAATAAGTAAATTTAGTGTGTTGCAGATGTTCAAGGTGAAATTGTTTGAGGTATTTTTGGGATTGTGGATTTTTTTTTGGTCCTCACTATGTTGTGGCCAACTTTGGATGGTGTGTATTGAAAATCATTTATGATTTGAGCCAACAATTGGAAAATATTTTCTATTTTATTGAAGCTGACATGAAGCAATTAAATCCTTGGTAGTAGATATGTATAAGAGATTAGTTAATTCATTTTGGTGTGTTTTCAAAGTGTGTGGATGTATATTGTGGATATTAGAAGGGTTATAGAGTGATTATGCACAGTTTCACTTGTGCCGAAGAGATTTTTGTGAAGCGAATTGAGGTAGAACAAAGCGAAGTGTAGAATCAAACAGAAGGTCCACAATTTGATCTATGAGCCTAACCAGAACTATAATTAGGCATTTGTAGATGCTACTTTCTCAGATCAACCTTTTGATGTAATCCAAATCTTTTGTGAGGTAGTGATCCTTACTAATTTTGAGTAGTGTACCTAATTGCAAGTGCATTCCCATTTTGTAAAACACTTAAATATTTAAATACTCAAATTGTGGATTGACCTCCACTGTGGTTTTCCACTAATGGGTTTTCCACGTAAAAATCCTTTTGTTATGGTGTTATGGATGTTTGCATTATGTGTTTGTATGTTTCTCTTGGTTGAATATTATAAATTATGGTTTAAAGATTAGATTGTTTAAGTTAAATATTGTTGAACACTGATTCATCCCCCCTCTTAGTGTTCCCTAATTCCAACAATTGGTATCAAAGCTAAGTTCCTTGGAAGAAGTTTAACAACTTGAGGTGGATCTTGCATTGAAATGGACTCTAGCAGTCTTCAACAATAGCTTGTGGTGGCACTTGATGATCTTGATCAGTCTAAAGTAGAAGTTTAGGAATTAAAAGAAAATCTGAAGGATGTTGAGAAATCCATTCAGAAGTTGAAGGATCAAATTGTTAAATCTAGGGAGAAGAGAAAGGATCTTTGTGACCAGATTAAGAAAAAAGAGAACAAAAACATGGATGATGATCACCTGAATCAAACCTTGAAGGAAATAACTAAAGAATGTGAAAATCTTGCTAGAGAAAATGCTACCCTAAATAATGAGATGGAATCTATGGTGATGAAGTTGACTAAGGAGATTGAAGAAAGAAAGAAGAATGAGGAGAATCTTGCACAATTCCTAAAAGAAAGATCAGATGAATGCAGCATAATTAATGGAGAATTCATTCAGTTGGAGATTGAACTACAACAATCTAGAGACAACGAACAAGAGCTTGAAAGATATATTGTTATTCTCAAGGATGAACTTACTACTACAAATGACTACAAGGAGAAGTTCAATATTAGCTCAGTTAAGCTTGATGAGCTGACTCAAGGACAAAATAATGGAAATGACAAGCAAGGTCTTGGATATGAGAAAGGAGAAAGTTCTAAATCTGGACAAAGGAATTTCAAGCAAGGAAATCAGATGAACCAAGCAAAAAGGCATCTAGTAAGACAACCAAATGCTCAAAATTTTAATGGATATTGTTTTTCTTGCAATAAATTTGGTCATATGGCTGCTTAGTGTAGAAGTAAAATGAAATCAATAGATTCATCATTCTACGGTTAGTGTTTCAATTGCAATAAGTTTTTTCATAAGTCAATTGAATGCAAAAATATGCCAAGAAACTCTATCAATAGAAGGAATGTTAAATGTTATGCTTTTGGAAGATTTGGGAATATTGCTAATCACTGCAAATCAAGAAGAAATTAATGGAATGACTGGTCTAGACAAGGAAATGTTGTTTGTTACATTTGCAACAAATACAGTCACATTACAAGATTATGCAGAAACAAAAATATGGATAGAAGAGGTTTGACATACAAAGGTAGAAATACACAAAAATATGACAAAGGAAAATGGAAAGTGACTATGGATGAAATAAGAGATCAGATGAAGAATACATGGGTAAGGAAGATAAATTTTTTTGCAAGAAATGAGCCAGCACCAGAACCTTCTTCTGGTAATTCCTCTAGGAATTGATTTTAGGCCCCTGGCCTAGGGGGAGCTATCAAGAAAATATTTCAAACCCCTATTGGTAATTGACACTAAGATGTGGTTGAGTACAGTGGTTGTGTTGATGATCTAAAAATATTGTTGAAACTGTTGGAAAGGATATTATGCTGATTTGAAGGCCAGCAAAAGTTTTCTTGTTTGATGACTAAGAAAATAGGGCATTCAGATATGTTAGGGAAAAACATTTATTACAAAAAAATTTAGGTGTGTGAGTTATAAAAATAAGGTTGAAACCATCATTTTCCACTTTGTATCAAAGAGAAAAAGAAGGGGAGCACTCTGCAAACACAATTTCAAAAGCATGAAGTCAATTCGGCAATGAATCCCTAATCCATCTGGTACTTCTATTGTATTAAATAATTTCCATTTTTTTCGTACAATTGGAGAACTTATTTGGTAGAATCAAGTCATCAGCATGGAAGGTAAAATTGAAAAAATAAAAGGGATGTTAAATCTAGATGAGTATAGTAGTGAAAAGATTAGAGTTGTACATAAGAAACATGTTGTCGCTCGATGAATTGAAATGGTTGAAAGAAGAAAAAAAAAAAGCTTGGATATTTGGAGTGAATTTCCCCATTTTGAGAACACAGAAATCATTGAATTTATTTTGGATAGATTGAATGATGATATTCTAACTCTGGATAAACCCTACCATATCTCAAAAGAAGTGATTTAAACTATAACTGGGTTATGCAAAGTTGGGGATGTGCTAGGAGAAAGGAGTCATTTCAAAATAGGGAAGTTGAATCCCTAACTAGAGTAACTAGAGATCAAAGGGCACTGACAATCTCCACAATTAAAGATTTAGTAACAAGGTACATTGTGCATGGAGTATCCTATAAAATCTTTTTAAAAAATAGAGATGGTGCAACTTTGGCAGGTGTTGTTTACATTTCACACAAGATGATAATGGAAGATGAAGATTTTGACCATTGTGGATTACTGAAAGATTAACTGATGGAGAATGTACAACTGTCAAAGATGACATGTTACGCTTTTAGGTTTGGTACTTTAGTTATGTTTTTTATAAATTTATTTCCCTTGATCAACAATGTAATATGGGAAGAGAGTGAACCATTTTGCAAGTAAATTTACATTTATTCTAACAATTTTGAAAATTGTGATCAAGAATATGAAATTTTATTTAAAGGATTTCTAGGAAAGTTTGGTTCAATTCATATTTCCATTGTAGAAAGAGCACTTGAATTTGATTCCTTCTCCAGTGAGATGGAAAGAAAGAAGAAAAGAGCAAAATAAATTGTTGTTTGTACTCCACCAACATGCTAGACCCCAAGATTTGAAGGGAAAGGAAAAGAACAAGTGATTGTGGATATAGTAGATGAGGAATTTGATAAGGAAACTAAGGAAACCCAAGGAAAAGAACTAGAAACTGCCGAACTGGAACAAGAAAAGGAAATGTTAGAAGAAAGTGAAGGAGAAGGTGATTTAACCAAAGAAAGGCTATTGGAGCTCATTCATGAGGAAGATGGAATGCAAAAAATTGGGAACATATGGTCTATCAGACCTTCATATGAGCAGGACATGATCTTAAGTGTACTAAGTGCTCATCTTGTGCACAATCATATCAAATTGGAGATTTTGTAGAAAACATTTCCAGAAGAAATGATTGAATGCATCAAGGAAATCATGGACTTTAAGTCTTAGAACAAGGAAGAAGGAGAAATAATTATGCGCCTAAAGAAAGAATACAGATTGTCACTTACCAAACTGAAAAGGCACATGAATCAATGAAGAAAATGCATAAGCACAACAACCAACATTTAAAAACATTGTATTTGATGGCCTCATGCAATCAGGAAGTACAAAGAGAAGGTAGAACAAATTGAAATAGAGTTGAACAGTGTTGGACAAAATTTTAACATATCTCAGGATCATGATGGTGCAATCAAGAAAAGGATTTAGGAATTATAGACAGAGCATAAAAAAATTTAGAACTCTAGGAACATGATTGTTGACACCTTTTGGAAAGTGAAGGACATAACAAAAGAAAAACTAGAAAAGATTATTGAAATACTTAGGAAAGGAGAGAAATTAGAAGAAGTCTTCACCATTCTCAAATCCCTCATCAAGATTATCAACCAGACATCTGAAAACAACAAAATGATCATAATAATCAAGATTGTTGTAGAAGCATGGAAGAATTTTCTTCTGGAGACAAAGGGAAAATACAAAATAATCTTCAAATAGCGGTTGTATTTCTTCAAATTTTTGAACCATCTTTTGCTTAAGTAAGTTTTTGGTTACACTTCATAGGGGGAGAAAGAAATATATTTTATTATCTTTTTTTCATTGATGTGAAAGGGGGAGAGAAAGTAGTGAAAAATTCCTTATCAAACTCAGGGGGAGTTTTGTCAAGAGTTGTGTGCGCTATGGATTTTTGGAGTTTGGAAGGTTCTGACACTTATTCATTTTTCACTAAGTGTTTCCATCAATTCCAAAGAGGGAGATTGTTGGCATATCGCTTCTGGTGTTGTCATTGATGGAAACCTAAGTCATTCATCCAGTCCACATATCAGTATTCGATCATACTAAAAGACTAAGTGAAGAACAAGGTATCCAACTGAAGTTGAGTTTTTCAACCCACATACATTACCAGTTTATCAGTTTGGATTGTGGATCTTAGGGAAGGTCGTTGGGTATCTAGAATGTCTTATTCTTGAGTTTTGTGATGTCACATCAAGTGTTGTACGAGTTAGGAAATCCAATCATTCTATTTTATGTGCATCAGTATATGAAGGCCGACTAAGTAAACGTAGTGTGTTGCGGATGTTCGATGCAAAATTGTTTGAGGTGTTTTAAGGTTTGTGTATTTTTTTTTTTTGTCATCACTATGTTGTGGCCAACTTTGGATGGTGTGCATTGAAAATAATTTATGATTTGAGCTAACAATTGGAAAATAGTTCTATTTTATTGAAGCTGACATGAAGCAATTAAATCCTTGGTAGCAGATATAAATAAGATATCAATTAATTCATTTTGGTGTGTGTTTGAAGTGTGTTGATATATATTGTGAATATCAGAAGGGTTGCAGAGAAATTATACATAGTTTCACTTGTTTAGAAGAGATTTTTGTGAAGCGAATTGAGCCAAAACAGAGCAAAGTGCAGAATCAGAAAAAAGGTCCAGAATTTGGTCTACGAGCCTAACCAGAACTATAATCAAGAATTTGTAGATGCTACTTTCTTAATTCAAACTTTTGATGTAGTTCAAATCTTTTGTAAGCCAGTGAACCTTCCTAATTTTGACCAGTGAGCTCTAGGCAATGTGCCTGAATGCAAGTGCATTCCCATTTTGTAAAACATTTATATTTGAGTATTCAAATTGTGGATTGACCTCCACCATGGTTTTTCCCCTTACAGGGTTTCCATGTAAAAATCCTTGTGTAATGGTGCTATGGATGATTGCTTTATGTGTTTACATCTTTCTCTTGGTTGAATATTATAAATGGTTTAAAGATCAGATTGTTTAAATTAAATATTGTTTAGCATTGATTCAACCCCCCCTCTCAGTGTTCCCTAATTCCAATAGGCTGAGGGCCTATAGCCAGTGCTCATCCAAGAACTCAAGCTGATTTAGATGCTCAAAATAGTAAGTTTTATCATCAATTAACCCTTTAATGGAAACTCATAGAGATGGAATTTCTAACTCTAAAAGCATGATAGCTTCAACACCATACAAATTTTGCATGGGGTTGTACCAGTATCCATATGAACACTCATGAATATGAGCAATAACTTACAACATTTAAATGTTATTTTAATAAGGTGATTTTGGAGTGGTTAAATGTAATATCATTTTTATAATTGCACCCAATTTTTGACATAAATAGAGTTTTTTAAAAATATTTATTAGTGGTCGAAACATATAGCTATTAGGTCATCTCAAGGCATGTTTTGGGCGTCAAGTGTACAAGGAAATTTTGACCCTTGTGCACCTACTGGACATTCTCTCACTTGTGAAAAACCCCCACATGCCAAAATAATAGCTATATGAGCTACTAACTAGTATTGGAATAAAACTCAAAAAATTCAAGTCAATTTGACACATAGTTTAGGACTATGAGTATTGCAAAGTTAGCTATAAAAACTACTAGTACCCTTCCCCTACATTTTCTAACATTTTTTTTGCTTCTAACAATTATATTGTAGTAGTTCTTACAAGATGAGAAAATTTAGGAGATGAACTACAATACAATTTGTTAGTTCTCCAATCCACGGAGTTGAACATAAATACCCTATTATTGATAAATAAACCTATGCATTATTCAGGGTCATTATGAACTTTTACCACTACTTAATATGTAGGAAGGTGTTTTCATTCATTTGTAACCTAGTAGCCAAAAATATAGGATTAAAATTGAATTAGATGAGCATAGAGGTGAATGGATTATTACAAGATTTTGTCCTATAAGTTTTACCCATGTATATTTTTTAAAGTCAAATATTGACTAGAATGATAGATGTGTTTGATTAGTTCCTTATTTGTCATCAATACATAATTAATCAAGTTGCTAATGATGAAAGGAATGTGATATTATCTACTACTTTGTCAATGGTCAATGCCTAAAGCATCTTCATCCTACCTAAAGAAAAGAATTGGAAATCAAGACTACATGTCTAATGATCAAACATGGGATCATATTTAAAAAATAAACCATTATGGGATTTACTTCTAGGATGTGTGGAAAAAGGAAGATTCTAGTAATATTTTTAGAAGTTTCAACAATATTTTGACTAGTCAAGGTTTTGGCATAACCATGGATCATGAAATCCTCCAAGTGACCTATTATTGGCCTCATTTCTTAAAGACGCATATGATCATGCATTAATTTTTTTATAAATTGCATGTTTCCACTATAAAAATATATAAACTTGATAATGGGTATTAAGATGAAGTTGATGGTTTTGATGGAAAGTGGAGAAAGTTATAGATTGTAGAGGTTGATTAGAGTTAAGGAGATAAAGCTCATGATGATGTAATAAATGGTTCCATCAAAGAATAAATATTGTTAGTAGGGTAGGGAAGGTGAAGAGCACATGTCAAACCAATTGTATAGCATAGGAACACAAGGAATCTACATTTATGAGAAAAAAGAGGAGAGTTGTATGTAGGAGAGATGAGATTGATTGACTGCATGTGAATATCAATTTCATGGGAGCAAGGAGATAGAAAGAGATATATTAGGATTGGGTGTGTTTGTGTACATGTTGGGAATCTCACCATCATTAGGTGTAAGAACTACAAGTTGCTGGTAGTCCTTGGGTGTAGGATACTGTATTGTATTAGTTGATGCAAGATGACCTTTAGCAAAGGAAGACCTCTTATTTTCTTCTTCATGGTTTCACATGGGGTTATCATGTAGCCAAGATGAGTGTAGGTTTCCTTAATGTTACATTATACCACCTAATAGGATAATTATCATAATACCTACAATAAATCCATTCTAACTTGAGATAATAGTTAAGAATAATTATTATAATAATAAATTATAAGCTATGAAACACAAGTATAAATCTTAATAAATTAATGCTATATTTTGAATGACTTGGGTCAAATACTACACCCAAGTATTGTGCCTACTATTTTACTTATCCAACCTCATAATCAAATATCAATCCTCATTGGGTATTAGTTAGAAACATGGCCATTTTTTGATGTAATAATTGGTTTGAATATTTTAGGACTCGATGGATCCTCATGTGGATTTCTCTGAGGAAGTCTAGTTGTATAATGGGCCTCTTTTGTTCCTATTCAGTATAATAGGAAGGTTTGGTGGTTTTTCATCCTAGTCTATTCTGCCTCTAGCTTCTTCTTCGTCATCCTTTGCTTCTATCTGCCGCTTGTTTGGTGGATCTGTTTTGGGGGTTTTTGTTCTTGGAGTTCTTTGGGTTTTTCCTATACCCTCTCTTAGGAGTGTTTGTGTTTCCCTCTAGTTGGTTGTTGGGAGTTTTGGCTCATCTCTGGCTCTAATTGGCATGTTGGGGTTGCTTGGTGTTCTTTCCTACTAGCCCCTGTCTTGATTTCCATCCTATTTGGGACCCCCTGTTCCTCTTGGGGGTTGGGTTTTCTTGTTCATTCTAAGACTAGGACTCTACCTTTGGTGGTCTTTTGGCCTATGGTTCTTTTTGTTGATGTGTTCTTTATGGCCTTGTTCTCTCTGGTTAACTTTTTGTTGTGGCCATGTTCTCTCTTCTTGAGTATCTTTGGACCCTCTTTGCCGAGGATGTTGTTACCCCTCTTGCCCCCTAGGTGGTTGATGTTGGGGTTTTTTGTATTCTCTTGGGTTGAGTTGCTTCATGTTTGTATATTGTTGGCTCAATTTTGTTGGCCTTTTTTTGAAGGATCAGAAGTGGGTTAGCGATTGGCTTGTTGTTGGGTTTTCTTCTATGGAAACCTAGATGAGTGCTTATGAGAATGTTGTTATGGTGGACCTATGGTGTCTATTTGAGAGTCTTCTCCTTGTCCAAAGTTTGTTTCTTATGAATTTTTTATTGAAGGATGTTGTGGTTTCATGCTCGACTACTGTGTTAGCTTTCTGCTCTGGTCCTATGGAGGCGGACCTACCTCAAGTATTCTTATTGAGGTGGGAAGTTCTATGGAGATGGAGGTGGAGGGTGTTGGTGATTTTTGGCTATAGTTGTCTTGCTTCTTGTAGCATCCTCTACAATAGAGGGGAGCTCATTCCTTTAGAGGTGGTTTTGGAGTTGGTTTCCTATTACTAGAGTGTTTTGAAGGAGTTGATGGTGATGGAGCTATCCATGGATGATTTGGGCTCTTTGGATTTTTATGTTTTGTTGTAGGTTGGGTAGCATTCTAAGTTTCTCTCTATGTCCCAGCAAGCTGAGTTGATTAGGGATTTGATGGTGTCCTACACCATTAATCTGGTTATCTTTATTTGCTCTATAGTGCCTTCCATGAGCAACTAGTTTGTTGATGCCTGGTAGATGCAGGCGATTTCTTTGTATATCTAAGGGTTTCTGATCCCAGTTAAAACTAGGTTGTAAAAGGGCTTTCTGGCCCCTACGTGTTTGTTTGGTGCAATGTGTGTACTCATGCTTATCTTTTAGAGGTTGTTGTGGTGTTGTTGTTGGATTATGGTTTATTTTAATTGCAACTTTCCTTTCTTTGTGTTGGGTTCCAAGCCCCATCAAAACCCGCTTTTACCTCTAATAAAAAACACTTACTATATTTAAACACATACAGTCACATAGGAACTAATAACCAAAATTAACTAGGCTCACAACTTTTTTTTTTAGCATTGCAACCACTCTATCATATTGAAGAACAAGTAAACAAAGGAATTTGGTTACAACTACCTCCCCATTCTTTTATGAATATGATTGTCATCCACAACAACCAAGCAAACCACTTGGCCTACAACTTGCATGGATCTCTATCCTTTTTTTATTTTAAATAAAATTGTACCTCCAAGCTAGTTTATCTTAATTCATGGAGTATCATTCTCACTAACATTTAATTGCATTATAAAACCACATGATTACATAAAAAAAATATATTGACATGTTCAGGATCACTAGGCTCAACATGTGAATATAAGTTATGGAACTCCCTTCAACTATTGTTTGAGATCAAAACTTGATGTTCATAATTTTAGCAACCGTATCTTCTTTTCTATTTTATAGTTTATAATCCATTTTTGAACTCTTTCTCACATATTTCAATGGCTAATTTCAGTGGCACATTAACTCTTATACTATCTATTCAAGGCTTTTTATGTATTTTTAGTCATAATGTCCCTTGTTCTTTCTAAAATATGTAAAATATATTTTCTAATTGCCCATCTTTCTAGTGGTGAACATATATTATTGCTTTTATCTCCTCCCATGCACCTTTGTTTTCATTAATTTATTTAATGATCTACTTTTAGTTTATTTTTGTAACTCATAGTATGGTGCTCCTAGGTTCAATCTATGTCAATCTTATTAGGATATTTGATTTCCCTTGCTTCATTTCGCATTGGTGTTTAGCCTCTTAGTTTATTTACTACTAGGCCACATGCACTATCACCATACAACAAAAGAATCCCCATGAGATGGAATACACCTCATTCTACTTGGTTTTACCTTAATTCCATGTCAACAATTTTATACACACTTAAATCGATTCATTAAAGAATCGCATTTTACAATGTAATCTAAAATTAATATTCTATATAAATATGAACTTAAATATGTTATCTAAAATTATTAATTTCAAAACATTATTAAAATAAAATATAAATAAATATAAATATAACATAATTAATTGTAAAATGTTACTTTACATTATAATTTGATTTATACCCAATAACATTACTATATTATTTGTCAATAAAATATATGGTATACCCAATCCAACCACAAATATAATTGACAAATCATAATGAATTTAATTATCTTTATTTAATAACCAATATTTTATAAATAATTATAGAACCCTCAAGAAAAAAATTTCTAATATTTATACCATAAGAAAAGTCCTGATAAAAACGGAAAAGCAACAGCCATTAACGTGAATATCAAACAGAATGTTTTCCGTTAAATGGGACATACTGCAAACATTATCTCTTACAATATCTCCCATGTTTTTAATTTTTTTCAAAATTTATTTAGTATAGATAATTTTTACCACTCAATTTGACTAATGGATATACTGAAAAGACTATGCCATATATTCCACGTTAATAAATGGCTGTCATAAAAATGACCAATTGAAGACAGGTTTGTTTGTCTTTGTGTGGGACTAACTCAGTAGGCCAGCTCAATGATGCTGACCAATATGATGTTTAATGGTGGAAAACTGATTTAAGCGTGGCAATAGTATTTTGCAACTCGTCTTCATATTTATTCAAATATTTACAAAGCAGCGTCATGCGTGTCTCTATACATCTCGGTTTCCTGCTTTATAAAATGTTGTGAGAATGTAAGAAGCTAAGTGAGTTGTAAGAAATTTTTAATGGAGTCTAACGCCATTGGAATGTTTTCTCTTCTTTTTCCCTTCATCTAATGATCTAATTAAAAACACAAGGTAACCTTTTATCACTATTTATGCATTAAGTTTATAAATGTTCCATGGTGAAATCTGTATCTTGTCATTGACCAACTTTTAAGAGAAATGTTTCAGTCATCGAATTGAACACATGATTTCAAGGGATTTAGTCTCCAATCAACCCTGTGGCATCCCAAGTAACTTGGGAACTGAAATGGTGAGGTGATGCAGTCAGTCTTGATAAGGTTTGATGATCCATGGCACATGAACTGTGAGTCCAATCTTCTTAATATATTATATCTATGGACTTAGACCACGGAGTAGGGAATTGTTATTTTCATTGCTATTGCTACTACCATCGCCCCCACCATCTTCACCATTGTAACCGAACCTATGATCATGAAATTTTTAAAATTCTTTAGTACATGTTTTGTGCATTATGTTTTATCTGAGTTCCAACTTAGGACATCTGTTTAAATTATTGAAACGTATTGATCAACTTACCGAACAACCATAAACTATTGAGCTCTTCCTCTCCTATTTATATATTATACATTTAGGTTATAAATCCAAGCACCTTTTGAAATTAAAATAGTCAAACCAAAAGACCCAATAGACTCTTAGATGAAAAAGACAATATAAATATAGTATTCACTATCTTGGCTGTGAAAAAAAAGTCACAAATTAAAATTGATTTCACTAAGAATTGCTTTGAATGTCTAAACAATATTCTAATTTGTATCACCCTTTCCTTTTGTATAAGATTGGAGAACTAGAACATAGAAAAATACAAATAAATTGAATAACCCAGTTGATAGAAGGCATGGAGTATACTTCATGCTCACCAATTTGTTTGATTTCACAAAACCTAATTCTCTATAATAAGAAGCATTTGTAGCTGTTACTAATGTCTTGTATCTTTTGCATACTCTTTCACTGTATAGTGTATAGAGAGATTGCTAATTAGAAAGAAGAATCCTAAATTGAATTGAAAATAAAGAGTAATTTTTAGATAACTCTTCAATAATAAATTATTAACGTCCGGAGATCTGCAACACTTTTATTTTCATTCTTTGTGAATAATTTTTATTCCAAACGCACAGAAATATCGATTATATACCACGAAATCCAGTCTCACAGATAAAATAATAACCTTTTATGAAAGTAATTTTATTCCCACCTCTATGTTTTTTAGGCTTCTCAATAATCAATGAAGTGTAGAATTAAACATGATATGCGTATTGGTCAAACAATTGAGCATAAAAAGGTACATACTTTCTAATCAAAAACTGAAAGAAAAATTGTCGTTATTGAAGCCAAATAAATATAAGCAACATAAATTTTTTGATGTATACCATTTTATTGGTCAAGCATTAAATGTATTATGTTTCTCCCAACTCTTTCTAGACGGTGTGTTTTTTTTTATTTTGGTAGCTTCTTTTCCACTACTAGAAATCACGGGCAAATGAAATTTATTTGTAGGAAAAAGGAATATCACAATGTTTTACAAGCATGTGCAACTTCATACAATTTTATTTGACGTAAATATTTGTAATTGATTAAAAGGAAAAAATGAGTAATTTCAAATTTTATTTTTTTTTGATAAATAAGGGGCCGAAGCCGAGAAGGTTGTATTAAAATTAAAAGTATAATAGTTTACAAGACTTGAAGCCTCAACAGAAAATAAAACAAACAGAATCATAACTTAAACTTCTCCTACTCTTAGTAACTCCACAACTGAGAATTCTTCAAGCCTCAATTTCATTTGAAGTGTGACCAAGCTATCTTCAGCCTGCAAAATCAGCTAAGCAAGCATGGATCCTCATCCTCTGCCTCACCATTGACCATTGAAGCCATCAAGTAACAGAGAAAGCATCACGATGCTGGGAATAATCAACTAACATTGTATACAGGGACCATGGACCATTTGAAACCGCAAGATGGCAGCAGGGAAGGCATTTGTAAAGCAGCCAGTGTGAGTCAAGCAGATCATGGAACTGACTGACTTTCTGCACCAACCTTCCAGCACTAGCTGACTATTTCTCTGGTAACCTTCCAGCACTCTCTGACTATCTTTCTGCAACATCCTTCCAGCACACTTTGACTATCTTTCCGTGGCATCCTCATAGCACTCCCTGATTGCAAACTACATGTAAAACAAGTAGAATATTCTACAGAAGATTAAGAGTGAAACCAATACTACAATGTGGATCTCTTTGCAAATGGTGTTTGTAGAAGCCGCTGTTTCCTTCACTGCCTTCTTACTTGACTCTCCACTCTTAGAAACATAACTAACACACTCCTCTTCCTTATGGATGAGCTTAGAAGCCTTAACCATAAAAAGCCTTGCTCCTCATGGAGTTATCTGTTTCAGTGTTGTCCCATTAGCTCCCATATTTTCCAATGCATCTGCCATTGTATTGCCTTCTCTATAAATATGGTTAATCGTTACATTTTCAAACTTATCCATCAGGTTTATTAATGAATCTAGTAAAGATTGTAGTTTCCAGCTCAACACTTTCTTAGCTCTTATTGCATTTACCACAAAAGTCGAATCCCCTTCAATTTCTACCTTTGCCAAGTTCAATTCTATGCAAAGGGATAGCCCTAATACTAGAGCTTTAAATTCCACCATGTTGTTTGTATCAATCTCTAATGGTTTTGAATATCTTGCAGTAGTTGTTCCCTACCAAGAGTGAATCACACCACCTGCTCCTGATGGACCTGGATTCCCTCTGGATGCTCCATCAAATTCAGTTTGAACCATCCAATATTTGGAGGTCTCCATTTACAATTTTCTCTGTTTTGTTTGCTGACTTGACACCCTTTTCCAATAACTTGAGGAGTTTTTAAACCAAACCAGTTCTTGAACATACTGCCATCCCATCCTGTATAAGATTTTCTTTTTTTGCTTTGTACATGAACTCTTGAGTTCATTGTTTCCATAATGATAGTTTCAATCTTAATCATAAGCATTTCTATCTCCATGGATTTCCCTTTGAATATTCTCCTTCCATAGTTCCCATAACAAAATTGAAGGAGAAATGATCCAAAAATTTCCACACAAGTTGTCCCTAAAAAGAATTGGCCAAGATTTGAATAGTGTGAATATATCATTTGGCAATGTTGTTATCCAACCAAGTTTAGCACAAAGCCACTGCCAACATTCAAGGGAAAAGGGGCATGTTAGAAGCAAATGGTTGACATTTTCCTCACTATTGTAACATAGTGAGCATCTTGAAGGGCCCTGATATCTAATTCTTTTAAACCAATCTGCTGTCAAAATTCCACCTTGTAAAGCTGCCCATGTGAAGATACCAACCTTTGGCATGCACGCTTTGTTCCAACATAATTGATTAGGTAACTGGGTTTTGGTTCTTCCTTGCTACCCAAATGCTATTTTATAGCCATCCCTCACATTATACCAGCCTGATTTTGATCCATTCCAGATAATCTCGTCCCCTTCTTGCTTAAACAAAATAAATATGTCATTTAATACTTGTCTAAGGTTATTAATCTCCACCAATGGAATGCCAAGGTCTTCAAATTGTTTTCATGCTCCCATTTGCAAGCTTGGTTATTGTCTGATAAAATAATGTAGTCACTTACATGAATACCCCATTTTTCTGAACAAATCTGGCTAATTTTGTCTATGTCCATCAAATTACTAATAATAGGGTAACCTCCCCATGAGCCATTCCAAAATAGTGCTTTCTTCCCATCCTTTACATTCCATGATATATGATTAAGAATAATATCACTAGATTTAGCAATAAAGTTCCAAATACGGGATCCCCTAGGAAAATTTGTGACTCTCAATGCCTCTTCACTATTTAAGTTAGTGAGGTATTTGCTTCTAATGATCCTAACCCATTTCAGGTGTGGTTCCTTGTGTATTTTCCAGAATAGCTTAGCCCCAAGAGCCTTATTCTGCCATAACTGATTTTTGATACCCGTGCTTCCAAGCTCAATTGGGTTGCAGACCTTATCCCATGCAATCAGAGCAAACTTCTTTTTTGTGTCTGTGCCTTGCCAAAAGAATTTTCTCAACTTCTTCATCAGGGCCATGTACACTCCACTTGGCATTGAAATGCAAGACATTAGATAAATGGGAATGGATAATAGAATTTCTTTCAACATTATAATTCATCGTGCCCATGATAACCACTTTGATTTCCATGACTCCATTCTCCTATCAATATTTTCCCCTATTGGTTTCTAGGTTGAGGAAGATCTCAAGGATTTATCAACTAGAATCCCTAAGCAAGTGCATGGAAGTCTACCTTCCTTAAATCCTAATAAACTTAGTATTTGATTTTGGACTCTTGTTTTCACATGAAAAAATAAAATCTGTGACTTCTCTTTATTGACTACTTGTCCTGAGGCCTTAGCATATATTGATAGAAGCCATTTCATCTATAAGGCCTCTCCTCTACAACCTTTCCCAAAGAGAATTGTATCATCTGCTAACTGTTGATGTGTGATTGGCTGAACCAAAGATGTCACCTCCACACCTCTAATAGAACTAGCTCTTTGAAGGCTACATAACTTCCTACCAAGAGCTTCAGCCATGATGATGAAAAGGAAGGGAAAGAGTGGGTCTCCTTGTCTGATACCTTTTGAACTTTCAAAAAAACCACATGGATTCCCATTGATCAGGATAGAGAATTTTGGGGTAGAAATGCAGTAAAATAACAAGTTTATCCATGATTTGCAAAACCCAAACCCTTCCATGCATTTGGATAAAAATCTCCAGTCTACTTTATCATATGCCTTTTGGATGTCTAGTTTTATGATCATACTTGGCTGCTTATTTTTTTGAATAGAATGAATTGCTTCTTGAGCAATTATCACTCCATCAAAGATGGATCTTCCCAGAACAAAGCATGTCTGTTCTTCTCCTATAATTTTTGACAATGTCATTTTCAATCTGTTTGCAAGAGTCTTTGTCAGTACCTTATATATTGTGTTACAAAGAGATATTGGTCTAAATTCATCTAGATATAGTGCTTTATCGTTCTTAGGAATTAAAAAAATGAAAGTGTTGTTGATTTCTCTCAAAAATCTTCCTGATGACCTTGCTATTTCTAATGCTTCAATCATTTCCAAACCTAAAATTGGCCAACACTTCTAGAAAAAACCTGCTGGGAATCCATCTAGGCCAGGGGCCTTGTCTGGATGAAGCTGATTTAGTGCTTTCAGCATCTCTTCCTCCGTAAATTTTGCCATTAACATCTTATTATCTTCCTCTAAAATCAGCCTAGGGAAAACTTCTAGCAACTCTTGTTGAGCTGCAATATGTGAGCCTTCATGATTGTCAAAAAGATTTGAATAAAATTGAATTATCTCTTTTTGGATCTCAGATTGATCATGTAAGGTTTTCCCATTAACATCATTGATTTTGTGGATTCTATTAGTGCTTCACCTTTGTTTTGTACTGTTATGGAAGAACTTTGTGTTCTTATCCCCTTCTTCCAATCAAATCTCTCTTGATTTCTAACCTCCAAAAAATATCTTCTTTGGCAAAAATGTCTTCATAATCCCTTAAAAGCTCCTTTTCCCTGCAAAACATCTCTGAGTTCATGCCTTGATGGATGACTTGTTCATTGAGGTCTTTAATTTTTTTCTCTATTGAGCTTTTTGAATAAAAAATGTTTTTGAAGTGATCTTTGTTCCAACAAAGATGGTTTTTTTTAATTTTATTCAATTTGGTAATAAAGCAGAAAAGTTTAGACCCTTCAACATGACATTCCTTCCACCATTGTTCAATACATTTAACAAACTCTTCATATTTCATCCAAATATTCTCAAATTTGAATGGGCATAGCAATGGTTTCATTTCTTCTAGAATTTCCAGCTAAATAGGAAAATGATCTGATCCTGATGTTGGAGAAATGGAAGCTTTGAAATCAAATGGGAAGGTGGTTAAATCTCCTTTATAAAAGAACCTATCTAATTTTTCAGCTATGTTACTAAATCCCATTCTTGTGTTGTTCCATGTGAAGGTTCCATTCTCCAATTCAATTTCTAAGAGATTTTCTTTTAGCACCCAATTTTTGAAGTCTGTTTGAGGCTGAGATTCTCTTTGTAACCCTCCACTTTTCTCTGAAAGATGAACAATGGCACTAAAGTCTCCAATAATGTAATTCTTTTTTTTCCCAAATCCTAAATCTGCTACTGATCTCTTCCCATACTTCTAGTTTCTTCTTTGTGGGGATTGGACCATAAACATTTAAAATAGAGAATTCCAAGTTAGAGTTTAGAATTCTTATTGTTCCACCAATCCAATTGGTACTACCTTCCAGCTTGATAAAATCAACTCTTCTTGGATTCCACATAATTTCCAACCCATCTGAGGATCCATTAGCCTCTTCAAATTCCATATCCCAACTTCCTATTGATCTATTAAATTTTAACATTTGATCAACACTCATTTTTGTTTCTTACAACATGAAAATATCAGCTTTGAAGGAAAAAATGCAATGTTTGATCAAACATTGCTTGTTAGGAGCATTTAAGCCCCTAACATTCCACGATATAACCTTCATTTCTCTTTGGGAAGGAACTTCCCCTTCCCTGTACATGCATATAGTCTGTGATTTTGGTTTGATATGATTCCTCCCCTTCTTCGGTCCTTAAAAAAGCTGAGGATTTATGCCCTTTTCCTTTCTTGTACTTTTCCCCATAATCTGGAAGCTTCTTATTTGATATTGATCTTTCAATCCCCAAGCTAAAGTTAAACACTTCAGACATACTTGGAGATAGAGAAGGTCTCTCTGATTCTTCTAGATGATCATATTCATTCAAATTGTAACATGACTTCTCCTTATCCAAAGCCTCTAAGAGTGACAATCCTTCAAAGTCCCCAATCCTTTCCTCTTCCTCTAGGAAATCTGGATCCAAAAGTCTGTCTACAAAGGAAAGCTTACACTTCTCTTTCTGATTATCCTTTTATGATAACATGTTGTTCTCTACCATTCCAAAGAGCTCATATACTATCTTAAGTCTAGGTGAGAGAGGTAGGCTTAGGGCTTTCTCCTCTAAATTTTTTATCAACATATTCTCTTTCCCTAGCCTTCCATTAATATTTTTCCAATTTTTATTAGTAAGTGGAAATAACCCACCCTTTATATCCTCTGCTAGAGTGTTGTTGTCCACTAATCCAAGATCTTTTAAGTTTGGTGGCTTTTGATTGTTGATCTCCTTAGAAGGATAATAGTCCAATTTGGGATCGTTAACTTTATACTTCCCCCAATCGACCCTGCAAATTTCCTTGTTCTCAACTATTTATAGTTGTCTTTAAAAGGTGCAGAATGAGATCTTGATTCCATTTCTTTCTCCATTAGTCTTGCCGACTTCTTGCTATCGATATTGAGGCTACTTGTGTGCGTCGTATCAACATGTGATTTTTGACCCATTTCCAAGTCCAATTTGTCTTTCATGTCCATACTGCTGATTTGATTTTGGGGGGACGATTCATTGATTTCCCTTGAGGCTGCTAATTTACCATAATATGACTCGTCATCTTCTCTGCTTAGTTGGTTCTCCTTTAGACTTTCCCCACTAACCTTACACTAAGTCACTTTTGATCCCTTTGTGATAGATTATCTTTTACTTTTTTTCAATATATCAATGAGTCTTTCCTGTAGAATTTCATCACAATCTTGTCTTGAGTCTAATTCAGCAGACTTCTCCACAACCTTTCCTTGTCTTCCTAATACAGATTTGCTGTTAAAATTAACTACCTCTCTTAGATTAGTAGCTGAACTTTCCTTAACCACCTTCCTCCTAACCGCCTTTGCTTGCTTTTTAGCCTCCCTTTCCTCATTTTTCTCTATGAATTCAGTCTTAGATATCCACCTCCTCTTTTCTGCCCTAGAGGAATCCTGCTTATGAATTGAGTGATCCTCCAGACCCATTCTTTTTTCCAAAACCTGATCTGCTATCTCTATTATGATATTTTCTCAAACTTCTTCTAGCCATTGTTCAATTAACATATCCATTTCTCGATGACTGATGTTGGATGGTTGATTTTGGAGTGATCCATAATCTCCAATAGTTGTGCTATGGGGATTTAATAGCATTTTTCCTCCAAGTGATGAAAGACTCATGAAAAAAAATTTAACACTTAGTAAGCCTCTACCCTTAGAAATCTGCCAAGTGCTAGGGAGTTTCACCTTAATACTTCTTTCCCCTCTTCTCTAATATGGACCTCTTTTATCACTTCGGGCTAGCTAGCTGTTGTCATTGCCATCCTCTAATGTTGTGCTCAACTCTTCAAGGTTTACCATCCTTACTTCACTAAAGATCTCAAAGCCTTGATTGTGTCTTACTAAGCCCTTTATTACCTAATGATAAGAGCTTCTTTCCTTGAATCTTGTTGTAGAAATGTATCCATCTCCAAAAAAGGCTCCACAACACAAGAGTGACATTATCCCTAAATTATTTATCATCAGAAGCCTCACTCTCTTCCCAAATATCTCCTATACTACTGATTTCTGGGAAAAGAATGTTTGGTTTCATCGTGGATAGCTTCCAGGGCATCCCCATTTCTCCTTTATCTGATTTCCTAGTACGATTCTTGCTATAGGGGTCCTCTCCCAAAGTATTTACCAGCCCCCCATCTGGATGGTTGACTATGTTTTTTTCTTTAAAAGGGGAGGTAAAGTCCATTTCTAGATGATCATATGTAATCTGTTGAATCCACACCCCAAACTTTGAGATAAGTTTAATCGATCTAGGGAGCTCATTTTCAGTATTCATAAGAATACAAATTTGAGGACAATGCCTTTCCATAGTTAGAGCGTGTTTTAAAAATATTCCCAATTTGTTTCCAAAAATATCTAAAATATTTGCATCCCTATATTCTAGCGGTAAATTCTAGGAGATCCACATTGGGATGAATTTAATATTTTGGGCTTTGCTATTGAAGTTAGGGCACTAATATTGCATATGAAGACCAGCATTTTTATAAAACTAGCATTTCCTTTTGAAGAATTTGTCTCTATTTTCTTTGGAATTGAAAATTACTATGAAGAAACCTAGAGATGAATCTATTAATTCTATTTGAGTTATGTCACTCTAGTTCTCCAATGTCCAATTATAGAAGTCCTGATAAAATAAGTTAATGTTTCAGAACTTACAAATGATGGCTTGCTGTTGGAGATGTTTCATCCTTTCTTTGAGTGTTTCCTCTGAAAAGATGATGGATGTTTCCAATGCCTCTAGGGGTGTCGTCCCCAGTGAGTAATCCAACTGATATTTCTAGGGTTTTCTAGATACTCCTTGTTTTTCTATTTCCTTTGAATTGTAAATCACTCCCTGAACCCCTTGGTTCTCTGCTTTCTCTAATCTCGCCCCTATATCTCTGGGTTTTGGTCCTGTCTTTATCTCTTTTTGCTTCCATAGAAGATCTCCTCTTTGTTTTTGATATGTTGTGGATGTGTGATTTGAAAATCTTTTCAACAGTCTATTGTTGTGAAGGGCCTTCCATCTGATATTTTGGATATGAAGATTTCTTTTTCCCTCTCCTGCTCTTAGGATTCTTTCTCTCCTCCTGAAGATATCCCAATGAAGTCCTGACTAGGCTTTCTTTGACAATGGGGGATTAAAGGGTCTGCCTACCCTTGTTGTGGGGAAGATAGGAATCATGTTATGGTTTATTCCCACCTGAGCTTGAAATTTTTCATTGTTTCTATCCCCATCCCAGAACCCCCTTCTCCCTAGGGTTAGAGGGGTATGATAATTTCTTTGAATTCTCCAATCTAATTGTGAGGGGTGGGCAAGAAACCTCCTTTGATGGTGTGCCTCCAAATGCCCTTTGACCGAGGGCTGATGATGTAAATCCTCCCGAAATTTTTGTTTTCCATGAGAGACACTATGAAAATACAAAGGATTTACCATTTTTCTGGTTTTGGGAACCTTCCATCGATCACGTCCTCCTTTGGGTTTGCAAACATCAACCCATTTTTGTTCTGAAACAACCATTGAGGGATCCATGACTCAGATTTACCCCCTGTTAGAGATGGCTAAGCACAAGGCAATGGCGGAGTGGTACATTAGATCATCCCAAGACTCTGTTTCCCACAACTCTTGTCACAAAGCCCAATCCTTCTTTTCTGTAAACACCTTTTCCCTTCACACTCTGCCATCGCTATATCGGGGGAACTTTCCACCGATTTCACTTTTTTCACCAAAGAAGTTAGTATGTTCTCTTACTAAATTTCTCATTGGCCTGACCTTTCATTTTCAGTAAATAATCACCCTGAGCATCATTCTCGTGCTGATATACTCTTTCATCAGTGTGACAAACACACTCGACGAGACTTTACCTTGATTATGTTTCTCTTAGCGATGCACTTAGGGATTTTTCTTTTTAACTTTGTTCTTCCTCTTTTGATTCGTAAGTATGATGCTTGTTCCTCAATCAAATGGAGAACGACTTCCTTCCCTTTCATTCTTTCTTCTTTCTGCAACTTTTTTCACAAACACGTCCCCTATGAGTAATTTCAATTTTAACATTATGAAAATATTTTATTATTAAATAAAAAATATTATCTAAAATTTATAAGTTATTTGTTGTTATCTTTTGCTAATTGTTAGAAGTGATTCTAATGAGAGTGGTTGCAATTAAAATTTTTTAAAATGTCCAAATTTGAATCTTAATATCACACATTTCATAAGACTAAAATATCCATAGCTCTAAAATAGCACAAAAGTATTATATACAATTATTGTTGTCATCCTCTACTAATTGTTAGAAGTGATTCTAGTGAGAGTGGTTGTAATTAAAAGTTTTTAAAATGTTCAAATTTAAATTGAATTGCAACAATTTTTTTAAGACTAAAATATCCATGACTTTTAAACAACACAACAGTATACAATATATGTAAAACATTGGGAAGGGCATAAAATTTGTATACTCTAACCATATTTTGACTATCACATAATATAAGAGGTATTTGTTGAGACAATAGAATGAGATACATAAAAGATATAAAATATTATTTTTTATAAAAGAAAAAAAATATTATAAATAAAAATAAAAATATGTAAAATTATTTATCATATTTATATAATTTTAATTTATATATAATATTTTTATGAATAAAATTCACATTAGTTAATGTATTGAATTTATATAGAAAATAAATATTTTTTTTTTTTCAAGTACATAATTTTAGTTTCTGAGTAACATTTATTTTTGGAAAACTTTCATTATGCTTTCACAAGAATGAAAATAGTATTTTATTATTAGTTGTACAATGATTTGTAGTAGGTTTTCTTGCCTTATGAAACAAAATCATGGGTATTACATGATCTTATTCATTATAAGGATATAATGTGTGTAGTCTATATGTGACAAATACGAACCAACAAAAAATGTATACTCTTAAAATATAAATTTTTGTTTCAACATTTATCTTCATAATCATTTTTTATCTCTTATATGTAATGGAGGTTATGATCAGTATAGATATCCACTACCATGTTAAATATAAAAAAAGAGGTTCACCCAAAAGAGGATTCAGCAAATGGATGAACCTAATTTTTTTCTTGTGTATGTTTCACTCAATTATGAGAGGTGAGATTCCTAAAGTAATCATAAATCAAACCTAACTCTTGTAATACCAATAAGGAAGGTATTGAGATGTTGAAATGATGTGTACCTTTTTGAAAAAGTGTTGTTTCGAGACTTACCAAGGACTCATTTTCCTTGTAGCAAATGGGTCCATATTAGGGTTCTAGAAAATAACTTTCAAAGTCATATTCCTTGATGTCTCTACTCTCAAATCCCAAGTGTTCAGTTCCCGAAAGTCAAAAATCAATTCTATAGCTTAGTTTCTACGATCTTGCAAGATAGATAACAACTTTTAAAACTTTTATTCTCCACTTGATCTTCAACCTAAAAACCTACAATCACACATCAAGAGAGAAGAAAATTATTGTATAGTAGGGAATAGGAGATTGCCTTGGTCAAACCCCATTTAGGTAATTAAACCTTATGATGAAACAATGAAACAAGAAACAATGATACCTTAGATGAAGTCTTGTAATGTAGATTAGCAACCTAGCATGAAGTGGCTATGAAGAATGTAGATCTTGTTCTTGAATTTGAATATGAAATAATTTTCTTGACTTGGATCTTCCATGCTACAGCAACACATAAGCTCAACTACATGTGTGATACACTAAATCTTTGACATTATGACATGAGGTTTTAATTGCTGCAATAAAACCTTGATAATATACCCTTGAAAGCCTTTGTAATTCTCTTGAAATTATCTCTTGATCATAAGTTTGCTACAATCCTTTAATACTTGAATGCTTAGATGAAACTATGTGAATTAACCTTACTTTTATACTAAACTTAACATTTTATCCTGAAATTCAAATAACAAAAGTTGACATTAGATCTAGAATTCAAAATCTTTAAAATCCTACCAAAAAAAATTCAAAAAGGGGTGTCCTTAGTTAAGGAGAACCCATTCATCACCTTGGAAGAATAGGTCCTAGCATAGTTAACTAGGACCAATTTCAGGGAATATGAAATATTATTCAAAAAGGAGGGTCCTAGGACATAGTGAGGACCCATTTTCCAATTGGAAAATGGGTCCTAGGTCACTATCCTAGGACTCAAACCTTGCCAAATTAAGTGTTATGCAACATCATTAATGAGTGTCAGTATATATCCCTCAAAAAATACAATAAGTAAGGCTTCGATTTGAATTTAAATGGACAGCTAAGCTCAAATTGACCTCAATTAACTATAAAACCCTAGATTAGTGTGAAAATGAAAATAAACACCTTGTGATGCCCTAAATAAAGCAATTAAGTCCATTTTATCATTAATTATTCATTCCCAAACTAAACGTGAAAAAGGGTTACTTTTGTTGATGCTACATTTTTCCCCCACTTTAGTGAGAGTTTTCCCCCATGTCAAAATCACACAAAAGTAGAAATTCAAGACACTTATGTATGCAAAAATAACAAAGATACAAAATCATACACTATCAAAAATTCAGAAAATAAAGGAAGAACAAAGGATTAAGCTTTCATCATTCCAACATGATGAGGAATGTCGTTGTGTTTTTGAAGCAAGGATCAAGCTTCATAATTCAACTTGAATTTATACCATCTTCAACCTTAGAAACGTTCTCCTAGGTCAGCCACATACACCTCATTTTATAAATTCAAATTAGGTCGGCAACTCAACATTCCCACAATGGAAATGAATGATAGTGGACCAATAAGAATACTTAACCAAGACCAAAAACAATGTCTCAAATCAACCACATGCTTCCTTAATTAAATTTAATTCTTCAAATGAAGTGTAAACACTAGGTCATCCAAACCTAATGAAAATACAAATGAACATTGATGTAGATGTTTCCCAACAAGAAGATAGCATGCGGAAAACAAAAAATACTTCACTATGAATTAGAACACATTTTAGGTTTCATTCATATACATCCATAGCAAGTGCAACAATCTTCAAATGTTGAACTCCTTCCATTAGTCCATCTAAATTGTGCAAACACATACAACAACTTTGAAACTTGACTTCTGGATCACCAAACCACATGCATCTTTGCCAAAACCAAGAGAACACGATGATAAGACACATTCTAGATCTGCAAGATCTGAAATAGAAGAGTGGAGGACTACGGAGCAAAAACATTTCTCCTAGTCACAAAAAACTAACTCTACCAGAATGGTTCACACACCGGTGAACAAAAATTTCAGACTTTATCAAACCAGAAGCTACAAATCAGTACATAGCACCATCATATCATAAAAAAAACCCTTCAAATCTATACAAGCATGGGATCAACATAGGAGAACGCAGAGCACATACTGGAACACATTTTGAACACATTCATAACTTTGACTTCTCTCTATATTATTTTTTCCTAAAACACTTGGAAATTCATCAATTCAACACATTTGAAACATCATACTCCATGTACTTATAACATCTAAATAGTATCTCATCTATACATGCACAATCTGTAATATATTGAACTGTATTGACATCAATGGCAACATTAATGACAACACCACTAAAATTGCTCATACTTGCAACAATCTCCCCCTTTGTCATTGATGGCAACACATGACGTAAAAAAAAAACTTCAAATACAATATCCTACACAATATTCTAGGACACCTTTTCTTTCTTTTCTTACTATTTTGTATGTGACTTTCTCTCCCCCTTTGACATCAATGGAACAGATAAAAAATATGATCATTCTCCCTTACGAGTGCACCCATTCAACTCCCCCTATGAAGTAGACCCATTCATTAGTCTAGATAAATGAAGAATCTATTAATTCACTGGACTGATGCACCTTCATGTGCACGTAGTTTGAAGGGCCAATAACCCCCAACATCTCCCTAAGATACTCAAAAGTATCCTTTAGAAGAGCCTTAGTAAATATATCTACAATTTGTTCCTTTTTTATCACATACTCCAACATAACTTCATTCTTCAACACTTTTTCTCTCAGGAAATCATATCTAATAGATATGTGTTTTGTTCTTGAATGCATAACCAGATTCTTTGAAATGTTTATAGCACTTGTTTTGTCACAGAAAATAAGAATAGGCTCATCACATATTACTCCAATGTCTTTTAGAGTTTTCTTCACCCACAAAACCTATGTGTAGCAGGATGTTGCAATAATATATTCTACCTCTATAGTGGATAAAGAAATCAATTTTTTTTCTTATTCAACCAAGAAACCAATCTTCCACCAAAAAAGAAAGCACCCCCATTGCTACTCTTCCAGTCATCCACACAACCAGCCCAATATACATTGGTATAAGCACTCAAGGTGAAATGAGCATCCTTAAGATACCATAAGCCATAATCTAGTGTACCTTTAAGATATATAAATATCCTCTTTACTATTGTAACATGTTCCTCTTTAGGATCTACTTAAAATTTGGAAACTAAACATACTACATGCATAATATTTGGTCTAGTAGTAGTAAGATATAGCAGCCCACCAATCATAGATATGTATTTGCTCTGATCAGTTTTAGCAGATTCATCATCTTTACTCAGCTTACATCCAGTCACCATAGGAGTACTAACCAGTTTGGAACCATCCATTCCAAAATTCTTCAACAACTCTTTCACGTACTTAGATTGTGAAATGAATATCCCCTTATTAGTTTGATTTACTTAAAGACCAAGAAATAAATTCAACTCACCAATCATGGACATTTCAAATTATTTTTTCATTTCTTCTACAAATCTTTTACACATTCCTTCATTTCCAACATAGATGATATCATCAAGATATACCACCACTATTAATATTTTGTTACCTTGCACTTTGAAGTAAATATTGTTGTCAGCAGAGCTTTTATTGAATCCTTGTTTTGTCAGGTTTCTATCCAATCTTGAATACCAAGCTCTAGGAGCTTGCTTCAGTCCACACAATGCCTTCTTCAACTCACAAACCATATCCATTTTCAAATAACTAAAATCCTTCAAGTTGTTCCATGTATACTTCATCCTCCAATTCACCATTCAGAAATGTTGACTTAACATCCATCTAATATACTTCAAGTCCTTGTGGTTATAAAATTCCAAAAACATTCTAATTTCTTCTATGTGTGTGTCAAATGTGTAGAGTGGATTCTAATGTCAAAAAAAACCTTAATGAGATGGTTTACATTCAAAGTTTGAAGCAAGTAAAACTACTACATTTTTAATACAATCAAATATTTCAAATACGTATCATTGTCCTCTATTTCTAGGGATTTATTAAACCATTTGGCCCTCAAATTTCTATGGGAACAAAGGTTGTTAAAATGACTACCTAGAAAATTAGATTTGATGCTTATTATGCAAGCTAAGATGATTTCTATGTGCAAATGTGTGTAGGAATGATTAGTGGTATGTTTCTAAATGAAACAAAATGATGGAAAGGATAATGGATGCAGCCATAAATGAAGGATGATGCTGATGATAGATCAACAAGTGGAGATGAGTGATATGATATGAAGTTAAAATGAACTATCCATGATTATGCATATGCTCAAATGCAAACATTAAAAAAACTAACCTAAAATGTAACTATGAAGCAATTATATAATCTAAGATGAGAATGCAAAGTAACACATCATATGAAAAGTAAGTTTAAGACTCCATGAAAGCTCCAAGCTCCTATGAAAAAATTGCATGGTAACAATGCTTAAAGTGTGGATGAAAAATGACATTATAACAATTCCAATTTGTATCTCAAAATAGCATTATAACATTACTCAAAGGTGGATGATAAATGCTAAGGAAAGAGGGTGTATTTATAGGGTTTCTCAAGAATTTTGTGAGGTACCACCCATCAACGGTCTAGATTTGAAGGAGAAAAGATAGACGGTAGAGATGAAAGGAATCAAGATGTTGTCCCCTTGACCAAGGAGAGCATGCCATGTGTGTGAAGAGAATCCTTTGACCAATTGGAAGCATGCCAAATGTATGGGATTCCCAAGTGTATGAAACAAAGATCCATGTGCTCCAAATTTGTTGGAAGTGTGGGAGAATAAAGCCATGTGCTTATTCTCATTGGTGGAAGTGTGTGAGGATAATTCTAATTAATAACTAGGCTTATTTATTTTCATGTGACCTTTATGAGGTGGCACACAAAAAGTTGTAGAAATGTGTTCTAATTCTTAATTAGGATTAAAGAAGATTAATTAAATAAACATGTTTAGGGTTTTTAGTTTATGTAATTTAGAAAAATGTGAATTGGGAGAATTAAAAGGAAAGTTAACAATATAAATAAAGTAAGACCTTATTTATATGTAGTTGAAGTATTAATCAAATAGGTTGTATTTAATTAATTGAATATGATGACTATTTTTAGGTGTATACATTTTTCCCCTCTTTGAAGTGATTTGTTTACACATTACTTCAAAGAAGATTTTTATGTTGATGCTTAGATGATGCAAGATTTCAATTTCCCAAATGATGCAATATTTTGATGCCCTAGACTTTGAATTTTAGGTATTGATGGATATTATGCCCCCTCGAGAGATAAATGAGTGAATAAAAGGATGTGAAAATGAAGTGTTGAATGATGTGATATGTGTTGTGATGATGCAATGATGATCCAATGTTGATTCGGTGAAGGTTTAATGTCAGGGATGATTTATCTCTCGAAATTGAGTTGCAAGCTCTTTCTTTGAATAGTGTTGATTAATTACCCCTCCTTTTTGGTAAAAATGGGAAATAAATACCACCATAATTCCCTCCATTTTATCCTGAAAGGTGAAAATGGTAAAAATGAGATTCATTTTTACATTTTGAGTTTGGAGAAGTTGAAGATTGGAGAGCTTAGAGAAATATGGTGATCCCATACCACAAGCATCGTTTTGAGTGTCTTTGCCAACTTGATCAGCCTACTGCCTCTGGACCTATGGTACACTTTACAAGAAACCTCTTTGTTAGTCATTTTCTTGCCATTTAGAAGCATTTTGAACATCATAGATAGATGGTGTAGCTTATGGGATGTCATTTATGCACTTTCGAGTGATGTTTTTGTCATTTTTGAGTGTTTTTTAGCATGTTTAAGAGTTTTGGCACCTTTGGGGTCCCAAATGGTGCCTCTTGCAAGGTTGAAATTGATGTTTTTGACTCTTTTGAGAGTTTTGGCACCTTTGGGGTCCCAAATGGAACCTCTTGCAATGGTGAAAATGCATTTTTTGGGGTGGTTTTAGAGTTTTGATGCCTTTAGGGTCCCAAGTGGCACCTCTTGCAAGCTTGGAATTCAATTTTTTGGCCTTCAACACTATTTTGGTGTCCCAAGTGATGCCTCTTGCAAGCTTGGAAATGGAGGTTTTTGGAGTTAAACTTTGTATTGGCGCCTTTGGGGTCCCAAATGGCACCTCTTGTTGCCTTGGAAAGTTGTCATTCTTGTTGATTTGAGGTGGTTTATCTTGTTGTTTGACCTATTTTGTAAGGTGTGATTGTGGAAAGCCCCCGAGATGATGTTTACAAGATGTCCTTGAAGCCTAAGAGTCGTCAATTTGTCATGTTTTGGATTAATTTTAGTCATATTGTGGTATGTGTAGTGTTTGATTGATGTTTTGTGTGATGATTTAATCTCATGATAGGTGAGAATCAAATGATAAACCAATGTTGCATTGTCTTCATGATATGTGAGGAACAATAATAGGATTAATAGTATATCATCCTCATGATAGGCGATGAACGATGGTAGGATTGATAGCATATCGTCCTAATGATAGGCGAGGAATGATGGTCTGATTGATAGCATATCGTCCTCATGATAGGTGAGGAATGATGGTAGGATTGATAGAAAATCATCCTCATGATAGGTGACGAACAATGGGTTGATTGATAGAAGATCATCCTCATGATAGGTGAGGAACAATTAGTTGATTGTTAGTAGGCCGTCCTCATGATAGGTGAGGAATGATGGGTTGATTGATAGCAGGTTGTCCTCATGATAGGCCAGGAACAATGGGTTGATTGAATGAGATATTGATTGTTTTGATTGATTTGATTTGAATGACTACACATTAGCTTGATTGACTAATAATCTTGATTGAACATGACATTGATTGACTGCTTTGTGTTCATGATTAGGGATATGGAGATGTACTCCATTCTCGGGAGCAATTCTCGAAGACTTGGAACATGGTCCACTAGTTGTCGTCAGCCGATTTAGAGATTATCTCCCATTATGGGTTGAATTCCTTGTTAGACATACCACAATATAGAATCAACAGAGGTTTACTGATAACTTTGGCAAAGAGATGGCATAGTGATCATAATACGTTTCACTTACTGACTAGAGAGATGAGGGTGACTCTTGAGGATGTCCATCATATTCTATGGATCTGAGTGATGGGAGAGCTAATAGTGTACAATAAGATAGAGCAGGGTGGGATAGCTGAATTGTGGAGATTATGTCAAGATGATCATGTTATGGGCTGATGGATCCCTTGAATAGAGATGATTAGTAGATATGCTCCCTTACTGTGTATACTTTTTGGATTTATTGGTGGATTCCTTTGTCCTAATCTTAGGTCAAAAGGATTTTCAACAAGTTGGGGTCGTGTGCTATTGCAGATGACACTTGATGGTATGAGGTATGCCTAGGGCTCATGTATGCTAGCCCACTTATATCAAGATTTGTACGAGGTTGTCTATTACAGGGTGATGAGTCTGTCATGTTGTGTCACATTACTGCAGACCTAGGCATGGGAGCATATAACCATCAATCGACCCATGGGAGAGAGACATTGACCACTAGGGAGACCCTATGTTTTCTGTTATAGTGGTCCACATGTCCAACATAAGTTGGGTAAGGTTACTTATTGGAGGTGGGTTCTGGATGATTTGAAGACTGTCACATGGTGGTCATACTTGGATTGTGAGTAGTGACTAGAGGATCAACTAGAGATGACATATATGTTATTATCCCACTATCTCATTAGATGGACACATGTCATGCTTGAGCACTACTTGTATCTGCGATCATGTCAACAACTTGGACAGGTTTAGGGGATACCCCCAAGAGTTGCCCATTATGCATGGTGACAGTAGGATGTTTTAGAGTGGGGCCCTTGTGTATCATATGAGGTAGCTTGTACAGACTATTATACCTTGACCCCAAGTTTATGGGATTATGTTCCATATATTATAGATGTCAGGATGACTGAGTATTATTAAAATTTCTTCCACACACATCACTTTCCTAAATTTACTCAACTAGAGGATCTAGTACCGCCAGTTGATGGAGAGGGAGGAGATGATGAGGGTGGTGATGATGGTGGGGAGGGAGCTTGCAGAGGTGATGAGGGTGGTGCATAGGGTGGTTGTAGAGGTGATGGTGGTGTAGAGGGTGGTGGGGAGAGTGATGGTGGTGTAGTGGGTGGTGGGGAGAGTGATGATGGTGTAGATGATAGTCATCCATTGGATTTTGCAGTTCTAAGCCATAGGAGGAGTGTTACCATAGCTCAGGAAGTGCTTCCTCAGATTTAAATTGGGATACCCTCGCATCAGTAGTCATCACAAATAGAAGCTTTGTAGGAAAAGGTTCAGTCATTTTAGAGTGAGATAGTGTAGGCTCAAGCACAAATTTTGTCCCTTCAGGATGAGTTAAGATAGTGTCAGGCATAGATTGATATTTTAAGGATTGATAGAGGGATATATAGGTAGTAGATACAATAGTTGCAGGAACAGGTGATCATACTTACTTCAGATAGGGATTCCTTCAGACACTGGATAGAGTAGGCTAAGGCCATTTCCAATAGGATACAACATATGACACCATCTACAGGTACAAAATATTTCTTGAGAGAGATCCGACACATTTATCAGGAGTTACAGTTTTACAAAGGTAAATATCATGAGTTGGTTCCTCCTAAGCGACAAGAGAGTTTCATACAGTCTCGTTCAGGAAGATCTCATTCTCGGAATGTGAGCATGGGTGTTACACAACCATTTCCTAGAGATAGAAGAGATCTAGGTGCAGGTCCATCAGGTAGAGGGGTACCAGTTCCATGAGAGCAACAGCATCTGGTGGGAGCTTGACATAGCATTTTGTGATATTCCTTGGACATTGTGTATACACCTTTCATGAGATTGAGGATGTGGTTCCCATGAAACAATGCCCTTTTGGATTTTGATGTATCTCATCCTACTTTTGGATATCCTTGTATAGGTGGACATTACGACATTTTTAATGATATATGATATGTAGCGGTGATTATGATGCATTTGATTTCCCTATTATGATATGCAATGTTGTGACTTTATTTAATTTCTATGTGATGATAATGATTAGGCAATGTGATGAATGTATTTGTGATCATGATTATGCAATGTGATGTGATTTATGATGTGTAATGAAATGTGATTTGATTTGTACCATGATTTTATTTATTATGATTGTGCAATGTGATGTGATTTATTATAATTATGCAATGTGATGTGATTTATTATGATTGAATGTGCATGAATTCAAATGTTCAAGGCCTTAAGCTTGAATAAGTGAGTCTATCCAACTTCCAAAATTTGTGGGAAGACTACATTAGATTGATCTTTTAAGCTTCATAACTCTGACATATTTCCTCACTTTCTTGGAAATCTGAAGAGACTCACTTATTCAGGCATAGTGGATGACATGATTTTGATGTTGGAAATGATATGCAATGTATGTACTTTTTTATTTTCTTTTGTAGATGAAAATATCATGATGGAATGTATGAATGTAAATGATTTGAGAATGTTTTCTAAGATATGCGAATGATGATGAAACTAATGTGCAACTAAATGAGAATAATGTCTTTTTTTGGTTAATGTCCAATGTACTCAATCCGTAGAGATGAAACCATTGTGAAATTGTTTCAACATTGAAAAACCCCATAAATAAACATGCAAAACTACCATGAATGTAGTCTAACTTAACTATGCAAATATCATTTTCAAAAATTTTCATTTACATTAACCAATTTTTTGTGCTTTTTATCATCATTGGGCCTTTAAAAATTTGAAAGTGAGTACAAGCATCGATGGCATATTTTAGACCAAGATGAATTGAGCATCACTTGTGTAAACAGACAAAAGTTAATCTTTTTCCTATGCGAATTTAGAATGTCATCAGTGATATTTTGTAGCGCACATCTCACGAAAACTTGCATAGTAATAATTGATATGCTTCTAATCCAAAGACTGATACTATAACAAAGAGACCCAACTAGTTAGGTTCAAATTTCCCCTTCTTCTCTTGATCTTGTTGATTACTGGGATTTTCTTTTAAGACTAAGTCACACACCTGAAATACTCTAAGTATTACTCTATGATTGTAGATCCTAGATATACTTTGTTGATAAGCTTTTAGGTGATCAACTGCATGTTGTCGGTGTCATCCAATAGTTCTAATTATTGTAGCCTAGATACTCTGTAATCCTCATCTGAAATCATCCCTTTAAGTGACACACATAGGGATATTATCTCAACCTCAATAGGTAGAAGGGTATGTGCAGGATCATCATGGAAAAAATAGGCCCTTAAGTGGGAAAAAAAAACAAAAATCAAAGTTAGGAAACTTCATGTAAAAATTTGAATAAGTTATCTATATTATTTAAAAAATGTGTAAGAATAGAATTTGTAGAAAATTAAATTTAGTTTCTAAACTACTACCTATTTGTTTAAAAAGAAAGAAATCTATTTGGTGAAATTTTGAAATTTCAATGTAGTAGTACTTAAATTTTAGGGAAAAAATAAGAAGTAGGTGTTTGTCTGACCACCCTAACCACAATAAAATGATAATATTTATTATAATACTTTAGATATAAGTAGGGGTCTCATGTCCCGATGTGATGCATAATTTTTTGTAATTTTTTTCCAAGTAAATAATTAATTATGAATTTTTTATTACAACTTTTAAAATATATAAAAAATTTGTATGTCTAACCACCTTAACTTGGTCAAAAATTCATGAAATTTAGTTTTTAATTTTTTTAATTCTATAGTGTGTGAAGCATAGAATGTGACGCATGTTTTGGATTCAAAAAATGTGATATTGTTTGAAAGCTATAGATGTATTTCAATCAGTCTATCAATCAGGACTTTAGTCGTAATTTGAATAGAAAATGAATAATAATTACTTATTAAAATCAAAGTAAAGCATAATTAATATTAGTGTAAATATGAGAATATCCTTTAAAAACCCTTTTTGTTTCATGAATTTTGGGTAAAAAAGAATTCATCAGCCACATAGCCATCATATTGCCACTTGTTGGCCCATCATGATTCTACACATACCTAGAATAGCTTTTGATCCATAGAAAAGAGAATAGGGTGTTACTCCTTTCAGGGTATGGATATTGGTTTTGTAAGCCCACAATGCTAGGTTTAGTTGAACATGCCAACCATGTCCAGCTTCATTGATGATTTTCTTCAAAAGCTTCAAGATATTCTTGTTTGAGGCCTCTGCTTGGTCGTTTCCTTGGGGATAGTAAGGTGTAGAAAATCAATGTTGGATATGGAATCTTTTACAAAGCTCTTGAACATATTGATTCTTAAAGGGTCGTCCATTATCCATAATGATATATTGAGGAACACCATACTAACATATTCGATAATTCAAAATAAATGAGGAGATTTGTTTCCCAGTGATGGTGATTAGAGGAACAACTTCAATCCACTTGGTGAAGTATTATGTGGTTGTGATTATAAACTTATGTCCATTGGAGGAAGAGGGGTGAATCTTACCTACAAGGTCCATTCCCCACTGGAAAAAAGGCCATGTAGCTATGAAGGGATGCAACTCTTGTGTAGGTGCATGTGTCAAGTTTCCATGAATTTGACATTTGGAACACCTTTTGACATATTGAAATGAATCTTTCTCCATGTTTGGCCAGTAATACTCCAATTGTAATAATTTATTAGCTAAGGTTAATCCACTTGAATGTGTGCCACAGATACCTTCATGAACCTCTTGTAAAGCGATTTCAGCTTTGTTACATTCTAGACATGAAAGAAGAGTACCATCCAAACCTCGTCTATAAAGTACATTAGATATTAGGGTGTGGTGAGCCACTTGTCGAATGAAGTTTCATTTTTGGTTTCAAGATAAGTTAATTGGAAGGGTATTGTCTTGTAGGTAGGTATGGATTTCTCCATAGAGGGAAATTTGAGGGTTGACAATATGGCATATCACTTCAGATTCTGGATCTTCATAGGCTAGCTTGGACACTTGTTCTACCATGAATTCATAATGTCTTCATTGTTCAATTATCTGCAAGAAAGAAGCAATGGTGGCCATTGCATCTATAGCTTTGTTTTCTATTATGGGATCCTATGCAACCTTGATCTCAACAAAGTACTTTTTGAAATCATCCAGCATCCTCTTGTAAGGCAACAACTTGTCATCCTTTGTTTGATAATCATTGTTGACTTGGTTGATGACCAATTGTGAGTCACCATAGACTAGCAATTCCATGATTTTCCATTCAACAACTATCTTGATTCCAATGATCAATGCTTCATATTCCACTATGTTTGTGTAGGGGAGCATTAATCTATAGGATTTTGGAATTGTGTATCCTTGCAGCGAAACAAACAAGATCCCTATGCTTGATCCATGTTGTGTATAAGAGCCATCAAAGTATAGCAGCCATTGTTGTGTAGATATGGTTAGGACATCATTATCAGGGAATTCAATGTTCATTGGTTTGTTATCTAACAATGGTACTTCAGCTAGTTGATTTGCTATGGCTTGAACTATAATTGCTTTCCTGTCCACATACTAGATGTCGAACTCACTTAATATCATGATCCACTTGGCTAACGTCCCTGTTAAAGCATCTTTGATGAGTAAGTACTTTAATGGGTCAATTTTGGCAATGAGTTTGCTGGTGTGAGTCAGCATGTAGTGCCTTAATTTTTGTGTAGAAAATACAACCACTAAGCAAGCTTTCTCAATAAAGGTGTAATATATCTCATAACCATTTAGGGTCCTACTGATATAATAGATGGCTCTTTCTTTTCTTGTAGAATCTTCTTGTCCTAATAAAGCTCCCAAAGATATACATCAATTGTTGCAATGTATAGTAATAGTGGTTTTCCCTTGACTGGTGATATCAACACAGGTAGTGTCATCAGGTACTGTTTTAGTTGATTGAATGCAGCTTCACTTTTTTCATCCCACTTGAAAGAGACATTCTTGTGTAATACGTGATTGAAAGGATGAGTTTTATCAGCTAGTTGTGCAATAAATCTCCTGATGGACTGGAACTTTCTTTGTAATGATCTATGTTGGTTGATGTTTTTAGGAGGCATTTCCATGATGGATTTGACCTTTGTAGGATCCAACTCAATGCCTTTAGCTGATGTTACACCGAACACACATTTCTTGGGATTTAACCTCACCTTGAATTTCTCCAATCTTGTGAAGATTTTGTCTAGAATCTCTATGTTTCCTTCTCTAGTGTAGGATTTTTCCAACAGATCATATACATAGTCTTCCATAAAAGTATGCATCATTTCATGGAAGATGGTAGTCCTAGCTCTCTAATATGTAGCTCCAACATTTTTCAACCCAAAAGGCATCACATTCCAACAAAAAGTGCCCCAAGGACATGTGAAGGTTGTTTTATCTTGATCTTCAGGTGCTATCTTTATTTTCTTGTATCCTAAAAATCCATCCATTAGTGATAAAATTTTGTGCCCAGCAGTCAAGTCTATAATCAAATCAATGTTTCGTAGAGGAAAATCATCTTTTGGACAGGCTTTGTTAAAGTCCTTGAAGTTTGTGCATATCTTGATGCTCTTATCTGGCTTGGATATAGGAACAATGTTTGATATCCACTTGGAATATTCAATAGATCTTATAAATCCTAAATTTAATAGCTTTTTCAACTCAGCTTTCACCAGAAGGGTGATATGGGGATGCATCTTTCTCAATTTTTTCTTTACTAGTTTTGTGCCACGTGGTAATGACAAATAATGCATAATGATTTTTGGATCTATGCCTAGCATGTCAGTGTATTACCAAGCAAATTTTATTTTCCTCTCCTCAAAGAATTTGGTGAAACAGGATTTCTCCTCTTTTGTCATGGATTCTGCTAAATGTAGGGTCTTCACTATCTCAACTATACCAACATTGATGGATTGTGTAGGTTCTATTAGCACTAGAGATCTCTCTTGATAGTGTTCTGGGATAATGTCAAACATTCCATCTCTTGGTGCCTCAAAGAGGTTTTCACCTTGAGATACGCTCTTTGTTTTTAATTTTTCCTGATTTAATACTATCACTAGGTGGTTTTCATTATTAGACCCATTTCCTATATTTTTTATTTTGCAGCTGAAAGGTTTAACACTCCCTTCATTAGGAGCTTCATTATGAGATTCAATGGTAGAACATGTGTCAGGGTTATCAAAACATAGGAAAGTTCACGAGGGCATCATCATTTGAAAAGGTGGGTATGCCAAGTAGCTCATTTTGATCCCAATCAATTAGTTCTAGATACATTAAGGAGAAAGAATTGTTAGATTGGCCAAGGTCATAAGATGTAAGCATCAAGATAGCCATGTTGTCAAATTGTCCAATGAGGTCTAAGATGTTACTTTCTTCTGACGTGTCGATCTTGTTTGAATAATGATCATCTTAACTTGAGTCAATGACATATTGTGATCCATATTCAAGTGGTCTAGAATCATAACTTTGTTCTTTCATACATATTGGGGTATACTTTTGGATTACATCGATCTCTTTGTCATGGTAAGATTCCTCAAAGAGAGATTCACATTCATATTCATTGGAATCTATTGCATGATCCTCACTAGCCTATAGCTATAAGATTATTTTGACAACTCTTTGAGAAGCTTCTTCTTTTAAGTCTTCCCTGTAGCCTAGTCTTGTTTTGTCTTTGGGATTCATTATGACAAGTTCTATTGGTTCACTGATGCCTTCTTTTCTTTTACGCAAAGGACCATTTCCCTCATATCCCATTTTTTTCAGGATTGTCTAACCTTTGCCATACTTATTTGTGCATATATTGGACACTGATACCTATGAAGGTTCTTCATCTTTGTATAACAAGTTTAGGACATCCATGTCTTCTAATTCCTCCACTCTGGCACTTGCTATTATAAACTTCTCATCAAAGAGTGTGATGGGTTGTAAAGATTGTTGTCTTGAAGTAGATGGTTGTCCATGTGACTTAGGAGAAGATGAAAGTTGTGATAAGTATGAGTATTTCTCGAATGAGTATTCCCCCATGCCCTTGTCTTTTATTTGGGTCCTTTCTAACTATTTGGATAAGGAATCAAGCTAACTTCCATTTTTGCATGAAATAGAGTCAACGGCCCCTTTATCTTTTGATTGAGCCTTTTCCTCATGTTGTCTTGACGAAGAACCCACTGGAATTTCTTTGTTTTAGATTAGAGTTGATGACTTTTCTATTATGTGGTACAAAGGTATCTTAACTTGTTCTGAGTGCATTGCAATATTGGGAATTGTTAGAATCGGCAGCAATGGTGATCTCCTATCCATTGAAAGGAAATTTTAAGCACTAATGATAGGTTGATGGTACCACTTGCATTTCATGAATCCAAGATTGTCCCAAGAGTATGTTATATGTCAATTTTTTGTCTAACACCTGACACACTATGTCTTTGATGATTGGTCCCACTTGAATGGGTAAGATGATCAATCCTTAGGAGGATCTTTCTTCATCATCATATTCTTTTATGGTGATTTTCCTTCTAAGATCAATAGCATTTCATAATATCCTAATGCACAAACAAGCTTGAGAGTGTAGATATTTAGCCTACTCCATCTATAAGGACACATTTGACATGATATTTATGGATTAGGACTTTGATGTGGAGAGCAGTGATATGTAGATGGGTGGTGGATGCATCGTCATGTTCAAAGAATGATAAGCAATAAGGTGTAGTTAAATTTCCCACCATAACTTGAAATGTATAGACTTCTATATTGTTTGGTATTGTGGTGGCAACTAAAGCTTGTTCCAAGATTTTTTTGTGTGCCAGTGAAATCTTTAGAAGTTCCAATATGGATATTTGAGCGGGTATCTTATTTAATTGATCAACCATGTTATATTGAGTTACAGGAAAAAAAATCATTTTGGACATGGAAGGGGTAGCTCCTTTCAATGTTACCTTGGCTTGTCCTCTTGTAATTGCATTGATAGGTATATTGTCTTGATCATTTGTGATTTTTATGATTTTAATTTGATTTTCATTCATGTCAATGTTAGTGCTCAAATTTTTAGGTAAAAGTTCATTAATTTGATGTGAGTTGGTGTCATCATTGTGTTGGATTTCAATAGCGGCATCCTTCCCTTGGCCTCCAGTTTCAATGTCTTGGATAGAATTCTCAACCATCTCAATACAATGAATGGTAGAATCATAAAAAATAGTTTATATTCTTGCCTTTGGTATTTGATGTAGAGGACTCTCCCTTTTCATAATTGGCTAAAGGGTTCTTGAACACTCCCTAGTCACTTTTTGTTTGGAGTCCTTCAATGTGTACCATTTTGTTATCAATGTGATCTTGGATTGTGTGTTTTAATTGCCAACAATCTTTCATCATATGACCCTTATTTTGATGATAATCACAGTAATGAGCATCATTCCACCAAAATGGATTGACTTTTGGATCCCAATTTTGTTCTTCTAGCACTGTGATAAGCTTAACCTCAATAAGTTCCTTTAAGGCCGAATCTAAGGATTGTCCCAATGGTGTGAATTTTCATTGATTGGAAGGTTTTGGAAATGGTGTTTCTTTAGTCCCTAGATTAGGTTGATTGTTGTTTTGGCTAGCATTTGGAGTGTTGGGAGGATTGTTGGTTTGATTGTTCTTGGTGGCAACTATTGTTAGATTGAATATGGGGTTGGTATTTTTATTTTCAGCTATGACCTCATTGTTACCCACGTTCATGTTTCATTGCCAAAATTTAGGTTTGTCCCCACTGTTGTAGTTGTTAGAGGAAGTGTATGAGTTTTTTTCATTGTATACCTTAATGAACCCTCTTTTGACTAAGGCTTCTTCGATTTTAAATTTTCTTTTCAATCAATTTTTGAAAGGTAGGGGGACATTGTAATTCCAACCTATAACTCATCTCATCATTTAGGTTATCAATGAAAATATCTATCTTTCCCTTTTCAGGCATAGGATGAGAATACCTTGTGAACAATCTCTTCTATTTTTGCAAGAAAATGAGGAAGGAATCACCCTTTTTCTATTTCAAGTTGCAAAGGTCTTTCATGGTGATATCATATTGGATATTGTAAGAGTGTTGAGTGAGAAATATATTGACCAACTCTTCAAATGTGTTGATGGAAGGTGTAATCTTTGAAAACCACTCAAGGAAAGTCCCTTCTAGACTTTTTGGAAACAATCTCATCAAATAAGTTTCCTCATGCGTAAATTATAGAATCATAGTTCAGAATTCCCGTATGTGATCTAATGGATCAGTTGTACCATTGTATTTATCATATTTTGGAAATTCATTACATTTAGGGAAAGGAATCATGTCGATGGATTGATTAAAGGGATAAAGAAAAATGTCATCGATCAAGTATCATTTCGAAGTCCCCTTTGCATGTCTAGAAATTGTTGTTGAAGGTTTTTCATTTGGTGAGTTATAGTAACCATTTGTTTTGTTTCCTTTTCAAGATTTTGGAGAGGTGCTTTTAAGATGTTGATATCAAAATCAGGGGGAAGTTTAACTCCTTGATTGGCTAACATCAATAGGTATTTTTCCCCATCCTTTTCAAAAATCTTTTCCAAAAACTTATGGAAGTTGGGGTCTTGTTCCACTTGTCAGATATCCTCATCATTTATTTCTTCCCCTTGAGTATTGTTGAGTCCAGGAATAGGTATTTCTTCTATACATCAGCCATGTTTATAGGGATATCACTATTTTTAGGTTCAATGTTGGGAGTTTCGATATCGAAAGCTTCACTACTTGGACTTCCTATGTTTTTCATTTCAAAGTTGGGTGTTCCAAGTTCCTTGTCCTTAAGTCTCCTCTTTTGTGATCTTGTTTGGATGGGAATACAAGTGTTATGATTTAGACTAAGCTTTGATCTAAGTTTGAAATAGTGCCAAGTATTACAACTAAGTAAAATAGAATGACAAATTCTATTGATTAGACCAAGTTTGATTTGATTGCATGACATAGTTTTGTGATTAAAGGATGACAAATCCCAAAGATGAAACTAGGTTTTGCATTCAAAGATGTGATATATAGTGATGATTTAGGCACCTTGAAATGTTTAGATCTAGGCTTAATTTGAAAATTTCCACTTGTATAGGTTTGTTTCAACAATGTTTAGACTTCTAAGGTATCTAAGGAACAATCTTGGACTTGAATTTTTGACTCAAGAAATGTAATTAAGGTGCTCAAAATGTTGGAAAAGTCTTCGATTTTGAGAATAGTACATCATGTATAACTCTAGATTATTTTTGCATGCTCTCTTGTAAAAATTGAAGGTTGACCTTTCTCTAAAGTCATAAAGCATAGAAACATGTCTTTGATGCTATTTTGGACTAATAATTTTGATCTTTGGTTTTCTAATCTTGACCTTTCATGAAATTGTCATGTAAACCACATATTTTGACTCTATTTTTCTTGAGGAATGGTTGAACACTACTGGAAGGACTGATTTTTTGAAGATGGATGGACCTAAGTTACTGACTTGTCTCCCTCAATGAATGTAGTTCTGAATCAAGGTTTTGACTTTCAAAATGTAAGGTTTTTGATGCCTTTTTGTTTGAGTTTCATTTTCAAGACACATCAAGTAGAATATACACTCCTAAGGTTGTTGAAGATTGTATTCTTTTGGATTCCATGTGGGTTTTACCCCAACCACACTATCTTTAGTGAATGAATTTAGAAGCTTGGCTGCACATGCTCCCCCTTATAATGCACTCTCTTCTCATGCCAACCAAGCTTCCAGTCCCCATGAAACTCCCATGGAAAACTAATCACCTCTACTAAAAACTATGAGAATTTGGATGCCTTGGCAATGACTATTGTTGCACCAAAGAATAGATAAAAGATTTTGGAAAATCTACAACAAGGGTTTTAATGCAGGCATTCCATTCATGGGGGATAATCCATATGGCGATAGTCCCTTTTGATCCATCTTTTCAGAATTATCTTTGTTATACTTGAACTTTCCTCAAGTATCCACATTTATATCCCAGTTGGAAGTCGCTTGGATTTAGTGTGTTACTAGTTGGGTTGTTCCCTTGGGTGATTACTTTTCCCACAAGGCAGGACCTATAGGATAAAAAAAATCAAGCAAGCATACCCATAGTTTGATCGATATTTATTTCACATGAATAAAGAGAACTCATTCCGTATACTCCACTTACACTCGCACATAAACAAGAATGGGTCTAGCTTTTTGGATCACCCAGTTAAGGGGAGAGCATATGCCTACCATCCATCACATACAAAAGACATGGTTTTCATTAACCCATTAATTAAGCTATGTTCCTAACTTAACCAAAAGGAAACATTATTTTCATTAACCTTTTAATTAAGATGCATTCCTATCTTAACCAAAGGAAATAAGTAAATAATGTCCAGCCCCTGCAATAGGTTAGTAGTTTATGTTTTGAGTCTTTGATAGGGAATCTGGGAAAATTTTCAAATGCACAACATAGAATGTGAGTTTCTGATTTTGGTGAAAAACTGCAAGAGGCACCAAAACTCCAAAAATAGTGTAGAATGGTCTCAAAACAGGTAAAAACGGTCTCTGCACTACTTGCAAGAGGTACCAAAACTCTCACAAGAGGTGCAAAATAGGTGCAAGAGGTGCCAAAACTCTAAAAGTGGCCCAGAATGGTCTTGGAACAAGTGAAAATAGTCTCAAAACAATTTGCAAGAGGCACCAAAAATCTAACAAGAGGTGCCAAAATAGGTGCAAGAGGCACCAAAACTCTAAAAGTGGCCCAAAATGGTCCCAAAACAGGAGAAAAGAGTCTTAGGACAACTTGCAAGAGGGGCCAAAATTCTCAAAACAAGCCAAAATGGTCTCTGCATTGCTTACAAGAGGCACCAAAACTCTAAAACAGCCTAGAAATGCCTTGAAATAGCTCAAAATTGCCTCCAAACTTGTGCAAAACGTTCCCAAGTCATAAACCTTGAATCTTCAATCATGAAATCATCAAAAAAGTTAGCAATAAGTGAGGCAAAGGCCCCATGGTGGGTGCCATTTTGTACATTTTTCGAATGTGTAGAGTTGATTCTAATGTCAACACAAACCTTAATGATATGGTTGACATTCAAAGTTTGAAGCAAGTAAAACTACTATATTCGTAATACAATCAAATCTTTCAAATATGTATCATTGTCCTCTATTTCTAGGGATTTATTAAGCTGTTTGGCCCTCAAATTTCTATGGGCACAAAGGTTGTTAAAATGACTACCTAGAAAATGAGATTTGATGCTTAATATGCAAGCTAAGATGATTTCTATGTGTAAATGTGTGCTAGAATTATTAGTGGTATGCTTCTAAATGAAACAAAACAATGGAAAGGATAATGGATGAAACAATAAATGAAGGATGATACTGATGATAGATGAACAAGTGGAGATGAGTGAGATGATATGAAACTAAAATGAACTATCCATGATTATGCATATGCTCAAATGCAAACATAAAAAAAACTAACCTAAAATTTAACTATGGTGCAATGGGGATGATAAAATGTAACTATGAAGCAATTAATTAATCTAATATGAGAATGCAAAGTAACACATGATATGAAAAACAAGTATAAGACTCCATGAAAGCTCCAAGATCCTACAAAAAACCTGCATGGTAACAATACTTAAAGTGTGGATGAAAAATAGCATTATAACACTATTCCAATTTGTATCTCAAAATAGCATTGTAACATTACTCAAAAGGTGGATGATAAATGCTAAGGAAATATGTTGTATTTATAGGGTTTCTCAAGAATTTTGTGAGGTGCCACCCATCAACGATCTAGATTTGAAGGATAAAAGATAGACGGTAGAGATGAAAGGAATCAAGATGTTGTCCCCTTGACCAAGGAGAACATGCCATGTGTGTGAAGAGAATCCTTTGACCAATTGGAAGCATGGCAAATGTATTGGATTCCCAAGTGTGTGAAATAAAGACCCATGTGCTTCAAATTTTTTTGAAGTGTGGGGGAATAAAGCCATGTGCTTATTCTCATTGGTGGAAGTGTGTGAGGATAATTCTAATTAATAATTAGGCTTATTTATTTTCATACGACCTTTATGAGGTGGCACACAAAAGGTTGTAGAAATGTGCTCTAATTCTTAATTAGGATTAGGGAAGATTAATTAAATAAACATGTTTAGTTTTAGTTTATTTAATTTAGAAGAATGTGAGTTAGGAGAATTAAAAGGAAAGTGAACAATATAAATAAAGTAAGACCTAATTTATATGTAGTTGAAGTATTAATCAAATAGGTTGTATTTAATTAATTGAATATGATGACCATTTTTAGGTGTATACATCTTCCATTCTAGCCACATGATCAAATGTTTATTCAAAGTCTATGCCTTCAACTTGTGAGTATCCCTTGCATACAAGTCTCTCATTATTTCTTATAACTTCACCATTTTCATTCAACTTATTCCAGAACACCCATTTTGAGCCAATTACATTCTTATTCATAGGTCTAGGCACTACTTCCCATGTCTGATTATTTTCTATTTTCTGTAACTCTTCTTTCATAGTTCTCATCCAAATCTCATCTTCACATACTTCATTCATAGACTTAGGTTCAATTTTAGAGAGAAAACACAAATTTACCTCACCTAATACATTACTTCTTGTCTTCACACCTTCACTCTTATCTCCAATCTTTTGTTCCTTTGAATGATTCTTCTACACATACTTAGGAGTCTTAGAAATAGGTTCTAGTTCATTTTATTCTTCTTCCTCTTCTTCTTCCTTCTCCTTATTCTCTTCAGGTACTTGTCCACAGATAAGATCATCAGGTTTGACTTCACTTATCTCAATAGGTTTGTGCATGTCTTCATCAATTTTCACATTAGCACTTTCAACAATCTTCCTCAATATTTTATTGAAGCATCTATATGCTTTTCTAGTAGTAGAGTACCCAAAAAATATTCCTTCATCACATCTAGCATCAAACTTACCAATATTTTCATCATCTCTTTCAATGTAACATCTGCTTCCAAATACCTTGAAGTACTTCATAGTAGGAGTCTTTCCAATCCATAACTCAAAAGGATTCTTTGTGTTGTTTCCTCTAATCTAAACTCTATTAAGAACATAAGTAGTAGTGTGTATTTCCTCTCTCCAATACACATCCGATACATTTGATTCTTTCATCATGGTTTTTGTAGCTTCTTGCACCATCTGATTTTTCCTCTCAACTACCCCACTCTGCTGAGGGGTTCTTGAAGTAGAAAACTATCTTTTATGCCATGTTGTTCACACAATGTATTACACTCACTAGAAGTGAATTATCCACCTCTATCAGATCTCAAACATTTGATTCTCAAATTCACTTCATTTTCCACTCTTGCTTTGAACACTTTAAACCTATCTAGATCCTGAGTCTTCTCTCTAAGAAAATCAACCCATGTCATTTGAGAATAATCATCAATAAGGAGCATGAAATACCTATAACCATTCAAGATTCATATTCTTGTTGGACCATAGAGGTCAACATGAATTAACTCCAACATTCTGGTAGTAGATTGCTCTTTTCTCTTAAAGTTGCATCTTGTATGTTTCCCTAACTAACAACTTCTACAAATAGTATTAGCAAGCTTTGTGATTCTAGGTAGACCTTAGGAAACATCTATTTATTTTGACTAAATTATCAAAGTTTACATATATTCCATTCTTCAATGCCATAACTACCTTTCATTGATTTGAGATACAAGGCATTGACCATCTATACCTTTAAGCTGATAGATGTTTCCATGAGTTCTCCTTCCAGTAGCAACCATATCTCTAGATCTTTCTCTGATCTCATAGTTATTATTTTGAAACACAAGTTTAAAACCTTTGCTACATATTTTTCAAACACTCAAAAGGTTATGCCTCAAACCCTTTACATAATATACATCATCAGTGTTGTGTATTCCATCAAAACTAATTGTACCTTTCCCAATAATTTTTGCTCCTAAATCATCACCAAACATGACCAAGCCTCCATCATACTTTTCAAGTTTAGTAAACTTACTTTTATCACTGGTCATGTGATTAGACATTCCACTATCAATCACCTAGTAATCTTCATCCTGCTTAGCATGATTTAAGGCTATGACCATAGTACCTTCCATCCCATTCTTCTTATTTTTTGAAACATTCTTCCTTGCACATTTTTTAGGGTTAGCAGACAAATTTATTCTCCAAAGCTAAAAATAAGCATTCACTATCATCACCCTCATAATCAGATTCATCATCAGAGATTCTAGCTTCTTCTTTAAAATAATACAACTTCTTATATTTCTTATCCTTTCTATCTTTATCTTTATAATCCTTGTTCTTCTTATGTACAACTTTTTTAGACATCTTGAAGCATAATGACCAATATTACCACAACTAAAAAATTTAAAGGGAAACATACCTTTATACTTACTAATACCTTTCTTCAACTTTTTGGTGAAATTCGCTTTCATCTCATCATAACCATCACTATTAAAATCATCTTCAATATCCATTGCATTAAATGATGTTTCTTTCTTTTCCTCTTTCTTTCCAAACTTTCTCATCTCAAGTGTTGTCAAGGTGCCAAATAACTATTCTTTAGTATACTTCTTAGGATCATACATCTTGTTGGAAATATGCCTCAATCAATACAGGCCGAAACCTCTTTAGAAACAAAGTTGGTGTGATATTCTAAATGTCTTGTATAGGTCGTTGTGACCTTAGAGAAGTCTCACTGAATGCTTACATGTTGGAGTCTTCACTATGACATATTGTGTTCACTGTGATTTCTTACCGCGTGGACATCTCTGGCCAACAGGCCATTCAATCGGGCGTCGGGGAGACTCTTGGCAACCACGGGCTTCGGGATAACCTATGACAGCTCGGTGAGAAGTCTTAGTGAAAGCTAATGTCTTGCCAACATGATGTTTCACTTTATAGTCTTCGACATAGCTTATAGTCTATCAATAAGAAGTCTTACCGATGTACAAATGTCTCACCAACGAAGGCTCAACTATTAGTCATCGGAGTAACACAAAGGATCTTGAAGAGAGGTCTTAGTGACTAGAGGATATCTTGCTGATAGCCTATGGCTATCGGGGTAACTTAATGGTCTCGGGAAGAAGTCCTGGCGAAGGATGAAATGTCTTGCCGATGATGCTAATTTCTTTGGTATAGCTCTTGGAAAATGGTAGACATCAGTGTAACTTATATGTGTTCGATAAGATCTCTCGGCGAAAGACAAATGTCTTGGTGACAGTTAATAGCTTTGGGGTGACAATAGAGATCTCAGAGAAACCTCTCAGTGAAGGTGTTAAGTCTTGCCGACTAGTGATTGAAGCTCGGTATGACAAATGATTTCGATATGAACTTTGGTGACTCAGCATGAGGTCTTAGCTAGAGCGATACTCTTGTCGAATGGTAAATTCATATCTATGAGACTTTTGGACCTCCCTATGATCTCTTGGAGAAAGCGATAGGTCTCGCCGACTATTTGGTGCTTCAGTGTAACACATGAAGGCTCATTGAGATGTCTTGGTGAGAACGATAGTCTTGCCAAAAGGAAAACTGAAGCCAATGCATGTTGTAAGATCGGTGTAACTCTTGACGATGTTGATATGAAGTCTATGTCACATCGGCGAGACAATGTTAGTGTCTCACCGAGATGCCAACACAGTGTGAAACCATTTGACCGAGTGAGACTATCCTATGTGGCTCATTGTCAACCAATAGGAGAAGTCGAATCTGAATTGTGACAGTTCTATGAGGAAGCTCGACAAACATGGAATGCCATGAATATAGTTTGTAATCTCTACAGTGAGTCAGTTGGTTCGATTAATAGTTGTTTTATCAGTTCGAATTGTATCAGTGGATGAATTTTGTTTTGTAAAGACTGTAACTAGAAGTTCGTGTACAAGTTTGTTCATGGTGAATGCTACTGTAAACAGACACTAGAAAGATAAGTCTGTCATTTGTATGTAATCTCCATTACTAAAATACAAAGTGATTTCTCTTGGTGTGGTGGGTTTTTCTCCCGTAAGGGTTTTCCCACGTATATCTGGTGTTCTTGTGTGATTGTCAATACTTTGTTTCTGTTATCTATTTCAAGTGCATCTTAATTGGACTATAATTGTTAAAAAATAAAAGTATATCTACATTCTTCTCTAAGGTTTTGGCATTAGGAGAGTTGTTTCCGCATCTAGCTTTCCTTACAAGTGGTATTAGAGCATGGCCAGTTGTGTTATCCTTGTGGGTACATTGGGTTTTTTTGTGTTAATTCTATTCAGTGGGAGTCTTGTAGAGTTTGTTATTTCTGATTACAGGTTGAGATGGCTAGCACATCTGGAAATTTTGAAATAGAGAAATTCAATGGCAGTAACTTTGAGTTGTGGAAACTCAAGATGGAGGATCTTCTAGTTGATCGTGATATGTGGCTTGCAGTGTCTGGAACTAAACCTAGAGGCATGAAGCAAGAATATTGGGACCTTGCAGATAGGAAGTCTAAGGGGTTGATAAGGCTCTATTTGGAAAACTTAGTTCTTTTGGATGTGCATGAGGAGAAGACTGCATCTTATTTGTGGAAGATACTGGCGTCTATTTATCAGGGGTAATCCTTGGTGAATAAACTGTTCCTGAGGAAGAAGTTGTATTCTTTGAGAATCCAGGAAGGAGGGTCTATAGCTAATCATTTGAATGAATTTAATATGTTGATTGCTCAATTATGATTTGTTGGTGTAAAATTTGATGAAGAGGATTGTTGTATGCTTTTATTGTGTTCTTTGCTAGACTCATGGGATCATCTGGTGATGGCTATTGGGAGTACAACATCTAGTTTCAAGATGGAAGATGTTGTTGGTTCTTTGTTGTCAGAAGAGATGAGAAGGAAATATTTTGAGATGGCTAAGGAATCTCTTGTTGTCAGAGGAAGATCAAAAGAGAAAGGCAAGAAGAAGGACAAGAAGTCCAAATCGAAATCAGAGGGAAGATCAAAGTCTCCTAGAAAGAAGTCCAAGGTGAAGTGTTGGAACTGCGAGCAACCTGGTCATGTCCGAAAGGATTGTAAAGAGGAGAAGAAGAAGAAGAAGAAGTATTCTTCTGACAATGACTCTTCTCATAGTGATGTAGATGCCTTCATTGCTGCCTTGGCTACTCAGGCATCAAATGATGTTTGGTTGATTGATTCTAGAGCATCTTTCCACATGACATCTCATAGAGACTGGTTCATGAAGTATGAAGAATACGATAGTAGAAAGGTGTACTTGGGAAGTGATTCTACTTTGGAAATCATTGGTCGTGGAAGATTCAGAATCCAATTTCCTGATGGCAGAGTAAAGGGAATTAATGATGTAATGCACATACTAGGTCTAGCTCGAAACCTATTGTCTGTCAATAAACTAAATGATATTGGAGTACAAGTCATGTTCTTTGGAAATGGTTACAAGATGTCTAGAGGTGCTCGAATTGTTACCCTGTACAAGCTGGATGCACATGCTGCTCAATCTAACCGTGTCTCTGGAAAATCACTGAAAGCTGGTCATGGAGGTAAAGAGGGAACTATCCCTAATTATGTAAACTCTATGGAAGTAAAACTTCCAGCAGAGAATACTATGCTCTGGCATCATAGGTTAGGCCACATAGGAGAAAAAGGTTTAAAAACCTTGAAGAACAAGAACCTGGTTGAGGGACTTGAAGATTGCAATCTTGAATTTGAATTATGTGAACATTGTATATATGGAAAGTAGCATTGTGTTTCATTTTATGACAGTCCTCACAAATCTTTTGGTTTGCTAGATTATATTCATTCAGATGCGTTTGGTCTTGTGAATGTTCCTTCTTTGTCTAAATCAAGATTCTATGTGTTGTTTATTGATGATTATTCAAGAAGAGCATTTGTATATTTTTTGAAAAATAAATCAGAAGTGTTCAGTCAGTTTAAGGAATTTAAAAATCTTGTTGAAAATCAAACTGGTAGAAAAATAAAATGCTTAAGGACTGATAATGGTGGTGAATTATGTTCTGATGAATTTGAAAGATGCTGTAAAGACCATGGGATTAAGAGACACAAGACTACACCTTATACTCCATAGCATAATGGAGTTGCAGAAAGGTTCAATAGGACAGTGATGGAGAGAGCATGAAGTATGCTTAGTAGTGCTGGCATGGAGGAGAAGTTTTGGGCTGAGGCTACTGCTACTACATGTTACTTGATTAATTGGTCTCCAAATTCTGCTCTTGTTGAGAAAACACCCTTGGAAGCGTGGTCTGGTAAGAAACCCTCTCTTAGATATATTAGAGTCTTTGGCTGTGAAGCATATGCATATGTGCCAAATGAGAAAAGATCCAGGTTGGAGAACAAGGCTCTCAAATATATTTTTATTGGCTATAGTGCTAACATAAAAGGATACAAGCTTTGGAATCCTGTTATAAAGAAGGTTGTATATAGCAAAAGTGTAATCTTTCGTGAGATGAAACCTTCCACATTGGATCTACAGTTAGAGACAAAGTCAGAAAACAATAAGGACGTAGCAATAATTCCTCCTACTCCAGAGAAAGAGGAATTGAAAAATTCAAAATGTACCTGAAACAAAGGAGAGCTCAAGCAGTTCTGAAAGTTCTGAAGAAGAAGAACCTCAACCTTAGCAAGTGAGGAGGTCAACCTGAGAAAGAAAAAAACTAGATAGGTATGTGTTCTCATTGATTGATTCTACTTATGCCTATGCCTTGATTTCTAGTACTGATGAGCCTAGGACTGTAAAAGAGGCAATTAAAATGTCTGATTCAGATTCTTGGTTGGAAGCCATGGAAGAAGAGATGGCATCATTAGAAAAGAATGAAACCTGGAGTCTGGTGCCCTTTCTTGAAGGCAGAAAACCTGTGGGTTGCAAATGGTTATTTAAGAAAAAGATTGGTCTGGATGGCAGTGTAGAAAATTACAACCTGGAAAGACTGGTTGCAAAGGATTATTCCCAGGTAGAGGGAATTGATTATTGAGAAATATTTTCTCTTGTAGCAAAGCTGATGTCTATCAGATTTCTTTTGTCACTTGCAATAGCGTATGACTTAGAGGTCAAATAGATGGATGTGAAGACAAAATTTCTTCATGGTGATTTTGAAGAAGAAATCTAAATGTCCTAGCCTGAGCACTTTGTTGAGAAAGGTAAAGAAAAAATGGTATGCAAATTAAAGAAGTCTTTGTATGGGTTAAAACAATCACCTAGAATGTGGTACCAGAAATTTAATACTTTCATATTGTCTTTGGGATTTGTGAGATGAAAATCTGATCATTGTGTCTATTATAAAGCTGAAAGTGATCGAGTGCTTATTATTGCTCTTTATGTTGATGATATGTTGTTCATAGGCAATAGTAAGCTAATGATTTCTGATCTTGAGTCTCAATTGTCTGCTAAGTTTGAAATGAAGGATCTTGGTGCAGCAAGGTATATTCTGAGGATGGAGATAACCAGGGACATGAAGAATAGAAAACTATGGCCTAGTCAAAGTAAGTATATCAAGACTGTTCTTGAGAGATTCTGTATGAATGATTGCAAACAACTAGTTGTTCTAGTCTTGCAGGGAACGAAGCTATCTATTGAGGATTGTCCAAAATCTACTACTAAGATGAAGGACATGACCAGTGTACCGTATGCTAGTGCAATTGGCAGTCTCATGTATGCAATGGTTTGTACAAGGCCAGACATTGCCCAAGCAGTGGGAGTTCTTAGTCGGTTTATGGCTAATCCAGGAAGGACACATTGGGATGTTGTAAAGAGAGTTTTCAAATATTTGAAGGGCACTTCAGATTTTGCTTTGTGTTACCATGGGAATTCAGTTGAATCACAAAGGACTCTCAATATTCAAGGTTATGTGGATTCTGATTGGGTAGGTGACATTGACAGCAAGAGGTCCACCAGTGGATACATTTTCATGATGAATGGTGGTGCACTGAGCTAGATGAGTAAGCAGCAGGCTGTAGTCGCTTTGTCCACTACGGAGGCTGAATACATGACAACTACGCATGCTTGAGAAGAAGTAGTTTGGCTAAAACATTTGTGTTCTAACATTGGTTTTGATGTAGGGGAAATAACTATTTTCTGCGACAGTCAGAGTGCAATTTGTCTAGCAAAGAACCCTACTTTCCATGCCAGAAAGAAACAAATAGATGTACAATACCACTTTGTACGAGATATGGTGGAAGATGGAAAGGTCAGTTTAGAAAAGGTTAATACTCTAGAGAATGTTGTAGATGCATTGATGAAGCCAGTGAGCACAGACAAGTTCAGGTGGTGTGCCAGTTCAATGGGCCTTAATGCCCATGATTTTTAGTAAGTTATGTTGTGCTTTGGAGGTGCCTATGTTATCTTCGTCAAGTGGGAGATTGTTGGAAATATGCCTCAATCAATACAGGCTGAAAACCTCTTTAGAAACCAAGTCAGTGTGATATTCTAAATGTCTAGCCGACTAGCAGATTGGTAGCATCATGTCTTGTACAGGTTGATGTGACCTTGGAGGAGTCTCGCCGAATGCTTACATGCTAGAGTCTTCGCTATGACGTATTGTGTTTGTTGTGATCTCTTACTGCGTGGACATCTCTGGCTGACAGGCCATTCAATCAGGTGTCGGGGAGACTCTTGGCGACCACGGGCTTCAAGATAACCTATGACGGCTTGGTGAGAAGTCTCAGTGAAAGCTAATGTCTCGTCAACAGGATGTTTCACTTTATAGTCTTCGACATAGCTTATAGTCTATCGGTAAGAAGTCTTATCAATGTAAAAATGTCTCACCGACAAAGGCTCAAGTGTTAGTCATCAGAGAAACACAAAGGATCTCAGAGAGAGGTCTTAGCAACTGGAGGATGTCTTGCCGATAGCCTATGGCTATCGGGGTAACTTAATGGTCTCAAGAAGAAGTCCCGGTGAAGGATGGAATGTCTCGCCGATGATGTTGATGTCTTTAGTATAGCTCTTGGTGAATGGTAGACATCGGTGTAACTTATATGTGTTTGATAAGATCTCTCGGCAAGACATATGTCCTGGTGACTATTGATAGCTTCTGGGTGACAATAGAGATCTTGGAGAAACCTCTTGGTGAAGGTGTTAAGTCTTGCCGACTAGTGATTGAAGCTCGATATGACAAATAATTTTGATATGACCTTTGGTGACTCAACGTGAGGTCTTGGCAAGAGTGATACTCTTGTCGAATGGTAAATTCATATCTATGAGACTTTTGGACCTCACTATGATCTCCTGGTGAAAGCGATAGGTCTCACCGATTGTTTGGTGCTTCGGTGTAACACATGAAATTTCATTGAGATGTCTTGGCGAGAATGATAGTGTTTCCAAAAGGAAAACTGAAGTCAATGCATGTTGTAAGCTCGGTGTAACTCTTAACAATGTCGATATGAAGTCTATGTGGCATCAGCAAGACACTGTTAGTGTCTCACTGAGATGTCAACACAGTGTGAAGTTGTTTGACTGAGTGAGACTATCGTATGTGGCTCGTTGTCGACCAATAGAAGAAGTTGAATCTAAAAAGTTGGAAGGTTGTTCATTGTGACGGTTTTGTGAGGAAGCTCGACGGACATGGAATGCCATGAATATAGTTTTTAATCTCTGTAGTGAGTCGGCTGGTTTGATTAACAGTTGTTGTATCAGTTTGAATTGTATTAGTGGATGAATTCTATTTTGTAAAGACTATAACCAGAAGTTCATGTACAAGTTTGTTCATGGTGAATGTTCCTGTAAACAGACACCTGAAAGATAAGTATGTCATTTGTATGTAATCTCCATTATTGAAATACAAAGTGATTTCTCTTGGTGTGGTGGGTTTTTCTCCCGTAAGGGTTTTCCCACGTATATCTGGTGTTCTTGTGTGATTGTCAATACTTTGTTTCTATTATCAATTTCAAGTGCATCTTAATTGGACTATAATTGTTAAAAATTAAAAGTATATCTACATTCTTCTTTGAGGTTTTGGCATTAGGAGAGTTGTTTCTGCATCTATCTTTCCTTACACATATCTTCTATAACTGAGATCTTATCACTCTGGCAATATGGTAGGGTGATCAAGATCTTCTCAATTATATCTTCATTAGTCAGGTTTCCCCCTTGATTCCTAACTTTGTATGCTACAAGTTCAACCCTTTGGAAATAACTTGTAAAATCTTTACCTTCTCCCATTTTCAGATTCCCATAGCTACACTTTGTTGCCTACTTCTTTGTAAACTTTACTCTTCATTTCCTTCATACAGTTCTTCCAACTTCTTCCAAACTTCATGAGTAGTTCCTAAAGAAAGAATCTTAGTTCGCTTAGTTTTAGATAAAGCACTAAAAATAGCATACCTCACCTTCTCATTCTCCTCATATACAAAAATATCATATGCAGTAGTAGGACCACTCACCTGAACAACATACTTCATCTCAACAACCTTCTAGGTCTTGTAACCAAGAGAAACAATATGACCTCTCTCTACACTTTCCAATCACTATAATCAAATCCATCGAACATTGGGATTTCCAACTTATGCACCATCAGATCTTCCTTATGCAGTTAATCTCTACAACAAGGAACGAAAGATCTGATACCAATTTTTAAAATCAATAGGAGAACTAAGAGGGCAGGGTTGAATCATATATCACCAAATTCAAATTTAAAACTTTAAATACTTATAGCTTCACAATTACACTATTTTGTTATTAGGTATGAACATGAAATGTAGATAACAAAAAGTAAAATAAACACAATGAACACCAAATTTTATGTGGAAAATTGAATGAGGGAAAAACCATGGCGAGGATTAACTCACAATATAAAGAGATAGAAAAACTGATTACAAAGGCTCGCTGCCAAGGGCTTACTGCCCAAAAGAGGACTCATTGTTTAGATACAAAGGCTCACTACCTATAGAAAGGACTCACTATCCAATAGGGAGGCTCACTACCTACTGATACAAAAGAAAACAAAATATCCACCACAATAATTGACACACATCTACAGCCTTGATCAAAAGATTGCAAAAACCTTTAGCTCACTACCTTTAGGAATCTAACACAATGAAGTATTACTGCCTCAACTCACTTTCACACACTTCTACTCTTTCAATTTGTGGCTTACTTTGTTTCTTTTCATCATTCAATTCTTTGCAATTTGACTTGTGTTTATACTATCTTCAACATTATAATCTTTATCCAAGGTCGATCACATACACCTCATTTCATAAATTCAAACTAGGTCGGAAACTCAACATTACCACGATGGAAAGGAATGAGAGTGGACCAATAAGAATACTTAGACAAGACCAAAAATAATATCTCAAATCAACCAAACACTTTCTTAATTAAATTTAATTCTTTAAATGAAACGTAAACACCAGGTTAGCCAAACCTAATGAAAACAAAAATGAACTTTGATGTACACACTTCCCAACAAGAAGATTGCATGTGAACAATGAAAAATACTTCATTATGCACAAGAACACATCTTAGGTTCCTTTAGATACATCCACAACAAGTTAAACAATCTTCGAACACCAAAGTCCTTCCATCAGTCCATCTGGACTATGCAAACACATACAACTTTGAAACTTGATTTCTAGATCACCAAACCACACACATCTTTTCCAGAACCAAGAGAACACCACTATATGACAACATTGATGAAAACACCACCAAAACTCCTCATACTTGTAACAAGTCCTCCTTTAGAAAAACTAATTTCATTCATTAGCTCTTTTATAGCTTCATTAAAATCTCTGAACACTATGCTTGGTAGCATAGATTTGTTTTATTACATTATCTAGTTAAGGTGGTTGCAAGTACATGCAGTTAGTAGTTTAATTAGATGATAATTGTATCTCCATGTTTTTGCACAGTTTCTCCTTTATATAAAAATTCCTCTACACTTTGAATAAATACAATCATTCAAGCATATTTCACCAATATTTGATATCGAAGATTCAAGAGAAAATGGAGTGATGTTTCATTGATCAATATTTGAGTATGGGTTGAATGATCTACAGAGTCTATAGTGCATGAAAAGTGATAGAAAATGTGATCTCATGCTTGTTCTGCATTGTAAATGAAATGAACCTATTCCTTACATATTTGGAGATTTCTCATAAACTATGCTAGAAAAGAGGCATCTAGTCACAACCATATTTGATGCATACTCCTATCAGATTGAGGGACATATCCTTTTGCTCCAAATTTTAAAACACTCTTGTTTTGTTTTGAATGATGTAATCTTATGCTTATTATTTGCATCGAATGGAGATATGTAGAAGGAAATTTTACTAAATCATAGGTGAGTAGAGCCAACCTTGAAATGCCAGATTGTATGAGAGAATGAACATGCATAATGTACGTTGTTTCTAAAGAGTTAGATAATGAAATATAAATATTGTTAGCAAAGATATGGAAGGATTTAATATATGCAAATATTGATGAAGACAATCCCAAATATCAAGATACTTTCATTTTGTTCTCTTAATGGAGCTAGTTTCAACATTTGCATGTCACATTTTGATATTGCCTACTATAGTTTTTGGAAAAAATTCGTGATGTTCAATGGGTTGAGTTTAATTGATTAAAGCATTGAATTCTCAATTTGGACATGCAATTTCCAATCCAAAAGGGACATCTAAGATGAATTCTAAGTTTTGACTCTTGGTCTTCCATAGTTGGATTCAAATGTGGAAGTGGTTTCTAAATAAGTGGATTTCTAATTGTGACTCTTGGTCTTCCATTGGTTATTTCTATTGTGGTTGCTCAAAATGAGATAGTATTAGTTTCATGTTTGTGCTCACAATGAGCTTGTTTCAATCTCATGTTGATGCTCAAATGAGCAAAAAATAATTGTAAATCATTATCAATATTAAAAAGAAATTCGACGAATTTGAAGTGGGTGTGACATTGAACGCATTTGTTTGATATTTTTTGAAAAGATATGGTTGCTATTAGTTTCTATTTTTTAATGGAGATTCCATTAGAAAAGTTCTCTACATTCAATGTTCATACTAAGTGAATGAAAATTCAAATGTAGATATTGAATTCAAATTTATGAGAAATAGTAAGTAAAAAAAAGTCATCTAAACAGGCAAATAAGTTATTGGAGTGGAATAGTAGAGATGATAAAGCCAAGGCTATTATTGGTCTTTCTCTTTCCAACTCTACATTACATCATATAGATTTAGACAATTCATCAACGAAATTTAAGGATAATCTGAATAAATTGTTTCAAGCAAAATGTCATAATGCAAAGTTTACCCTCAAAATTTAGTTATTTAGGTTCAAAATGGAAGATGAAATCATAATGTCGAATTACATAAGTAATTTGAGTTCTCTCACAAAGAAACTAGTAGAATTCAAAGCTCATGCTAAAACCATCTTAAAAAGTTTACCTTCAAAATACAATATTGTTATTTTCTCACTTACTCAAATAACTTCTAAGACCTTAGAAAATATGATATCATCCCTTTTAGTAAAAGAAAAGAGAAAAAATCTACAATATATAAAAGTTTTGATTAGATAAATTTGGAAGGGCCAATACGCATTACAAAATCATTCATAGAGGAAGAAGACTAGTGACTCACAAAAAATGAGACAACCAAAAAAGAAGAGTGAGACTCACTAGTAGTGAGCCTGGAAAAACAAGCCATGCTTTTGAAAGGAACATGAAAGTGGAAAATAGAGACCAGTTGCAAAGAAACAAAGGCAGTAGCAACAAAAGAAACCAACACAGAAAATGACCACCCTACAAAAATAGGGGAAAACTAGTGACAACTTTCAACTTAAAACACTGAACAAAGGACAAAGGGTTGTAACCCCCAACTGCCAATTGCATAAATTCTGCATTTGAACACAAAATAAACCCATGGGAATGAAAGAAAATCCATTCCATAATAATCCTTCCTTACTAGCAAATCCAAGCTCTGCCTCCATAGGAGCACACTCCACCTCAAAAAGAGTTGTAAAAGAGAGAGCCAACAAGAAGAAAGACGACATCTTAGTAAACCCACAGAGTGAATCTCGACATCCATAGAAGAACTAGACATAGTGAGAAATATAGGAGAAATTAAACCAGTAGAAGGGGCAAGAATACCTCCCCTAAGAACCACGAAAATAGCTTCAGCTTTACCAGCACAAACTCAAGCCAAACTGACAAGAATCTCCATCGAACGGAGAGCCAGAGCAAAGAGCTAAGAAATAAAAATAGTACTCTGCTGAACAAAGCCAACTCCACAATCTACAACACAACCCAGATGAGAGAAATCAAAACCGCACACCCTCACTGAAGGGCATACAAAGAAATCCACCATAATCCCATTCTGGTAGTGACGAACAAGCAACCACGAAATGCATAAAACAAACATCCCCCAAGGGGACAGGGTAAGATCCCTCTAGCATCAACCCGATAAGCCAGAGAACCAGCTCATAAGAGACATTTGAGGGAAAAACCCTAGATGCAACCAAAAAAAGTCACTGGAATCCACAAGCAGCAACTTCCAGAAGGATGTACAAGAAAAAAGGAATGCTCGGGCCCAGAGAATAGAAATCCAAACCCTTCAGGATCTTCATAGACGCAACAGAAGCATCCCCCAAACACTCTAATATCTTCAAAGAAGACCAAGGGAAAAGTATAAAGCTATGAGATGACAGAGAGGAATCTTCCAAACCGGAGCCAAGCCAGAGAAGGAACTCCACAAGCCAAAAGGAAACTCAAAATAGGGCATCACAACTAGCAACAGACAACTTCAGCTAGGCACACAAACTAGAGTCATCTAAAAAGATACCCATGAAGTAGTTCTCAAACCCATCATTTGTAACTAGAGTGGCATCAACAAAACGAGAAGCGAGAGACAAATAGTGGGAAACCACGACCGTAGGGGCCAAAGAGATCATCAATTCCAAGAACCCATCCAACGAAGGAGCTAAAGAAGCCACCCACATAGACAACCTCTCATCAGAAACCCCCTCATCAATGACACCATCAACAAAGAAAGGCATAGATGAAGGAACCATAAAACTAGTACCATAAGAAGCACTGAAAAAACCCGCCATAGCCAGTGATAAAGGCGTCAATATCCAACCAAAGGGGAAACAGAGCATAAAAAACCAGACACCCATGCCGAAAGTAGCAGATAATTGGCCAAGAAAATTCATATACCACAACGGCGCCATAATCCCCATCGCCATCATCCCCCTCGCCATGTTCTCTATAAATTTCAAAATCACCTTTGCAGCAGGAATTCCCACTTAAAACCATAATTAGGAGAAAAAAAGCTTGTTACAAACTCTCATATGTTAACAACACCTTTCACTACAAGATGCAGAAGTTGATTCTCAAGAGGAGAATGCATTATATTCTCAGAAATATTAAAAGGCCATATACAAACAAAGGGGAAATTAAATGTTTTTATTGTAAGAAAAACAACTACATATTTTAGTCTCATAGAACTCAAGCTAGTAATGTTCTTAAAGGAAAAAAGAAAGATCAAAAAAGTGAAGCTAACGTAGTCTATCTTGAAGATTCAAGCGATTCTTATTTTGAAGATATTAAGAATGGATTTTACTTTGAGCATGCACAACTAGAGGCTAGTGGCATTAGAGAATGGATGAATTTTTATAATTTCAATTTAGCTTCTCACTTAAAATTTGTGTTTTATATTGGAAGCATACTTTTTTTCTTTCTTTTCATCTTTCTTTTTTGATGTTGACATATTTGAAGAGGCATGTATTATGAATTTTTATTTTTGAAGATAGGTATTAGGATTTGGTTAAGTAAGCATGGTTTATTTTCCAACTAGTTTGAATGAGTTTGTGATCAAGAATTATACCCTTGTAAGGGTTATAATACAATTGATGGAGCTCTACAACTATAGCTCAATATGGATTGTTATCAAATAATTTGGGAACTTGTGGTTTGGGATTTCAAGGAGATGGTAGTCCAATAACTTAAGAATTCAACATAGAGCTATGCCCTTCTGAGGGTCACGAGTTAGCTTAATGGAGTTCCACTTAATTTAGGATTTATTTCTCCAAAGAAAGATATTTCAAGAATGTGTATTTATTATACATAATAAAAAAAAATTGTTATGTAAGCCTTAAGGGTGGTCCCTTGGCAAGGTGAAATTTGATTTTTAAGGGATACATTTGCAAGAACAATGTAATAAGGGGGAAATGTTAGTGTAGATATTTTTCTATTACATTGTTTAGTTAAGGTGGTTGTAGGTATGGAGTTAGTAATTTCATTAAATGTGATAATTGTATCTCCACATTTTTTCATGGTTTCTCCATTGTATAAATATGTCTCTAAACATTGAATCAAGACAATCAATCAAACATATTTCTCCCAATTTTCTTAATAAGGATGCTAAAATTTCTTGGTCATTAAAATCACAAGTGGCTTTCAAATTAAAAATAAAAGAAATTATGAATAACCCTATCTTGGAAAATCCTAATTACATAACTACATTTTGTAACATGTGCTTTCCTTCTAACCATTATATTGTAGTATTTCTTACAAAATGAGGAAATGTAGGAGATGAATTACCCATAGAATTTGTTGGTTCTCCAATCTATGGAGTTCAGCATAAATATTTGATTATTGATATATAAGCCTTTGCATTAGTCAAGGTCATTACGAAGCTTTACCACTACCAAATTTGTAACATGTTTTTTATTCATTTGTAACCTACCGGTCAAAAATATAGGATTAAAATTGAATTAGATGAGCATAGAGGTGAATATATTATTATCGTACAAGATTTGGACCTATAAATTTGACCCATATATAATTTTAAAGGACAAAGATTGAGTAGGATGATATTTGTGGTTAATTGGTTCATTACTTGTCATCAAAGCACAATTAATCAAGCTGCTAATGATGAATGGTACCTGATATTTCATACTACCTTATCAATGGTCAATCCCTAAGATATCTTCACTCCACCTAAAGGAAAAGTTTGGAAATCAAGGTTGCATATTTCATGACCAAACATGGGATCATAGAAAAAGTAAACCATCATGAAATATGTTTAGGATGTGAGAAAATAGAAGATTCTATCAAGATTGTTAGAAGTTTCCACAATAATCTTTTGGCTACTCATGGTTTTGGGATAACCATGGCTTGTTAAGTCCTCAAAATGACCTATTACTTGTCAAAGAATCATACGATGATGCATATTTTTTTTCAAATCCCAAGTTTCCACTGTTAAAAACATGTAGTTGATAATTGATGGTAGGATGAAGTTTTGGGTTTAGATAGAAAGTGAAGAAAGTTATAGGTTGTAGTGTTTGAGTCGATTTAAGTAGATAGAGCTTAGGAGGGCCTAATAAATGGATCCATCAAAGAGTAGATACCGTTAGTAGTCTAGGAAAGGTGAAGAGAACATGTGAGACCAATTGTATAGCTTATGAACAAAAGAAGTCTAAATTTATGAGCAACAAGAGGAGAGTTGTGTAGGAAACATGATATCGATTGATTGCATGTGAATACTAATTTCATGAGATAAAGGATATAGAAAGAGACGTACTAATATTGTGAGTGTTTAACTACGGAGTTATAGTTTTGTTTGGAAGAGTGTGAATAGGGTAAGCAAAAGTTCATGTTTGTAAAAAATAAATATTTTATATAATGAAATAGGTATATTTGTGTGCATGTAGGGAAGCTCACCATTATTAGGTGTAATATCTATAAGCTAGTTGTAGTCCTTGGGTGTAGGATACCATAGGCTATTAGCTGTTGCAAGATGACCTTTAGCCAAGGAAGATTTCTTCTTTCATTCTACATGGCTGGACATTGGGTCCTCACATATCCATGATGAAGGTAGGTTTCCTTAATATGGTATTAGACCACATAATAGGGTATTTATCATAATAATCATGATAAATCCATTATATCTTGAGATAATAGTTTAGAATAATTGTCAAATAGTAAATTATGAGCTATTAAAAAAGTATGAATATTAATAACTTAATGATAGATTCTGAATTACTTGGGTCAAAGGCCACACCTATGTATTGTGCCTACTATTTTACTTAGAAACCTCACAATAAAAGATCAATCTTCATTGGGTATTAGTAACAAACATAGCTATTTTTTGAATTAACAATTGGTCTAAATCTTGTAGAATTCGATGGATCCTCATATTCAACACTTACTATGTTTAAATACATACATTCACCTAGGACCCAATAACCAAAATTAACTACTCACAAACTTTTTTTAGAGGATTGCAACCACTTGATCATATTGAAGAACAAGTAAACAAAGTAATTTGGCTATAACTACCTCCCTATTCTCTTAAGAATGTGTCTATCATCCACCACAACCAAGCAACTCACTTGGCCTACAACTTGCATTGAGATCTATTCTCTTTTTTATTTTAAATAAAGTTATTCCTCCAAGCTAATTTATCTTAATTCATAGAGTATCATTGTCACTAACATTTCATTTTGTTATAAATCCATATGATTACATAAAATAATTGTATTAACATGTTAAGCATTAATAGACTTAACATGCACATATAAGTTTTGGATCTCCCTTCAACTATTTGTTTGAGATCATTACTTGATGTTCATAATTTTAGAAACCTTATCTTATTTCATCTATTATATTTAATAATCCATCATTGGACTCTTTCCTCACATATTTTTTCTAATCTAGGTAGTGTATTAACATATATAGTATCTATTCAACAATTTTTATGTATTTAACGTCCCTTATTTTTTCTATAATATATAAAATAATTAATTTAATTTGCTATCCTTCTAGTAGTGCACATATGTTATTATTTTTATCTCCTCCCATGCACCATTGTTTTGATTAATTTATTTGATTAATCTACCTTTTTTTTTTGTAACTCATAGTGCAATGTCCCTAGGTTCAATCTAGGCCAATGCTATTAGGCAATTTGATTTTCCTTGCATCACTTCACATTCATGCCTATCCTCTTAGTTTCTCTAGTACTATGCAACATTCACTACCACTACACACCAAAAGAATCTCCAAGAGATAGAATACACCTTATTCTATTTATTTTGACCTTAACTCTATGTCAACACATTTGTACACACGTAAACCAATTAATCAAAGAGTCACATTTCATAATGTATTTAAAATTAACATTCCATATAAATATGAGCTTAAATATGTTAATCTGAAATAATTTATTTCAAAACTTTATTCCAAATAAAATTCAAAAAAAATATGAATATTGTATAATTAACTTAAAAATATTACTTTACATTATAATTTAATTTAAATATTTCTTAAAACAATATACATAATAATCATTATTATATTATTTGTTAATAAAATATATAATAAAATTCAACTAAAATGATAACAAAACATAATAAATATAATCCTCTATATAGTAACAAATATCTTTTAAATAATAATTATAGAACAATCAACAGAAAATTATTAATATTTATACCCTTACAAAAGTCCTAATAAAAACGGAAAAGCAACTTCTATTAACATGAATATCAAGCATAAGTATCAAACAGAGAGTTGTCCGTTAAACGGGACATACTGCAAACATAATATCATAAAATAGTTTCTATGTTTCAAATTTTTTTCTGGAAATTTATTTAATATAAATGATTTTGACCGGTCGAGTTCATGAATATACTGAAAAGAAAATACCACACATTTGTATATAGATCTGCCATAAATGTTAATAAATGGCTGCCATAAAACTGAAATCAATTGAAGACAGGTTTGTAGGTCTTTCTGTGGGCGTAACTCAGTTGGCCAGCTCAATGATGTTGAATGGTGGCAAACAGATTTAAGCGTGGCACAAATATTTTGTAACTTGTCTTTAATTTTTTGCATGTCTGTATACGGATTTCAGCGCGGCACAAATATTTTGTAACTTGTCTTTATATTTCTGCAAATCTGTACACAGCAGCAACCATGCGTGTCTCTATACAGGCTGGTTTACTGCTCTATAAAAACTGAGTTGTAAGAAATTTTTAATGGAGCTTAATGCCAGTGGAATGTTTTCTCTTCATTTTTCCTTCTCTAATGATCTAATTAAAAACATAAGGTAAGCTTTTAATAATATTTATGCAATAAATTTATAAATGTTCTATCACAAATCTGTATCCTGCCATTAGCCAACTTTTAGGAGAATCACTGTAACCTATAATTATACTAGTTATTGTATCAATTAAATAACTGACCATAACCAGTACAAAGTTTTCAAACTTGTTTGTGCTATTATATTGAGATTTGAGATGCATAGATTTAATATATTTTTATCATGTTTTGATTCTTTATATATAAGTAATGACATAAGACTATTTGATGTCATTGTATAATATAATTGGACAGATCACTTTTATCATATTAATTATGGGTCATATGAAAATTGCTTTATATGAAAATTACTTTTAGGAACCTTCTATCTAGATGTTGTAGCCACTATAATTTTAGAATTACATGATTGTTCAATGTAAAAATTGCTTCTAAGAATCCTCCAACATGAAGTTGTAACCACTAATATATTTTATGAACCCTAAAATATAAAGACTTGATTTATTTAAAAGTTGCACCTATTAAATTTTAGGTATTTTACTACACCATCAATGCTTAACAAAATAAATATTTGTTAATTCTTGCTTTCATCTCTTTTATGGTTGTATTGCAATTTTTGATAATAGATCTCATTTAGCTACTTAATGACCTAGCTCTAATTTTATATATTTAGAAAGTGCGAGCCTTTAGATTAGGTTGTAGTGTATTTTTAAGGATTACTATATATATATATATATATATATGATCTTTAAAATATCTTAAAAATATATTATCTTAAAAATATTTTTATATTCATTTAATTAAAGAGTTGTTTTGTTGATTTAAGAGACATTCTATAGTTATTTTAGTTATTTATGAGTTTCTTCATGTTACAACTATTTAAGAATTATTAAAAAAAAACTATTTAAAAATTATTTTAATATATTTATTAATATTTAGGAAAAGATAAAAATTATCATTTTTATAAAATATATGTTCCTTATTTTTTTTTACTTTTATGTATATGTATAGTGAAATCAACTCTTTGAAGCTATTATATAACACACATAGATGAAATAAAATTAAAATATATAAGTATCACTATTATCATATTAATTATGTGTCATGTGAATATTGTTTCTAGGAATGATTTGTCTATGTGTTGTAGCCACTAAAATCTTGGCATTGTGATGCTTAAATGTTGAAACTATTTCTAGAATCTTCCAATGAAAATTCATAACCACTAATATGTTTCATGAGCCCTAAAATGTGGAGACTTATGTATTCAAAAGTTGTACCAATAAATTTTAGTTATTTAGTATATCATCAATCCTTAATAAGAGAAATATTTGTTTAATTAAATAAAGGGAAACCATTTCATAGCATATGACTTTTTGTTATTGAATACCATAGGAACCAAAAGACGAACATGATATCTATTTCCTTATCCACATCTAATGGAAAAGTGGGTTACTTTTCAGGAACATGATCATAAAAGTCCTCAGATGGTAAAAGGTTACAGGAATTCTACAATCAATCATTTTGATCAGATTCCAAATGAATTGATCAATTGCATTTTTGTAAACTCAGCTCCACTTCAAACCATTCTATAGATTCTTTGAAGCAATTTTGGTGTAAGAAATCTATTTTTATTTAAAATTTGTTGCAAGTATAAGAGATTATTTTCATTTATAAATAGTTTTTTCAATTTTTTTATGCAGATCTAAGAGGTTTAACATTCTAGGTAGCCAACAAGAAGTGTTGCTATGTTCCTCTCAATCATTATGTACTTCACAGAATATGTCTTTCATCCAAAAATATGTAGATGCTAGAAACATGGAGGACTGTTACATGCTTGGAAAGGTAGCCAACAAGAAGTGTTGCTATGCTCCTCTCAATCATTATGTACTTCACAAAATATGTCTTTCATCCAAAAATATGTAGATGCTAGAAACATGGAGGACTGTTACATGCTTGGAAAGGTAGCCAACAAGAAGTGTTGCTATGTTCCTCTCAATCATTATGTACTTCACAAAATATGTCTTTCATCCAAAAATATGTAGATGCTAGAAACATGGAGGACTGTTACACGCTTGGAATGGTAAGAGGAAACTTTTCATACACTACTCTCTTATATTTTATCTTAAGAATAATATTGATCATATTTCAATACTACACCCAACAACACCTATTGTATTCATGTTTTGATGTACTTTTTTATTCCAAGGTAATTAAATAAAACATATGCCTTCATATTTCTAGATTTATTTGTCTACAAGTGTTTTAACCTCAAGTATGTTTAATATTTTATTAGATTTTTAATTTTTACCCTCTTACAAATCCTCAACCCTAGCACCATTGTAGAGTAGACATACTTTTGTATATCACCACTAAAAAATAACTATATCCCTATTACACTAGTTATTAGTATTAGTAAAAAAACTAAGCATACCAAGTAAAAAAACATCCTTCTTAAACCACAAACATGTATCACCATATTCCTTGGATCTAGATCTAATGAAGGGACTAGGCCATCTTTTACGAGTAATATCTTACCAAAAGAATGAAGGGATTAGGTTGGTCTTGCATTAGGGGGCATTCTTAGGTATAGTTTTGGTAGTGATTTCTTTTGCATTGTGTATGCTTCTATAATTAATAAACTTACCACATAATCTAAAATTATAGATCCATAATACAAACACTATTCTATAGTGAAGAAATTTTTGTTGATTGTTACCTTTCTAACCTAAACCCTAACACTTCCATAGAATCAACATATTGAAAACTATACTTTATAGTAAAAAAAATCTTTGTTAATTTTCAAATTTCTAATCTAAAACCTTACACCTTTGTGGAATCAACATATTTTTGTAAGACACACAATAGCAATTAATGACATCCCAAATTTGGCTTTAGTATATTAGTAACATCTTATATTGTATTAGGACAACTTTCACAAGAAAATGTTACTCTATCAAAGAATCATGATCCTTTCCTTTAGGGACATAATTGGGTATAGTTGTGGATGCATAGGAAATAATGACATCCCAAATTTAACTTTATTATTTTGTATGTGTTTGGATTTAACAAGAAATCTCATTATCAAGTCTAATAGTGGATGAATTAAATTTAACATGAAATTTAATTATTAGAAATTAAATCTATGGTAGAGCCAAAGTCTTGTGCATTTTGGATGATTTTATAGTTGACCAACTTTTCTATCGAGACTAAATTATTGAACTTCTCTTCTACCAATTATATTTTTTATTTTATTGATCTATTGAAATGGTTTTATTGATCTATTGAAAATCACTTCAACATAGAATTAAACATGTTATCAATATCAATAAATCAAGAAAGAAAAAAAATTGCATACTTCCTAATGTAAAATATTGAAACAAGTTTATTAAACGTCCACTCATAGGCCAAATAAATGCAACCAACATTATAAAAAGTAATATATTTAATGTTTTTTTTTTTAATCTATCTTGGAAGGTTAATTTTTACTTCTATAAATGAAGGGAAAAAGGAATTTCTCTATTGGAAAAGGTTGCCAATGCATCTCACTCCAAAGTTACATTTTCAATAGATTTAATAAATTTCAATGGTTGTGGGGATCAAGAGGAAAGGAAATATTTTTACAAATGATTTAAACTCTATAAGAGTTAATAGTTCTTGAGTATAGGGGTGCATATATTGAATTAGAAATTAGATTTATAATTTTGGCCTATTATGTTGCTAAACATAATTTTCTATGGATTATATAATAACTAGTGTACATTCTACAGATATTTGTAGAATTTTCATTCTATCATATACACCAACTCTGTAAAATAGGTGTATTTCTATACAACACCTAGTATAAAATAATAATGTCCCAAATTGAGCATTAATGTATCACCAAAATCAATATCAATTATTGTTTTGGATGATTAGATCTGAGGTAGTTTATGATCTTCTATATTGTGGATGGTTTCATATTTGACCATCTTATCTCATAAATTGAAGTTATCAATGTATGATGATCCACTTTCCTACCAGACTTAAATTATTGAGCTCTTCCTACCAATTATATATGATATTTTCTATTGATCAATTGATAATCTCTTGACCATGTAATTTAACATGTTATCTTTATTTCTCAAACAATTGAGCATAAAAATTATAATGATTCACAATAAAAATGTTGAATAAATTGGGGTTATTTAAATCAGCATTCATATAGAAAAAAAATGCAAAGAAATTAAACATTTGACCTAAACTATTTTATTTCCTAAACTAGTTAAGATTAAATTATTATATTTCTATTCAATCATACAAAAGGTGCATTTAATAATTTAAATGAAAAATAATTTAAATAAATGTTTTTGGGAAATGTAGTCATTAAATCAACCTATATTTTAAATATACTTATTATAAAGTATTTTATAGAAAGACTCTTGAATAATCTTCATCTACCAAGTTATATATATATATATATATATATATATATATATATATATATATATATATATATATATATATATATATATATATATATATATATATATATATATATATATATATATATATATATATAGATAGATAGTAAGCATTAAAAATCATACTAGCTAGAAATTAAAAGAACTTAAATGCACATAAATTAAAATTAAAGTACAAGTTCCAACTTACAAAATATAATACAAACATAAAAAATAAATGGATGATGTTGGTTCACCTTGAAGGTATGCATTCATCATGATGTTATTCACACACCAACAATGCAGATAAATCCTCATAGACAGACAATGAGAACCTATCTTGACTTGAAAGACTAAACTAGGACAACCTAAATCTTTAGGCTAACTTAGCTTAATTCCAAGGCTCATTTAAGTTAAGTCTTGATCATACTAGGTTCACATCAAGGTTTGTTGTGACAATGTTGTTGATCATGAGGGGTAAATGGTAATTTTTAGTTCTAAAAGGAATCATAAGGTTAGGTGAAAGATATTCTCTGTCCGATCATCAGAAAATTTCATGAAATTTACAAATGTGCAATAATATTGCATGAATTTAAAACAAATTTTCTCTCACTTAAGTAGATTTAGCTTAAAGCATTCAACAATACAATGGAAACAAAATATTTGCAATAAAATTTCCATTCATTCATCTATTTTTTAGAAAATTTTCTAAAAGTTAAACATCTAATCTAAAATAAAGCATCAAAAATACTTGAAAAGTAAAATTACTCTCAAGTATTGTTTATGCATGCCCCAAGAATTAACCAAATCAAAGGAAACCACTATATACTTCACCAGATTGCTTCACAGCTAGACATAAAATGGTGCGAGATTTTAAAGAAGGGATGTTTATTTGTACACCAAGTAGGTTTTGTATGCACTCTTAAATGGCATAGCATATAGTCTTGTCTAGTTTTTACAAACAATGAGCTACAAAAGATTTTATACCAAGCAATAGCTTTCAAATTAGCTTCGGTATTGATTAGCTTCTATGTGCATGCAAGTTTTTAAATTGAAATGATTCAAAAAATAAGAAAAAAGAACAAAAATTTAAAAAACATTTCTCTTCTAACATCCACAAATTCTGAAATTTACGTAAAATGAAACATCTTTTAGTCTTTTATTAGAACAAGACATAGGGAAGATAAGAAAAATACATGAGAGGAAATCCAAGAGACAAATCATGACATAGCATGTGGAATATGACAATTGGCAAGAGAATTGCTAAAGAAGTCAATGGATGTCAACCTTCCTTAGCACATTGATGTCTTTGGGTCTCTTATCTTTTCATTATCAGGGTTCCATCTTGGAACCAAACAAACCCACCAAACAAAATGTATGAACTTTCCATAGATTTAGAATGATCAAGTAGACATTCTATTCCTACATCTCGGTTTAGACTCAAACGAAGCATTCCTGACATTGAACAACCTTGGGATTAAGCACACTCCTTCGTCGCATGCATAATACCAAGGCTTCTAGTTCTCTGGTGCCTAATGCTTCTTCGCAATGAACTTTGTTCTCACATGAACTTCTAGAGCATACTGGTGAACTTGGTAATGCCATTAGATCTTCTTGCAACCTTAGTTTTCTTGACCATCCATACTCGAATGTTGCATTACAATCTACTTCTCTTGTAAGGAAAAATTCCACACATTAAATCTCTTTTAAAACATTCATAAAACTCTCACAAGAACAAAACCATGATTCATGATTAATATATCATCACATTAGACCATCATAAATATCACACTTTTAAAACATAATATTCTCTCATAATTATTCTATTTAAGTCATGTTACTATACTTTCGGACCTTCGGGCAACATTAAACATTTAACTTTAACTCAATAGTATTACCTGGTACCCAATACCTAATACTTTAGCTTTTACCAACAAATTTTCCAAACATTGAATTTTATTAGAACTTCCATTTTATCAGACCTTCGCTCTTGGACTGGAACATTATGCCCAAAACCTTACCTTACATTTTACATTTTTGGCTTCTTAGTACCTAGTTCCCAGTACTCAATACTCTTCAATCATAAGGTACTTAAGGAAAATAATCATTTACTTTAACTTTTGGTGATCTCCTCAAGTAGACAACACCTACCATAAGCATTAGTTTTCACTTGAGTCCCCAAACCTTACAGTCTTAGGGCGTGTTGTGAGACTACACAATAGTATGTCAATCAATCTCAAATACTGTAACAATAATAAGAAAATGGGTGAAATTTTTCATAGAATAGAGTTTCTTAGATATATGATAGACCCAAATGATGAAGAAAATGACTAAATTTATAGACCTAGGAAATGTGGATGAGGATTAGAATCTAAGTTAACTAGAAAATTAATGGATTCAAGTTAAATAAAACTAGATATTTTCTAATCCAATTCATGAGAGGATATTATTGAATTTTATAATTAAATTGATGGGTAAATGTGCACATGATGTTTCCAATTTCAGGTTCACTTAATTGGTGAAAACTAAAGAAGATTCTAAAATAGAGAAGAGCTAACCTTTAAGAGAATATTGAGTTTCTATTATGAATAAGAGTTAATCGATGAGAGAATATTGAGTTTCTAAGATGGCCTATTAGTAAACCAATAGAGTGAATCTCCACCTCCATAGGAGAACTAGATAGTGAGAAATATAGGAGATTAAACCATTAGAAGGGACAAGAATATCTCCCTTAAGAACCATGAAAATAACATTAACTTTACCAGCACAAACTCAAGCCAAATCGACAAGAATCTCCATAGAATGGAGCGCCAGAGCAAAGAGCTAAGAAATAACAATAGTACTCTTTTGAACAAAGCCAACTCCACAATCTCTAACACAATCCAGGTGAGAGAAATAAAAACCCCACACCCTCAATGAATGGCATACAAAGACATCATCCATAACCCCATTCTGGTAGTGACAAACAAGCAACCACCAAATGCATAAAACAAAGATCCTCCAAGGGGACAGGGTAAGATCCCTCTAGCATCAACCCGATAATCCAGAGAACCAGTTCATAAGAGACATTTGAGGGAAAGACCCTAGATGCAACCAAAAAAAGGACACTAGAATCCACAAGCAGCAACTTCCAGAAGGATGCACAAGAAAAAAGGAACGCTCGGGCCCAGAGAATAGAAACCCAAACCCTTCAGGATCTTCATAGACAATGCAGAAGCATCCCCCAAACACTCCAATATCTTTAAAGAAGACCAACGGAAATGCATCAAGCTAGGAGATGATAGAGAGGAATCTTCCAAACTGGAGCCAAGCCAGAGAAGGAACTCCACGAGTCAAAAGGCAATTCAAAATAGGGCATCACAACTAGCAACATACAACTTCAGCTAGCCACACAAACTAGAGTCATCTAAATAGATACCCATGAAGGAGTTCTCAAACCCATCATTTGTAACTAGAGTGGCATCAACAAAATGAGAAGCAAGAGAGAAATACTGGGAACCCACGACTGTAGTAATGAGATCATGAATCCCAAGGACCCGTCCAACGTAGGACTTAAAGAAACCACCCACAGATAACCTTGCATCAGAAACCCCCTCATCAACGACATCAACAGAGAAAGGCACAGATGAAGGAACCATAAAACTAGTACTATAAGAAGCACTAAAAACACCCGCCATAGCCTTTTGCGTCAATATCCAACCAAAGGGGAAACAGAGCATAAAAACCCAGACACCCACACCGAAAGTAGCAGACTGCTGGCTAAGCAGATTCATATACAACAACAACGCCATAATCCCCATCACCATCATCCCCCTCGCCATGTTCTCCATAAATTTTGAAATCACCTTTGTAGCAGGAATTCCCACTTAGAACCATAATTAGAATATATAGAAGTTGATTCTCAAGAGGAGGATGCATTATATTCTCATAGAAATATTAAAAGGTTAGATACAAACAAAGGGCAAATTAAAAAAAAATTATTGTAAGAAAAAACGCTACATATTTTAGACTCGTAGAACTCAAGCTACTAATGTTCTTAAAGGAAAAGACAAAGATAAAAAAGGTGAAGCTAACATAGTCTATCTTGAAGATTCACCAAATGATGATGCTTTTATTAACAATTCTTATTTTGAAGGTACTAGGAATGGATTTTACTTTGAGCCTGCACAACTAGAGACTAGTGGCGTTAGACAATGGAATAATTTTTCTAATCTCAAGTTAGCTTCTCACTTTAAATTGGTATTTTACACTAGAAGCATTTTTTTTCTTTCCTTTCATCTTTCCTTTTTGACATTGAAATACTTGAAGAACGCATGTATTACAAATTTTTATTTTTGAAGATAGGTATTAGGATTTGGTGAACTAAATTTGGTTTATTCTCCACCTAGTTTGAATGAGTTTGTGCTCGAGAATAATACCCTTGTATGGGTTATAATACAAATTGATGGAGTTCTAAAACTATAGCTCAATATGGATTGTTATCAAATACTTTGGGAATTTGTGATTTGGGATTTCAAGAAGATGGTAGTCCAAGAACTTAACAATTCAACATAGAGTTATGCCATTGTGAGGGTCATGAGTTAGCTTAATGGAGTTCCACTTAATTTAGGATTTATTTCTCCAAAAAGAAAACTTTCAAGAATGTGTATTTATTATACATAATCAAAATATTTTGTTATGTAAGCCTTAAGGGTGCTCCCTTGGCAAGGTGAAATTTTATTTTTAAGGGGTACATTTGCAAGAAAAATGTAGTAAGGGGGAAATGCTAGTGTAGATATTTTTTAATTACATTGTTTACTTAAGGTGGTTGTAGGTATGGAGTTAGTAATTTCATTAAATGTGATAATTGTATCTCCACATTTTTCCATGGTTTCTCCATTGTATAAATATGTCTTTGTACTTTGAATCGTGACAATCAATCAAACAGGTTTCTCCTAATTTTCTTAATATGGATGCTAAAATTACTTGGTCATTAAAATCACAAGTGGCCTTGAAAGAAACAAAATAAGAAAATTTTAATAACCCTATCTTCGAAAATCCTAATTACATAACTCCATTTTATAACATGTGTTTTCCTTCTAACCATTATATTCTAGTGTTTCTTACAAAATGAAGAAATATAGGAGATGAATTACACATAGAATTTGGTGGTTCTCCAATCTATGGAGATGAGCATAAATATTCGATGATATATAAGCCTATGCATTAGTCAGGGTGATTATGAAGTTTTACCACTACCAAATATGTAGCAATATGTTTTTAGTGATTTTTAACCCACCAATCAAAAATATAGTATTAAAATTGAATTAGATGAGCATAGAGGTAAATATATTATTATCGTACAAGATTTGGTCCTATAAATTTGACCCATATGGAATTTTTAAGGCCAAAGATTGAGTAAGATGTATTTGTGTTTTATTGGTTCATTATTTATCATCAATGCACAATTAATCAACTTGCTAATGATGAATGGTATGTGATATTTTATACTACCTTATCAATGGTCAATCCATAAGATATCTTCACTACACCTAAAGAAAATTTTCAAAATCAAGGCTGCATGTTTCATGATAAAAGATGGGATCACATAAAAAATAAACAATCACGAAATTTACTCAAGATGTGTGAAAATAGAAGATTCCATTAAGATTGTTAGAAGTTTCCACAATAATATTTTAACTACTCATGGTTTTGGGATAACCATGCCTCGTTAAATCCTCTAAATGACCTATTACTTGTCAAAGTATCATATGATGATGCATAGTTTTTTTCAAATCCGAAGTCTTCACTATTAAAAACATGTAGTTGATAATTGATGGTAGGGTGAAGTTTTGGGCTTTGATGGAATGTGAAGAAAGTTATAGGTTGTAAGTCAATTGAGTAGATTTAAGCAGATAAATCTTAGGAGGACCTAATAAATGGTTCCATCAAAGAGTAGATTCCATTAGTAGTTTAGCGAAGGTGTATAGAACATGTGAGACCAATTGTAGAGCATATGAACAAAAGAAGTCTAAATTTATGAGCAACAAGAGGAGAGTTGTATAGGAGACATGAGATAGATTGATTGCATGTGAATACTAATTTCATGAGAGAAATGATATAGAAATAGATTTACTAATATTGTGAGTGTTTAACTAAGGAGTTATTGTTATGTCTCTAAGAGTGTGAATAGGGTAAGAACAAGTCCTCACCATCATTAGGTGTAAGAGCTATAACTTGCTTGTAGTCATTGGGTGCAAGATACCATAGGCTATTAGTTGCTACAAGATGACCTTTAGCAAAGGAATATTTCCTCTTTCATTCTACCTGGTTGGACATGGGGTTCTCACATGGCCATGATGAGTGTAGGTTTCCTTAATATGGTATTAGACCACATAATAGGGTATTTATCATAATAATCACAATAAATCCATTTTATCATGAGATAATAGTTAAGAATAATTGTGAAATAGTAAATTATAAGCTATAAAAAAGTATAAATGTTAATAACTTAATGATAGATTTTGAATTACTTGGGTCAAAGGCCACACCCAAGAATTGTTCCTACTATTTTACTTAGCCAACCTCACAATAAAATATCAATCTTCATTGGGTATTAGTAACAAACATAGCTATTTTTTTAAGTAAAAATTGGTGTAAATCTTGTACAATTCGATGGATCCTCATATTCAACACTTATTATGTTTAAACACATACATTCACCTAGGACCCAATAACCAAAATTAACTAGACTCACAAACTTTTTTTAGAGCATTGCAACCACTCTATCATATTGAAGAACAAGCAAACAAAGTAATTTTGCTACAACTACCTCCTTGTTCTTTTAATAATGTGAATGCCATCCACCACAACCAAGCAACTCGCTTGGCCTGCAACTTGCATTGAGATCTATTCTCTTTTTTATTTTAAATAAAATTATTCCTCCAAGCTAATTTATCTTAATTTATAGAATATCATTGTCACTAACATTTCATTTTGTTATAAATCCATATGATTACGTAAAATAATTGTATTAACATGTTAAGCATTAATAGACTTAACATCCACATACAAATTTTGGATCTCCTTTCAACTATTTGTTTAAGATCATTACTTGATGTTCATAATTTTAGAAACATTATCTTATTTCACCTCCTATAATTAATAATCGATCATTGAACTCTTTCCTAACATATTTTGTCTAAACTAGGTAGTGCATTAACGGAGAGCCAGAGCAAAGAGCTAAGAAATAAGAATAGTACTCTTCTGAACAAAGCCAACTCCGCAATCTGCAACACAACCCAGATGAGAGAAATCAAAACCCCACACCCTCACTAAAGGGCATACAAAGGCATCCCCCATAATCCCATTCTAGTTGTGACGAACAAGCAACCACAAAAATGCATAAAACAAACATCCCCCAAGGGGACAGGGTAAGATCCCTCTAGCATCAACCCGATAAAATAGAGAACCAGCATAAGAGACATTTGAGGGAAAAACCCTAGATCCAACGAAAGAAGTCACTGGAATCCACAAGCAGCAACTTCCAGAAGCATGCACAAGGAAAAAGGAATGCTCGGGCCGAGAGAATAGAAACCCAAACCCTTCAGGATCTTCAGACACAACAGAAGCATCGCCCAAACACTCTAATATCTTCAAAGAAGACCAAGAGAAAAGCATCAAGCTATGATATGACAGAGAGGAATCTTCCAAACCGGAGCCAAACCAGAGAAGGAACTCCACAAGCCAAAAGGCAACTCAAAATAGGGCATTACAACTAGCAACAGACAACTTCCGTTAGCCACACAAACTAGAGTCATCTGAAATGATACCCATGAGCAGTTCTCAAACCCATCATTTGTAACTAGAGTGGCATCAACAAAACAAGAAGCGAGACACAAATACTAGGAACGCACGACTGTAGGGCCCAAAGAGATCATCAATTCCAAGGACCCATCCAATGTAGGAGCTAAAGAAACCACCCACATAGACAACCTTGTATCAGAAATCCGCTCATCAATGACACCATCAATAGAGAAAGGCACAGATGAAGGAACCATAAAACTAGTACCATAAGAAGCACTAAAAAAACCCGCCATAGCCAGTGATAAAGGCGTCAATACAGAGCATTAAAAATCAGACACACACACCGAAAGTAGCAGAGCGCTGGCCAAGAAGATTCATATACCACAGCGGTGCCATAATCCCCATCGCCATCATCCCCCTCGCCATGTGCTCTATAAATTTCAAAATCACCTTTGCAGCAGGAATTCCCACTTAAAACCATAATTAGGAGAAAAAAAGCTTGTTACAAACTCTCATATGTTAACAACACCTTTCACTAGAAGATGCAGAAGTTGATTCTCAAGAGGAGAATGCATTACATTCTCAGAAATATTAAAAGGCTAGATACAAACAAAGGCGAAATTAAATGTTTTTATTGTAAGAAAAAGGACTACATATTTTAGTCTCATAGAACTCAAGCTAGTAATGTTCTTAAAGGAAAAAAGAAAGATAAAAAAATTGAAGCTAACGTAGTCTATCTTCAAGATTCACCAAATGATGATGCTTTTATTAACTATTCTTATTTTGAAGATAATAAAAATGGATTTTACTTTGAGCATGCACAACTGGAGGCTAGTGTCATTAGAGAATGGAGGAATTTTTATAATCTCAATTTGACTTCTCACTTTAAATTGGTGTTTTACATTGGAAGCATACTTTTTTTCTTTCTTTTCATCTTTCCTTTTTAACATTGACATATTTGAAGCGGCATGTATTATGAATTTTTTATTTTTGAAGATAGCTATTAGTATTTGGTTAACTAAATATGGATTATTTTCCAAGTAGTTTGAATGAGTTTGTGATAGAGAATTATACCCTTCTAAGGGTTATAATACAAATTGATGGAGCTCTACAACTATAGCTCAATATGGATTGTTATCAAATAATTTGGGAACTTCTGGTTTGGGATTTCAAGGAGATGGTAGTCCAAGAGTCAGCTTAATGGAGTTCCACTTAATTTAGGATTTATTTCTCCAAAGAAAGATATTTCAAGAATGTGTATTTATTTTACATAATCAACAAGTTTTGTTATGTAAGCCTTAAGGGTGGTCTCTTGGCAAGGTGAAATTTGATTTTTAAGGGGTACATTTGCAAGAACAATGTAATAAGGGGGAAATGTTAGTGTAGATATTTTTTTATTACATTGTTTAGTTAAGGTGGTTGTAGGTATGGAGTTAGTAATTTCATTAAATGTGATAATTGTATCTCCACATTTTTTCATGGTTTCTCCATTGTATAAATATGTCTATATACATTGAATCAAGACAATCAATCAAACATATTTCTCCCAGTTTTTTTAATAAGGATGCTAAAATTTCTTGGTCATTAAAATCAGAAGTGACCTTCAAATAATAATAAAAAAAAGAAATTATGAATAACCCTATCTTGAAAAATCCTAATTACATAACTACATTTTGTAACATGTGCTTTCCTTCTAACCATTATATTGTAGTATTTCTTACAAAATGAGGAAATGTAGGAGATGAATTACCCATAGAATTTTTTGGTTCTCCAATCTATGGAGTTGAGCATAAATATTTGATTAATTATATATAAGCCTCTGCATTAGTCATTAGTCAGGGTCATTATGAAGCTTTACGACTACCAAATTTGTAACAAGATGTTTTCATTCATTTGTAATGTACTGGTTAGAAATATAGGATTAAAAATGAATTAGATGAGTATAGAGGTGAATATATTATTATCATACAAGATTTGGTCCTCTAAATTTGACCCATATATAATTTTTAAGGACAAAGATTGAGTAGGGTGATATTTGTGTTTAATTAGTCCATTACTTATCATCAAAGCACAATTAATCAAGCTGCTAATGATGAATGGTACATGATATTTCATACTACCTTATCAATGGTCAATGCCTAAGATATCTTCACTCCACCTAAAGGAAAAGTTTGGAAATCAAGATTCCATATTTCATGACCAAACATGGGATCATATAAAAAGTAAACCATCATGAAATTTGTTTAGGATGTGAGAAAATAGAAGATTCTATCAAGATTGTTAGAAGTTTCGACAATAATCTTTTGACTACTTATGGTTTTGGGATAACCATCGCTTGTTAATTCCTCAAAATGACCTATTACTTGTCAAAGAATCATATGATGATGCATAATTTTTTTCAAATCCCAAGTGTCCACTATTAAAAACATGTAGTTGATAATTGATGGTAGGATGAAGTTTTGGGTTTTGATAGAAAATCAAGAAAGTTATAAATTTTAGAGTTTGAGTAGATTTAGGTAGATAAAGCTTAGGTGGGCCTAATCAATGGTTCTATCAAAGAGTAGATACCATTAGTAGTCTAGCAAAGGTGAAGAGAACATGTGAGACCAATTCTATATCATATGAACAAAAGAAGTCTAAACTTATGAGCAAAACGAGGAGAGTTGTATAGGAGACATGCAATCAATTGATTGCATGTGATTACTAATTTCATGAAAGAAAGGATATAGAAAGAGATGTACTAATATTGTGAGTGTTTAACTAAGGAGATATAGTTTTGTTTGTAAGAGTGCGAATAGAGTAAGAACAAGTCCATATTTGTAAAAACTAAATATTTTATATAATGAAATGGGTATATTTGTGTGCATGTAGGGAAGCTCACCATCATTAGGTGTAATAGCTATAAGCTGGTTGTAGTCCTTGGGTGTAGGATACCATAGGCTATTAGTTGTTGCAAGATGACCTTTAGCCAAGGAAGATTTCTTATTTCATTCTACATGGCTAGATAGGGGGTCCTCACATATCCATGATGAGTGTAGGTTCCCTAAATATAGTATTAGACCACATAATAGGGTATTTATCATAATAATCATGATAAATCCATTATATCTCTGACAATAGTTAAGAATAATTGTCAAATAGTAAATTATAAGCTATTAAAAAACTATAAATATTAATAAATTAATGATAGATTTTGAATTACTTGGGTCAAAGGCCACACCCAAGTATTGTGTCTGCTAGTTTACTTAGCCAACCTCACAATAAAAAGATCAATCTTCACTAGGTATTAGTAACAAACATAGCTATTTTTTGAATTAACAATTGGTCTAAATCTTGTAGAATTCGATGGATCCTCATATTCAACACGTATTATGTTTAAACACATAGATTCACCTAGGACCCAATAACCAAAATTAACTACTCACAAACTTGTTTTAGAGGATTGCAACCACTCTATCATATTGAAGAACAAGTAAAAAATGTAATTTGGCTATAACTACCTCCCTATTCTTTTAAGAATGTGTTTATCATCCACCACAACCAAGCAACTCACTTGGCCTACAACTTGCATTGAGATTTATTCTCTTTTTTATTTTAAATAAAATTATTCCTCCAAGCTAATTTATCTTAATTCATAGAGTATCATTGTCACTAACATTTCATTTTGGTATAAATTAATATGATTAAATAAAATTATTGTATTAACATGTTAAGCATTAATAGACTCAACATGCACATATAACTTTTGGATCTCCCTTCAACTATTTGTTTGAGATCATTACTTGATGTTCATAATTTTAGAAACCTTATCTTATTTCATCTCTTATATTTGATAATCCATCATTGGACTCTTTCCTCACATATTTTGTCTAATCTAGGTATTGTATTAACATATATCGTATCTAGTCAAGAATTTTTATGTATTTAACGTCCCTTATTCTTTCTATAATATATAAAATAATTAATTTAATTTCCCATCCTTCTAGTAGTGCACATATGTTATTATTTTTTATCTCCTCTCATGCACCATTGTTTTGATTAATTTGTTTGATTAATCTACCCCTTTTTTGTAACTCATATTGCAATGTCTCTAGGTTCAATCTAGGCCAATGTTATGAGGCAATTTGATTTTCCTTGCATCGCTTCACATTCATGTCTATCCTCCTAGTTTCTCTAGTACTATCCAACCTTCACTGCCACTACACACCAAAAGAATCTCCAAGAGATAGAATACGCCTCATTCTACCTATTTTGACCTTAACTCTATGTCAACAATTTTGTACACACTTAAACCAATTAATCAAAGAAATCCATTTCACAATGTATTTAAAATTAACATTCCATATAAATATGAACTTAAATATGTTAATCTGAAATAATTTATTTCAAAACTTTATTCCAAATAAAATACAAATAAATATGAATATTGTATAATTAACTTTAAAATGTTAGTTTACATTATAATTTAATTTAAATATTTCTTAAAACAATATACACAATAATCATTATTATATTATTTATTAATAAAATATATAATATAATTCAACTAAAATGATAACAAAACATAATAAATATAATCCTCTATATACTAACAAATACTTTTTAAATCCTCTAAATATAATCATTGCTAAAGAGGAAGTTTTTTGGCGGCAAAGATCTAGGGTGTCTTGGTTGACTGAGGGAGATAGGAATACCAGATTATTTCATCTATCTACTTCGAAACATAGGGTTGCTAACAGAATCACTTATATTGATTCTAATGGGACTAGATTTGAGGAGGAAGATGATATCAGGGAACAAGTTGTCCTTTTCTTTAGCAACCTTCTTTCTTGTAATGGAGAGATTGATAATGAAGCTCAAGATTCCTTGATTGAGGCTATACCTGAAGTGATTGGTCATAATGAAAATTCTTTGATCACTGCTATTCCTTCCAAAGCTGAAATAAGGAAAGATGTTTTCTCTTTTGATGGCAACAAAGCTCCTAGACCAGATGGATTTCCCTTATTCTTCTTCCAAGTGTTTTGGGAAATTGTTGAGATGGATGTGGTGAACGCTGTCAAGGAATTCTTTGGATCAATACGTCTGTTGAAAGAATTGAATGCTACTTTTTTGGTCCTTATTCCTAAAAAACCTGGGGCTTCAGAGTTTCAAACTTTTCGGCCAATCAGCCTATGTAATTCTATTTACAAAATCATTTTGAAGGTGTTAACTTCAAGAATGCTTTCTATGCTTCCTCAAATTATTGCTCCATAGCAGAATGGTTTTGTGCCAGGTAGGTACATTCTGGACTCTGTTGTTACTGTTCATGAGAACTTACATTCATTAATGGTTTCAAAAACTGAAGGGTTTATTCTTAAACTGGACATTTCCAAAGCCTATGATTGGGTTGATTGGGATTTCTTGTTTAAAATCCTGGACAAGTTTGGTTTTAATAATAGAGTCATTCAGTTGGTGAACCAGCTTGTCTCGACAATTACCTCCTCTGTCATTGTCAATGGATCACCTTCAAGGTTTTTTTAGACCTCCAAAGGCCTCAGATAGGGAGATCCTATTTCTCCTATTTTTTTTACTATCTTGGCTGAGAGTCTGGGGAGAAATATTAAAAATCTTATTGATCAAAGATCCCTTGCTAGCTTAAGACCTTCTTCTTCTCTTCTAACCTATTCCCACCAACAATTTGTTGATGACACCATTCTCATGGGAAGATCTAGTGTGATTGAAGCTAAGACTTTCAAAAAAATTCTAAATCTTTATGAAGCTGCTTCTAGGCAAGTTGTCAATAGGGCTAAGAGTTCAATTTTTTTCATCAATACTCCAGAGTATAGACAAGCCAAACTTGCTCGGATTCTTGGATGCCGTGTTGAGCCTCTTCCATCAACCTATCTTGGTTTACCTCTTTGCTCTAAACCTTCGGACTTGTTTTGGATTTCTCTGGTTGAAAAATTCAATAAGAAGCTATCGGGGTGGAAAGGAGCTCTTCTCAGTCAAGATGGAAAAATCCAGCTCCTTAAGGCTTCTCTGCAAAATCTTCTTATTTATGCTCTCAGTATATTTAAAATTCCTACTAAATATGTTGAGGCCATTGAAAAAATTCAGAAAAGATTTCTCTGGTCTGGAGTGGAGGACAAGAAGAGAATGCCACTTGTTGGATGGGATCTGGTTTGTAGACCCAAATCAAGGGGGGGCCTGGGATTAAGGAAAATTAAAGTATTGAATATGTCCCTTCTTGCTAAACAGCTTTGGAGAACTCTTACTTTGAATGGAGAATGGCATGATACCTTAAAAGCTAAATATTTTAATAACTATGAGTCTTTTAATGAGATTATAAATTCTTCTTCTTTACCTCGTGGGTCTATCTGTTGGAATGATATGGGTAGAGGAAGAAAGTTGTTGGAAATGGGAATTGGTTGGCTGATAGGAAATGGAAACTATGTTAGGTTTTGGGAAGACAGGTGGCTTTTTAAAGATCCTTTGATTAGAATAGAGAAATTTAGTAAATGGATGAATGATTGTAAAAAGGAATTTGGAGTCTTGGTTAAAGATTATTGGAGGAATGGGGGTTGGGTTGATTTGAAGACCATCAGTCCAGATCTTAGCCCTATTCAGTCAGCTTTCAGAGCCCTAAGACCAGCTCAACACTAGGTGGAGGATCTTGTTGTTTGGTTAGACAACCCGTCTGGTACTTTTTCAATCTCCTCTACCACGTTTATGTTGGTTAGTCCAATGGGGCCTCCTCCCTTCTGGGCTAAGGCTTGGATTAATCACCTGACTCCGAAAATCAATATTTTCTACTGGATAATGCTACAGAATAAGATTCTCACTTTGGACAATCTTGGAAAAAGAGTAATTCAATTACCGAACAGATGTTATATGTGTAGGAATGAAGCCGAGACTGTTAATCATCTTTTTCTTCATTGCCCTTTTGTGTCGAATATTTGGGATAAAATTCTAGTGCTTCTTGATGTGGCTTGGATTTTCCCTTCCTCTGTCAAAGATTTCTTCATACAATGGAAAGCTCCTTCAAAAAATCCTTTTGTGCGAAAGCTATGGTCTTTTGTTCTACCTTTTGTGTCTTGGAATATTTGGAAGGAAAGGAACAACAGAGTGTTTAAGGATAAAGAGATGTTGGAAGAGGACTTGCACGCTAAAATTGTAAGGGCTATAAAGAAAAACTTATCTTTAATTCCAAGAAAAATGTTTGAGAAAGCCAACTGGTCTCCTTTTGATATTGCTATGGCCGAAAAGTGGAATTCAAAATTAGTTGGGTCAAATGTCCTCAAACCTGGTGTTTGTGGGAGAGAGAATGCTAATTGGTCTGTTCCGCCTTTGGGCTGGTTGAAAGCCAATTTTGATGGTGCGGCTAAAGGTAACCCTAGGAAAGCTGGCAGTGGGTGTGTTTTAAGGGACAACTCGGGGGCTTTTATTGCGGCTTTTGCTGTGGACATAGGTACTCAAACTAATCATGTTGTGGAAGCTGTAGGGGCTTTTCATGCAGTTAGCTTAGCCCTCAAGATCAACATGAAATGTCTTTGGTTGGAGGGTGATTCATTGAATATAATAAATTGCATTCTTGGGCTTACCCCCTTCGTGGACCATCAAAAAATGGATCGAAGATACAAAAATATTATTAAGTAAAATTGATAAAGTGAAAGTGTCCCACACCTATAGAGAAGCCAATAAGGTGGTGGATTACTTTGCCAATGAAGGGGTTAAGAAGGGTGGGGAAAACACGTGGAGGAAGAATGACTACCTCCATCCTGAAGTGAAAGCACTAATTTATTATGATTCAGTGCATGGAAGAGAAGCTTGTCTTCGTCATGATGAAACGGATAAAGATCAGGTACGTCGATTTCATTAGATTTGATGGGACCAATGTCATTTTCTTTTTCAAGAAGAGTCTCTAGCATGCTTTCTAGGTGTTTGTTAAAATATGCCTAAACGGGACCCAGAGCAACTGTAGAGTGTTGTCTTATAGAGCTTTGAATATGGGTGGAGAAAGAAAACGAGTGGATCCAAGCAGTTTCCAGGAGCATAGAAAGAATTCTAAAGCGTGGGAAAGAATTGAAAAGGGAGGATTAGTCCCGTATCTGGAAAAACTCCATGGTACAGACGAGGGGATGCTGGACTATTTTGTTAAAAATTGGAAAAATGGTGAGATTGCGTTGCTTGGTAGGAATGTTAAGCTGAATGAGGACTTAATCGGTGAGATAACTGGTCTTTCGACTGAGGGTGTGAAATTCTATCAGGACCGACGATTCTCTGATGAAGCGGTCATTAAATTTCCTAAAAAAGACAAGGAGAAAGCTAAGATGGTTAAGGTTGCCAATAGCTACTTTGATGTGGAGTCCATCAAATCTATCTGGAGAAAATTTTTAAGAGTTATTATGGAATATATCATGGTTGACGGGCGCTTCACCAGAGTTTATGGTTACCACTTTGCCATTATGAACCATTTCCGTCACAAGGTTCGTATCTCTCTGCCTTTTTACTTATTATCTTCTTTGAAGAATTGCCTTGATGAAGTTGAAAGAAACCCTAGGAGGACTGTTATTATTCACCCTGGTCTTGTTAGGCTCATTTTTTAGCATTTTCAAAATTTACCTGCTTTACCTAAAACTGTTGAAATTGAATATTTGGATGATGAAGAGACGGAAAGTAGTAGGGAGATCGACCCCCGGGCCCCCCTGCTTGTGTTCCTGTTGGTCCTGATACCATTGCTCTCCAGTCCCCGTCTTGTCGGAAAACCCTTAAGGTTTCTGCCCCGCTATCTTGTCCTAAATTGCAGCCTCTGCATGAGTGCCCTAGTTCGGGTTTTGCATCGCCGTCTCCTAAATTCCTTACTCCGGGTTTGTTCCCTAGTTTTAAAGGTACCCCTGTTATGAAACTTGTTTCGTATTTTGGGAATTCAATGGAAATCCTCTCTGATAAGCCCATGGTCAGTAAGGAGTCAGCCCCTAGTGCCCTTGCGTCTGGTAGATTTGGGAATGGACCTTATGATTCCCCTATTCAGGATGAAATTAACTCGGCCCTGAATAAGCTCAAGCCTGAGGACATGGCGAGTATAGCGAAAAAAATATGGATGGCCTTTTCACTATTCTCAAGTGGACCCAGAAGGAAGTCTATGATTTGAAAGGCCATAATACTAATCTTAGCAATAGGGTCATGGACTTGGAGCAAAAGATTAGCTAGAGTCATAGAGATAATGAAGGATAGGAAACTCCCTTACTAAGGAAAAGACAACAATCACAGGAGGAAAGATTGACCAGTATCAAGTGCAGTATGTCCAAGATTGGCCAAAACATTAGGGCCACTATTGCGAACAATCAAAAAATTGCTAGGCATAACACCATTATCATCAATGCGATGGTGGAAAAGCTTGAAAAAAACCAAAAGGGTTCGCTGGTTGTGGATTTGGATGCGGACAGGGGAGGCAAAAAATCTGCTGGTGATGGGATTTTGACTCGTACCCGGGCTAACATTAAGATGAAGACCCCGACTTCATCACATACGGCTCAAATTCTCAAGCAGGGGTTATAGGATATGAAGGATGTTGAAAAGGAGGCTGAGGAGTTACTGAACACCTTGGAGTAGCGCGGTGGTGTTTGTTGCTGGTTTTTTTGGGCGGTCCTTTTTTGGGCTTTGTTGTCTCTTTGTGTTGTCGTTTCCTTTTTGGGATAGCTATTTGTTTGTTTGAACTTTTTCTGTTATGTTTTGTTGTTTAAACTCTGCAGTTTCAGGTCCCTATACAACCTATTTTTTCCTTTTAAAAAACAAATACTTTTTAAATAATAATTATAGAACACTGAACAGAAAATTATTAATATTGATACCCTTACAAAAGTCCTAATAAAAAAAGCAACTTCTATTAGCATGAATATCAAGCATGAGTATCAAACAGAGAGTTGTCCGTTAAACGGAACATATTGCAAACATAATATCATAAAATAGTTCCCATGTTTTCAATTGTTTTTTGGAAATTTATTTAATATAAATGATTTTGCCCGGTCGAGTTCATGGATATACTGAAAAGAAAATACCAAACATTTGTATATAGATCTGCCCTAAATGTTAATAAATGGCTGCCATAAAACTGAAATCAATTGAAGACAGGTTTGTAGGTCTTTATGTGGGCATAACTTAGTTGGCCAGCTCAATGATGTTGAATACAGATTTAAGCGTGGCACAAGTATTTTGTAACTTGTCTTCATACTTCTGCTAATCTCTACAGCGCAGCACCATGCTATATAAAAACCTTCGATGCTGAATTTGTGGCAAACAGATTTAAGCGTGGCACAAATATTTTGTAACTTGTCTTTATATTTCTGCAAAGCTGTACACAGCAGCAACCATGCGTGTCTCTATACAGGATGGTTTACTGCTCTATAAAAACCGATAATGTAAGAAGATGAGCGAGTTGTAAGAAAATTTTAATGGAGCTTAATGCCATTGGAATGTTTTCTCTTCTTTTTTCCTTCTCTAATGATCTAATTAAAAACATAAGGTAAGTTTTTCATAATATTTATGCAATAAATTTATAAATGTTCGATCATGAATCTGTATCCTGCCATTAGCCAACTTTTAGGAGAATCACTGTAACCTATAATTATACTATTTATCTGTATCAATTAAATAGATGACCATAACCAGTACAAAGTTTTCAAACTTGTTTGTGCTATTATATTGAGATTTGAGATGCATAGATTTAATATATTTTCATCATGTTTTGATTTTTTATATATGCGTAATGACATAAGACTATTTGATGTTATTGAATAATATAATTGGAAAGATCACTTTTATCATATTAATTATGGGTCATATGAAAATTGCTTAATATTAAAATTACTTTTAGGAACCTTCTATCTAGATGCTGTAGCTACTATAATTTTAGAATTGCATGATCATTCAATGTAAAAATTGCTTCAAAGAATCCTTCAACAAGAAGTTGTAACCACTAATATATTTTATGAACCCTAAAATATAAAGACTTAATTTATTAAAAAGTTGCACCCATTAAATTTCAGGTATTTTACTATACCATTATTCCTTAACAAAATAAATATTTGTTAATTCTTGCTTTCATCTCTTTTATGGTTGTATTGCAATTTTAGATAATACGTCTCATTTAGCTACTTATTGACCTAGCTCTTATTTTATATATTTAGAAGGTGTGAGTCTTTAGGTTGTAGTTTATTGAGAAAAAACATTTATTTATTCACTAGCTATTTTATTTTACATTAAAATACATTTATACTCTCTTCTAATCTAATCCACCATTTTTTATATTATGTGTAAATATATATATATATATAATCTTTAAAATAGCTTAAAAATATTTTTAAATTCATTTAATTAAAGAGTTGTTTTGTTGATTTAAGAGATATTTTATAGTTATTTTAGTTATTTATGAGTTTCTTCAAGTTACAATTATTTAAGAATTATTAAAAAAAACTATTAAAAATTTATTTTAATATAATTATTAATATTTAGGAAAAAATAAAAATTATCATTTTTATAAAAAATATGTTCCTTAATTTTTTTACTTTTATGTATATGGATAATGAAATCAACACTTTGAAGCTATTATATAACATACATAGATGAAATAAAATTAAAATACATAAAGATCACTTTTATCTTGTTTCTAGGAATCATTTGTCTATGTTGTAGCCACTAAAATTTTGGCATTGTGACACTTAAATGTTGAAACTACTTCTAGAATATTCCAATGAAAAGTCATAACCACTAATATGTTTTATGAGCCCTAAAATGTGGAGACTTATGTATTCAAAAATTGTACCATTAAATTTTAGTTCTTTAGTACATCATCAATCCTTAATAAGATAAATATTTTTTAAATTAAATAAAGTAAGCCATTTCATAGCATATGACTTTTTGTTATTAAATACCATAGGAACCAAAACACAAACATGATATTTATTTCCTTATCCACATCTAATGGAAAAGTGGGATACCTTTCAGGAACATGATCATAAAAGTCCTCAGATGGTAAAAGGTTGCAAGAATTTTGTAATCAATCATTTTGATCGGATTCCAAATGAATTGATTAGTTGCATTTTTGTAAACTCCGCTCCACTTCGAACCATTCTATAGATTTTTTGGAGAACTTTTGGTGTAAGAAATCTATTTTTATTAAAAATTAGTTGCAAGTATAAGAGATTATTTTCATTTATAAATAGTTTTTTCAATTTATTTATGCAGATGTAAGAGGTTTAACATTCTCAGTAGCCAACAAGAAGTGTTCCTATGTTCCTCTCAATCATTATGCACTTCACAAAATATGTCTTTCATCCAAAAATATGTAGATGCTAGAAACATGGAGGACTATTACACGCTTGGAATTGTAAGAGGAAAATGCTAGAAACATGGAGGATTGTTACACGCTTGGAATGGTAAGAGGAAAATCCTAGAAACATGGAGGACTGTTACATGCTTGGAATGGTAAGAGGAAAATTCTAGAAACATGGAGGACTGTTACACGCTTGGAATGGTAAGAGGAAACTTATGATAAACTGCTCTCTTATATTTTATCTTAAGAATAATATTGATCATATTTCAATACTACACCCAAAAACACCTATTGTATTCATTTTTTGATGTACTTTTTTATTCCAAGGTAACCAAATACAACATGTGCCTTCATATTTTTAGATCTATTTTTTTACAAGTGTTTTAACCTCAAGTATGTTTAATATTTTATTAGATTTTTTATTTTTACCCTCTTACAAATCCTCAACCCTAGCACCATTGTAGAGTAGGCATATTTTTGCATATCACCACTCAAAAATAACGATATCCCTATTACACTAGTTATCAGTATTAGTAAAAAAACCAAGCATACCAAGTAAAAAAACATCCTTCTCAAACCACAAACATGTATCACCATATTCCTTTGATTTAGATCTAATGAAGGGACTAGGTCACCTTTTATGAGTAATATCTTACCAAAAGAATGAAGAGATTAGGTTGGTGTGGCATTACGGGACATTCTTAGGCATAGTTGTGGTAGTGATCTTTCTTTTGCATTGTGTATGCCTTTATAATTAATAAACTTACCACATAATCTAAAATTATAGATCCATAATATAAACACCATTCTATAGTGAAGAAATTGTTGTTGATTGTTACCTCTCTAACCTAAACCCTAACACTTCCATAGAATCAACATATTGAAAACTATACTTTATAGTCAAGAAACCTTTGCTAATTGTCAAATTTCTAATCTAAAACCTTACACCTTTGTGGAATCAATTTATTTTTGTAAGACACACAATAGCAAATAATGACATCCCAAATTTGGCTTTACTATATCAGTAACATCTTATACTGTATTAGGACAACTTTCACAAGAAAATCTTACTCTATCAAAGAATCATGATCCTTTCCTTTTGGGACATAATTAGGTACAGCTGTGGATGCATAGGATATAATGACATCCCAAATTTAACTTTATTATTTTGTATGTGTTTGGATGATTTTAAATTTGATGAACTTTCCTATCAAGACTAAATTATTGAAATTCTCCTCTACCAATTATATTGTAGGTTTTCTTGATTTATTGAAAAGGTTTTATTGATCTATTGAAAATCACTTCAACATAGAATTAAATATGTTATCAATATCAATAAAACAAGAAAGAAAAATAAATTGTATACTTCCTAATTTAAAATATTGAAAGAAGTTTATTAAATGTCCACTCAGGCTAAATAAATGCAACCAACAATATAAAAAGTAATATATTTAATGCATTATGTTTCTCAAGTCATACTAATTTTTTTTTCTATCTTGGCAGCTTAATTTTTACTTCTATAAATGAAGGGAAAAAGGAATTTCTCTATTGGAAAAGGTTGCCAATGCATCTCACTCCAAAGATACATTTTCAATAGATTGAATAAATTTCAATGGTTGTGGGGATGAAGAGGAAAGAAAATATTTTTAGATATGATTTAAACTCTATAAGAGTTAATAGATCTTGAGTATAGGGGTGCATATATTGAATTAGAAATTAGGTTTATAATTTTGGCCTACTATGTTGCTACACATAACTTTCTATGGATTATATAATAACTAGTGTACATTCTACACATATTTGTAGATTGTCCATTCTATCCTAAACACCAACTCTATAAAATAGATGTATTCATAAACAACACCTGGTAGAAAATCATAATGTCCCAAATTTAGCATTAATGTATCACCAACGTCAATATCAATTACTGTTTTGGATGATTAGATCTGTGGTAGTTTACCATCTTCTACATTGTAGGTGGTTTCACATTTGACCATCTTATCTCATAAACTATCAATTTATGATGATCCACTTTCCTACCAATTATATATGATATTTTATATTGATCAATTGATAATCTCTTGAGCATGTAATTTAACATGTTATCTTTATTTCTCAACCAATTGAGCATAAAAATTATAATGATTCTCAATAAAAATGTTGAATAAAATTGAGGTTACTTCAATCACCATTCATATAGAAAACAAATGCAAAGAACTTAAACCATTTGACCTAAACTATTTTATTTCCTAAACTAGTTAAGATTGAGTTATACCATCAAGCATTAAATTATTATATTTCTATCCAATCATACAAATGGTGCATTTAATAATTTAAAAGAAAAATAATTCAAATAAATGTTTTTGCGAAATGTAGTCATTACATCAACCTATATTTTAAATATATTTATTATAAAGTATTTTATAGAAAGACTCTTGAATAATCTTCCTCTACCAGTAAGTTATATATATATATATATATATATATATATATATATATATATATATATATATATATATATATATATATATATTGATTGTAAGCATTAAAAATCATAAGCTAGAAATTAAATGAACTTAAATGCACATAAATTAAAATTAAAGTACAACTTTTAACTTACAAAATATAATACAACTCCCAAAAATAAATGGATGATGTTGGTTCACCTTGAAGGTATGCATTGATCATGATGTTATTGGCACACCAATAGTGTAGACAAATCCTCAAAGATAGACCATGAGAACCTATCTTGACTTGAAAGACTGAACCAGGACAACCTAATTCTTTAGGCTAACTTAGCTTAATTCCAAGGCTCATTTAGGCTAGTTCTTGACCATACTAGGTTTGCATCAAGTTTTTTTGTGACAATGTTGTTGATCATGAGAGGTAAACAGTAATTTTTAGTTCTAAAACAAATCATAAGGTTAGGTGAAAGATATTCTTAGTCCGATCATCAAAAAATTTCATGAAATTGACAAATGTGCAATAATATTGCATTAATTTAAAACAACTTTGCTATCACTTAAGTAGATTAAGCTTAAAGCTTTCAACAATACAATGGAAACAAAATATCTGAAATAAAAATTCCATTCATTCATCTATTTTTCAAAAAAAAAAATTGAAATTTAAACATCTAATCTAAAATAAAGCATCAAAAATACTTGAAAAGTAAAATTACTCTTAGGTATTGTCTATGCATGCCCCAAGAATTAACCAAATCAAAGGAAACTACTATATACTTCACCAAATTGCTTCACAGCTAGACATAAAATGGTGCAATATTTTAAAGAAGGGAGGTTTATTTGGACACCAGGTAGGTTTTGTATGCACTCTTAAATGGCGTAGCATATAGTCTTGTCTAGTTGAGAAAACAACAAGCTACAAAATATTTTATACCAAGTGGTAGGTTTCAAATTAGCTTTAGTATTGATTAGTTGCTATGTGCATGCAATTTTTTAATTTGGAATGATTCAAAAAATAGGAAAAAAGAACAAAACTTTTAAAAAAATTGGCTCTTCTAACATCCACAAATTCTAAAATTTACTTAAAATGAAACATATTTTAGTATTTTATTAGAATAAGACACAAAGAAGATAAGAAAAATACATGAGAGGAAATCCAAGAGACGAATCATGACATAGCATGTGGAATATGAAAATTGGCAAGAGAATTGCTAACAAAGTCAATGGATGTCAACCTTCCTTAGCACATTGATGTCTCTTGGGTCTCTTATCTTTTCATTATTAGGATTCCATCTTGGAACCAAACAAAATGTATGAACTTTCCATATATTCAGAATGATCAAGTGGACATTCTATTCGTACATCTAGGTTTAGACTCAAACGAAGCATTCCCAACATTGAACAACCTTGGGATTGAGCACACTCCTTCGTTGCATGCATAATACCAATGCTTCTAGTTCTTCGGTGCCCGATGCTTCTCCACAATGAATTTTTTTCCTAGAGCATACTGCCAAACTTGGTAATGCCATCGAATCTTCTTGGAACCTTAGTTTACCTGACCATCCATACCCAAATTTTGCATTACAATATGCTTCTCTTGCAAGGAAAAATTCCACACATTAAATCTCTTTTAAAACATTCATAAAACTCTCATGAGAAAAAAACCATTATTAATAAATCATCACGTTAAACCATCATAAATATCACACTTTTAAAACATAATATTCTCACATAATTATTCTATTTAATTCACGTTACCATACCTTCGGACCTTTGGGAAACATTAAACATTTAAATTTAACTCAATATTATTACCTAGTAGCCAATACCTAATACTTTAGCTTTTACCAACAAATTTTCCCAGAACTTGAATTTTACTAGAACTTCCATTTTATCGGACTATCACTCTTGGACAGGAACATTATGACCAAAACCTTACATTTGTTGGGAAATTTTTGTCATCTCAAAGAAACCTCCAAGAACAGTAGTTACTTCAGTAACTTTAATTTCAAATAGATTGCCTCAAAAACACATACAACTATGTCACAAAGTGAAATCAAACACAGTTCAATTCCCACATTAATCCTTCTAAGAGAAGCACATATGGATTCAATTTCAACAACTTGCATAAATAGATTCAACAAACATAAACATTAAACATGAAAGATAGTACAAAAGATTAGAACACACAAATTTACATGGGGAAAAACCTTTCAGGTGAAAAACCTCACACTCCAAAAGATCTGAGCCATTGTATTATTCAACAACAAACAAAGTTACAATATAATCTTAGGTTCATAGCATTTTCATAGAGATTACATCTTGTTCCATTCTAGAGATAAACTGGTAGTAACCTTGTTATGTTTCCCTCTCTCCTTTTTTACATTTCCCTAATCAACCTCTTAGTTTATACAACCTTCACACTATTACAATACCTTCACATAGTATATAGTGTAGATTAGCACTAGAGATCAACCAAGGAATTTAATCTAGAGACATTTCGATAGCATAATCCTGCCTCAATCTTCCTCTCTTTTCATATTGCCAAACATCCAATTTATATACATTCATCTTTAGTAGACAGGAAATGGTTCATCTTATGTAGATCAGTTCGTATTCCAATGGTCAAATCAATTGTCAACTGCTCTAACTTGTCCAACTCACTCATAATCCTCCAATGAACATCATACACTTAAGTGGTCAAACAAGTCAGTGTCCTTCCAACCATAGACTTATTTCATGTTCATCAGCCAGAGTCTCCTCAATGTCTTCATTAGCTGAGGTCTCAACCAAGCCCATTAGCAAAACAATATCCATCAGCAAGAACTCATAATGTCACATTGAACCCATAAGTCTCCCCAATGTCATTAATCTCACATACCTTTCAAACCATCTTGTTGGCCTAAGTCACCCTAATGAACAACAAGATTACCAACTATCATGGGATCAACCTTATCAGCAAGAGAACAAGCATCAGAGAAGGTTGTATCGAGGTCCCATGTCATACCAACGAAAACATCTCATCGGCAAGACATGCTCTATCGCTAAGACTCTTATAGAGCCTTCATTCCACCTTGACCAAATACCATCGGCCAGAGTCATACCAACATTCAATGGGAGCACCAACTGTCATGGGATCAGCCTTATCAGCAAGAGAACAAGCATCGAAGAAAGTTTGACTGAGGTCCCATGTTATACTGATGAAAACACCTCATCAAAAAGACATGCTATGTCACTAAGATTCTTATAGAGCCTTCATATCACCCTAACCAAATACCATCGACCAGATTCATACTGACATTCATGATGAGAAAATCCATCAGCAGGAGTCACAGTGATATGCATCAAGAGTAGCTCCTTTGGCAAGAGAACCACTATAGGCAACAAACTAAAAAACTCACAACGATAGCTCAAGTCACACCTATTACTTCCATCGGCAAGATAGACTAAATGTCACACCAATATAGTCATGAAGAAACTTTACAAGGAGAATACAGATCTGGCTGAGTCACACCAATCTCACAAATAGTTCAGGATCACTTAAGTACATCGGCCAGGCATCTCAATGGTCACACCAAAATTGGTCACTCAAAGGTTTAGGCCTATGGGATTGAGGCACACAATTCCAACAATCTCCCACTTGATGAAGATCACATAGGCACCTCCTAAACACTTAGGAACTAAGATCACATTGGCTCCATCAGCTCAGACCCTTCTTAGTACACGTCTCTATACAACAGCACTTAGGACACCCAATCAACAAATGTCCACAAATACCAGTCTACCATACAATTTGCAACAAAAACAAGTGTCCAACTGTAACTAACTATCCAAAATTGCAACTGATCACAACCTTCCAAGAAACCACATAGATCTTGAACATGCTCTCATGCTCCATCAAGACTTCTGCACCAATGAACACAAGCAAAGGATCCCAATGATTTCATCAATAAGAAATCGCCATCACTCCAGAAAACAAGATAGAACATCAGCTAGAACAACAATCATCCTAATTACTTCCATCCAACTGATAAACCAACACGGTTGAAAATAGCACCCACAACTTGTTCTATCCATCCAATCTCACATACCTTCAAGGTATCCTCATTAGTAAACTCATGCCAGCAACACAAGCAACCCATCAACTACAGATACAAGCACCATGCACAAACTAGTCGAAGAAGACCAAATACATCTAGGTACTCCCACTGCATGGGTAATGCCAAATCTGAAAGATCAAAGGCATAACAAGTCTACCAATCAAAAAACATAGAAAATGTAACCATATAGTACCAAGGAACATCCACAATGATATGCACAACCTACAAATTAATAACCTACAAGAACAACTCTCACCACAAGTCTTCAGAACTCTCCCAAAGTTTTCCACACCCAACAAAGGAAAAAGATTAAGAACCTCCATGTCATCACCCAAGAATATGAGTGAAAACACATGACCACAAGCTAGTGATCACTACAGCTCCGACTAAACCTCAAACCAATGTAATGTGAAACCAAACATTAGGAAGACAATCAAGACTAAAGAGAGAAACGCTACACAACATATTCTTGCTGAACATCCTCCTACATACACTTCTAATAGCTAGTTGTGTCAAGTATGATCTCCTTCCCATCCCAAAGAGATTCCATAAAAACATCCAACCGTTCAATCACCAATATCAAGTGTAGAAAATGTAACATGTAAACAATCATGGATGTAAGCCTCTTAGAGAAGACCAAACTATTTCATTTCCCATATCAGGAAATCAGTCCATAAAGCATCTCCTACCAGTTATTCATTAGTAAATGATATAACACAAAAGATTAGGGAGATAAACCATGTTGTAGCTCCTCCACTATGAATCCTACAAAACCATTTAAACAACAATTCAAGATCCATATCATGAAAGAATGTATAAAACACATCTGAAAGATATAATGGGAAAATACCTCTCAGATAAACTACCAAGTAGACCAAGAGTGGGAACAAGAATACTCCTCCAAGATATACAAGCCACCATGACTCATCCAAGAACAATCTCCTCAGTGGTCTCTATTGAACTCACGTTCAACCAAAATGTAGGCTACTCGAACTTTCTGTTGAAATCAACACCTTTCTCATCTCAAGAGAATTACAACATCACCTTATTCTCCATGTATCCATGAGCACCTGCAAATGATCATCCCATAGTGAACTTCAAACTGCATTACTACACTAACATGAAGTTCTCAAGCATATGACCAATGTACTCAAAACAAAGAGAAACTCTATGACCACTTTCAAAGCTCCAAACATCTGAAACAGGAACTTATCATGACACCATGATCTTCCCACCCCCCTTAGGAGATACCATGCTCCAAGTGAACATACCATGGTCTTGAGTGCAATGCACAATTTCAAAACTCCAGTGCATAAACAAGAGTATACCATGACACAAAGCAAACATACTCAAAACCATCATCACCTCTCAAGCACCAACAACACCTTAGCCAAATACTCCAAACATCCTCCATGGTTCCAAGATGTTGCACATCATTAATAGTGTCCATGCAAATGCAAAAGAACCCTTCTGCAACATCAGGATCAAAGAGCTCCTCTTGATAACATCTGCAACACTAAAGAAAAACATTCACCACCAAGTGATGAATCCATAGTCATTGCTAAAGCTACCACTAAACCATGACAACCGAGCTTCTCTAGCATCATGACCCAACATATGCTAATCTAAAAAACCTTCAGGTCCACACAACAACATGTCCATCAAGTGGCACCAAGAACTCCAAAACAAGCAGAGATTGCCATCACTATCAAAATCTTACACAAAGCAATGTATCCAAGCTATCCATGACATCATGATACAACATGTTATAGGTCCCTATAACTGACTATACAGGTACTTCATACCATCCATCTTCTCATCCCAAAGTGATCACACCAATGCACAAGTGACCACTGACAAGGCCAACTTACAATTCTGCATAAACATTGAATCAAATCGCGTGGATATAGACAATTCACTTCTAGGTTGTCCCACTGCAAACATATGGGTAAAGATAGCCCACAACTTTGCACAACCCATAGATCCAATTAATGAAACATGAAGACTCACTACCACATCAATGTCTTACACAATATGAGTTCTCACAAGAGAAAAACCATGTAGACATTCTGACTCAAATACCAGATCAAGCCAAATCTAATTTTCCAAACATGTCCACAACTAGCACCATAGTCAAGGAACTCACAAGCAACACCACAAGAATGTTGAGTGAAAAATCACATACCAAAACTCTCACATAGAGAAAGAATGTCACCTATTCATCCCATGCCAAAGCATGCATGCAGAACTGCAACCATCTCATCCAACAATGCCTCAAAATCCAGGGTCTAGAAAATAGTTTAACAACTCTACATAATCACAAGTTTTTCTTAATGTGTAAACTTGAAAAACCACATAGCCATGCAAGTACAAATCATCTTTAAAAAAAAAGAAACAATAGTTCAAGAACTCCAAGCCCACTTCAAGTCAATTCCAAAACCATCGATATGCACATGCATTTGAGAAAGAGATAGTCTATTTTAGAAGCTTTCAAACCATCTAATGATTAACTCCATAGCCTTCATGTATTCGAGGTTAATAGAATACAATGCCTTCCAACACTAGGAATTACCACCCAGCATAAGCACTCTCTTCCATGACTAAGACACAACCCAAGATTTTCCATATCACCACAGAGCCTCTCACACAGACACCCAATATGAAAGCTTTGCTACAACACAACCACAAAGCAAAGAAATCCACCTCATACATTAAGGTTCTATCACTGCAAAGATAACCAACTCCATCTTCACCATCCTTCAAACTACGTGAAAATTTTCTCTGAATACCACAAGACTTCCACTCACCAAAGGATCAATACATCAGTTGATTCCTCCATATTTCTCAAGCTTGATAGACTAAGAAATATTCACAAGAGAAATACCCAAAACCAGCAACCAAAAGAAGGCTCTGATACCACTTGTTGGGAAAATTTTGTCATCTTAGAGAAACCTCCAAGAACAGTAGTTCCTTCGATAACTTTAATTTCAAATACATTGCCTCAAAAACATGTACAACTATGTCACAAAGTGGAATCAAACACAATTCAATTCCCACATTAATCCTTCTAAGAGAAGCACATGTGGATTTAGTTTCAACAACTTGCATAAACAAATTCAATAAATAGAACCATTAAACATGAAAGATAATACAAAAGATTAGAACACATAGATTTACGTGGGAAAAACCCTTTCATGTGAAAAACCCCACACTCCAAAAGATCTGAGCCATTGTATTATTTAGCAACAAATGAAGTTCCAATACAATCTCAGGCTCATAGCCTTTTCATAGAGATTACATCTTGTTCCATTCCAGAGACAAACTAGAAGCAACCCTGTTATGTTTCCCTCTCTCCAATTTTTACATTTCCCCAATCAACCACTCAATTCATACAACCTTCACACTGTTACAATACCTTCACACAATATACAATGCAGATTAGCACAAGAGATCAACTAAGGCACTTAATCTAGAGAGATTTTGATAGCATAATCCTGCCTCAATCTTCCTCTCTCTTTTTGTACTATCGAATGTCCAATTTATATACATTCATCTTCAGTAGATAGGACATGGTTCATCTTAAGTAGATCAATTTGTATTCCAATAGTCAGATCAACTTTCAACCGGTCTAACTTCTCCAACTTACTCATTATTCTCCAATAAACATCATACACATCAATGGTCAACCAAGTCAGCATCCTTCCAACCACAGTTTTCTTTCATGTTCATCGGCCAGAGTCTCCTCGATGTCTTCATTATTTGAGGTCTTGACCAAGAACATCGGCAAGACAACATCCATCAGAAAGAATTCATAATGTCACATCGAACCCATAGGTCTCCCCAATGTCATTCAACTCACATACCTTTTGAACCATCTTGTCAGCCTGAGTCATTGTGATGAGCAACAAAAGCACCAATTGTCATGAGGTCAGCCTTATTGGCAAAAGAACAAGCATCAGAGAAGGTTTCACCAAGGTCCCATATCATACTGATGAAAACACCTCATCGGCAAGACATGCTCTGTCGCGAAGACTCTTATAGAGCCTTCATGTCACCTCAATCAAATACCATCAACCAGAGTCATACCGACATTCAATGGGAGCACCAACTATCACAAGATCAACCTTCTCGGTAGAGTACAAGCATAGAAGAAGGTTTCATTGAGGTCCCGTGTTATACCAACAAAAACACCTCATTGGCAAGACATGCTCTATTGCTAAGATTCTTATAGAGCCTTCATGTCACCCTAACCAAATACCATCGGCCGGAGTCATACCGACATTCATGATGAGAAAATCCATTGGTAGGAGTCACAACGATATGTATTAAGAGCAGCTCCTTTGGAAAGAGAACCATTATCGACAACAAATTGAAAAACTCACAACGATAACTCAAGTCACACCGATTACTTCCATTGGCAAGATAGACTAAATGTCACATCGATATAGTCATGAAGCAACTTTACAAGGAGAATATAGATCAGGCTAAGTCACACTGATCTCATAGACAGTTCAAGATCACTTAAGTAGATCGGCCAGATATCTCAGTGGTCACACCAAAATCGCTCACTCAGAGGTTTAGGCCTGTGGGATTGAGGCACACAATTCCAAAAACATTACATTTTACATTTCTTGGGTACCTACTTCCCAATACTCGGTACTCTTGAATCACAAGGTACTTAAGAAAAAAATTCCTTTACTTTAATTTCTGGTGATCTCCTTAACTAGATAACACCTGCCATAAGCATTAGTTTTCACTTGGGTCCCCAAGCCTTACAGTCTTGGGGCGTGTTGTGAGACTACACAACAATATGTCAATCAATTTCAAATATTGTAACAATAATAAGAAAATGGGTGACAAATTTCATAGAATAGAGTTTCTTAGATATATGATAGACCGAAATGATGAAGAAAATGACTAAATTTATAGACCTAGGAAATGTGGATGAGGATTAGAACCTAAGTTAACTAGAAAATTAATGGATTCAAGTTAACTAAAACTAGGTATTTTCTAATCCAATTCATGAGAGGATATTATTGAATTTTCTAATTAAATTGATGGATAAATGTGCACATGATGTTTCCAATTTCACGTTTGCTTAATTGGTGAAGACTAAAGAGGTTTCTAAAATAGAGTAGAGTTTTTAAGAGAATATTGAGTTTCTAATATGAATAAGAGTTAACTAATGAGAGAATATTGAGTTTCTAATATGAATAAGAGTTAACTGATGAGAGAATATTGAGCTTCTAAAATGGCCTCTTAGTAAACCCATAGAGTGAATCTCCACCTCCATAGGAGAACTAGATAGTGAGAAATATAGGAGAATAAATCAGTAGAAGGGACAAGAATATCTCCCTTAAGACCCACGAAAATAACTTCAACTTTACCAGCACAAACTCAAGCCAAACCGACAGGAATCTCCATCGAAAGGAGAGCCATAGCAAAGAGCTAAGAAATAACAATAGTACTCTTCTGAACAAAGACAACTCTGCAATCTCTAACACAACCCAGCCGAGAGAAATCAAAACCCCACACCCTCACGGAAGGGCATACAAAGACATACCCCATAACCCGATTCTGGTAGTGACAAACAAGCAACCACCAAATGCATAAAACAAAGATCCTCCAAGGGAACAGGGTAAGATCCCTCTAGCATCAACCCGATAAGCCAGAGAACCAGCTCATAAGAGACATTCGAGGGAAAAACCCTAGATGCAACCAAAAAAATGTCACTGGAATCCACAAGCAGCAACTTCCAGAAGGATGCACAAGGAAAAGGGAACGCTCGGGCCCAGAGAATAGAAACCAAAACGCTTCAGGATCTCATGGACGTAACAGAAGCATGTCCCAAACACTAATATTTTTAAATAAGACCAAGGGAAAAGCATTAACCTCTGAGATAACAGAGAGGAATCTTTCAAACCGGAGGCAAGCCAAAGAAGGAACTCCACAAGCCAAAAGCCAACTCAAAATAGGGCATCGCAACTAGAAACAGACAACTTCAGCTAGCCACACAAACTAGAGTCATCTAAAATGATACCCGTGAAGCAGTTCTCAAACCCGTTATTTTTAACTAGAGTGGCATCAACAAAATGAGAAGCAAGAGACAAATACTGGGAACCCACGACCGTAGGGCCCAAAGAGATCATCAATTCCAAGGAGCCATCCAACGCAAGAGCCAAAGAAACCATCCACATAGACAACCTTGCATCAGAAACCTCCTCATCAATGACACCATCAAAAGAGAAAGGCACAGATGAAGGAACCATAAAACTAGTACCATCAGAAGCACTTAAAAACCCCCCATAGCCAGTGATAAAAGGCGTCAATATCCAACCAAAGGGGAAAGAGAGCATTAAAAACCAGACATCGACGCCGAAAGTAGCAGAGTGCTGGCCAAGCAGATTCATATACAATTAACGGCACCATAATCCCCATCGCCATCATCCCCCTCGCCATGTTGTCCATAAATTTCAAAATCACCTTTGCAGCAGGAATTCCCACTTAGAACCATAATTTGGAGTAGAAAAGCTTGTTCCAAACTCTCATATGTTAACAACACCTTTCACTAAAAGATATAGAAGTTGATTGTCCAAGAGGAGAATGCATTATATTCTCATAGAAATATTAAAAGGTTAGATACAAACAAAGGGGAAATTAAATGTTTTTATTGTAAGAAAAAGGACTACATATTTTAGTCTCGTAGAACTCAGACTAGTAATGTTCTTAAAGGAAAAAACAAAGATAAAAAAAAAGTGAAGCTAACTTAGTCTATCTTGAAGATTCACCAAATGATGATGCTTTTACTAATGATTCTTATTTTGAAGATACTAAGAATGGATTTTACTTTGAGCCTGCACAACTCGAGGCTAGTGGCATTAGAAAATGGAGGAATTTTTATAATCTTAAGTTAGCTTCTCACTTTAAATTGGTGTTTTACATTGGAAGCATAATTCTTTTCTTTCTTTTTATCTTTCATTTTTAATGTTGACATATTTGAAGAAGGCATATATTATGAATTTTTTATTTTTGAAGATAGGTATTAGGATTTAGTGAAATAAATATGGTTTACTTTTCAACTAGTTTGAATGAGTTTGTGATTGAGCATTATACCCTTCGAAGTGTTATAATACAAATTGATGGAGCTCTACAACTATAGCTCAATATTAATTGTTATCAAATAATTTAGGAACTTGTGAATTGGGATTTCAAGGAGATGGTAGTTTGAGAACTTAAGAATTCAACATAGAGCTATGTGCTTGTGAGGGTCACGAGTCAACTTAATTGAGTTCCACTTAATTTAGGATTTATTTCTCCAAAGAAAGATATTTCAATAATGTGTATTTATTTTACATAATCAACAAGTTTTGTTATGTAAGCCTTAACGTTGGTCCTTTGGCAAGGTGAAATTTGATTTTTAAGGGGTACATTTACAAGAACAATGTAATAAGGGGGGAATATCAATGTAGATATTTTTCTATTACATTGTTTAGTTAAGGTGGTTGTACATATGAAATTATTAATTTCATTAAATGTGATAATTGTATCTCCACTTTTTTCCATGGTTTCTCCATTGTATAAATATGTCTCTATACTTTGAATCAAGACAATCAATCAACCATATTTCTCCCAATTTTCTTAATAAGGATGCTCAAATTTATTGGTCATTAAAATCACAAGTGGCCTTCAAAGAAACAAAATAAGAAAATTTGAAAAACCCTATCTTAGAAAATCTTAATTACATACCCACATTTTGTAACATGTGTTTTCCTTCTAACCATTATATTGTAGTATTTCTTACAAAATGAGGAAATGTAGGAGATGCATTACCCATAGAAGTTGTTGGTTCTCCAATCTATGGAGTTGAGAATAAATATTCAATTATTGATATGTAAGCCTATGCATTAGTCAAGGTCATTACAAAGTTTTACCATTACCAAACATGTAACAAGATGTTTTCATTCATTTGTAACCTACGGGTCAAAAATATAGGATTAAAATTGAATTAGATAAGAATAGGGGTAAATATATTATTATCATATAAGATTCGGTCTTATAAATTTGACCCATATAGAATTTTTAAGGCCAAAGATTGAGTAGGATAATATTTGTGTTTTATTGGTTCATTATTTATCATCAATGCACAATTAATCAAGATGCTAATGATGAATGGTATGTGATATTTTATACTACCTTATCGTTGGTCAATACATAAGATATCTTCACTCCACGTAAAGGAAAATTTTGGAAATCAAGGCTACATGTTTCATGATCAAACATGGGATCATATAAAAAATAAACCATCATGAAATTTACTTAGGATGTGTGAAAATAGAAGATTCTATTAAGATTGTTAGAAGTTTCCACAATAATCTTTTGACTACTCATGGTAAATGGGATAACCATGGCTCATTAAATCCTCTAAATGACCTATTATTGGTCAAAGAATCATATGATGACGAATATTTTTTTTCAAATCCCAAGTGTCCACTATTAAAAACATGTACTTGATAATTGATCCAATAGGACGAAGTTTTGGGTTTTGATGGAAAGTGAAGAAAGTTATAGGCTGTAGAGATTGAGTAGATATAAGGAGATAAAGCTTTGGAGGACCTAATAAATAGTTGCATCAAAGACTAGATGCCATTAGTAGTCGAATGAATGTAAAGAGAACATGTGAGACCAATTGTAGAGCATACAAACAAAAGAACTCTAATTTTATCATCAACAAGAGGAGAGTTGTATAGGATACATGAGATAGATTGATTGCATGTGAATACTAATTTCATGAGAGAAAGGATATATAAAGAGATGTAGTAATATTATGACTTTTGAACTAGGGACTTATTATTTTGTTTGTAAGAGTGTGAATAGGGTAAGCACAAGTCCATACTTGTAAAAAAATAAATATTTTATATAATGAAATGGGTATATTTGTGTGCAAGTAGGGAAGATCGCCATCATTAGGTGTAAGATCTATAACTTGGTTGTAGTCCTTGGGTGCAAGATACCATAGACTATTAGTTGTTGTAAGATGACCTTTAGAAAAGGAATATTTCTTCTTTCATTCTACATGGTTGGACATGGGATTCTCACATAGCCATGATGAGTGTAGGTTTCCTTAATATGGTATTAGACCACATAATAGGGTATTCATCATAATTATCACAATAAATCCATTATATATTTAGATAATAGTTAAGAATAATTGTCAAATAGTAAATTATAAGCTATAAAAAAATTATAAATATTAATAACTTAGTGATAGATTTTGAATTACTTGGGTCAAAGGCCACACCCAAGTATTGTTCCTACTATTTTACTTAGCCAACCTCACAATAAAATATCAATCTTCATTGGGTATTAGTAACAAACCTAGCTATTTTTTTAGTCAACAATTAGTCTAAATCTTGTAGAATTTGATGGATCCTCATATTCAACACTTATTATGTTTAAACACATACATTCACCTAGGACCCAATAACCAAAATTAACTAGACTCACAAACTTTTCTAAGAGCATTGCAACCACTCTATCATATTAAAGAACTTGTAAACAAAGTAATTTGGCTACATCTACCTCCCTATTCTCTTAAGAACGCATTGTCATCCACCACAACCAAGCAACTCACTTGGCCTACAACTTGCATTGAGATCTGTTCTCTTTTTTATTTTAAATAAAATTATTCCTCCAAGCTAATTTATCTTAATTCATAGAGTATCATTGTCACTAACAATTCATTTTGTTATAAAATTTGTATGATTACATAAAATAATTGTATTAACATGTTAAGCACCAATAGGCTCAACATGCACATATAACTTTTGGATCTCCCTTCAACTATTTGTTTGAGATCATTACTTAATGATCATAATTTTAGAAACCTTGTCTTATTTCATCTCTTATGTTTAATAATCCATCATTGAAGTCTTTCCTCACTTATTTTGTCTCATCTAGGTAGTGCATTAACAAATATAGTATCTACTCAAGAATTTTTATATATTGTTAGAATCATAACATCCCTTATTCTTTCTATAATATATAAAAAAAATATTCTAATTTGTTATCCTTCTAGTAGAGCACATATGTTATTGTTTTTATCTCCTCCCATGCACCATTGTTATGACCAATTTATTTGATTAATCTACTTTGTTCCTTTTTTTTTTTGGTAACTAATAGTTTAATGTCCCTAGGTTCAATCTATGTCATTGTTATTAGGCAATTTAATTTTCCTTGCATCACTTCACATTCGTGTCTTGCCTCCTAATTTCTCTAGTGCTATCCAACATGCACTGCCACCACACACCAAAAGAATCTCTAGGAGATAGAATACACCTCATTCTACCTATTTTGACCTTAACTCTATGTCAACAATTTTATACACTTAAACCAATTTATCAAAGAACGACATTTCACAATGTATTTAAAATTAACATTCCATATAAATATGAACTTAAATATGTTAATCTGAAATAATTTATTTCAAAACTTTATTCCAAATAAAACATAAATAAATATGAATATTGCATTATTAAGTTTAAAATATTACTTTATATTATAATCTAATTTAAATATTTCTTAAAACAATATACACAATAATCATTATTACATTATTTTTTAATAAAATATATAATTAATTCAACTAAAATGATAATTGCCAAAACATAATGAAGATAATCCTTTATATTGTAACAAATATTTTTTAAATAATAATTATAGAACACTCAATAGAAAATTATTAGCCGATAGGCTATTATAGGTGAGAATTCCACCGGAAAAGTCTTACTGTCTAATCCCTGAAAATATTAGACTATTCCAGTGGAAAATCCCCATGGACACCAATAGCATGCGGTATCTCGTACAGTTTACATTAGTGTTAAATTTATGATTGGAGAACCATTGAATAAAAATGAATGAAACATAGAAGTTAAGCAGAGACTAGGCGTACTACCAACTGCACCGACCAATTCAAATGATGACTAACCAAGCGTACAAAGGACCTTTAGGTGAGAATTAAGTGAGAATTGTACTGGGCGGCAGACGACTGATTAGCCAGGCATACGAAGGACACCAAAAATCACTAAACAAATCTTCAGCTGGTGTCAAATTGATCTTGTCGTGGAAAACATGGGAGAATAGGCACTTGTAAGTACACACACTACAGATTTTGGATGGTGCATTGTGTCAGCAGGTATGGCTCGCATTGTTCCACACCATTTTTTGGGGTCCCCGTGCTTTCCCTGCAATTTAAGCAGCTACCAAAACGTCGCTGTAGGCAAAATTATGCTCCTCATCAATTTTCACCTCAAATAAATCTAATATGTAAGTAAGAAAAGGCCACATGGTTATACTTTCTATTTTTCAATTGATCTTTAAACTGGATGCGCATGCATTTATCTAAGTAGTTGTTGGTCGTGCATTGATTCAGATTCTTGCCCACACTTGGCTTATGGCAGGGGGACACGCCTGGTGATGGTTTTCTTATTTCTGCATACCTGTCTACTAGGGCTTTACCATAGTTGCTAAGTTTACTCTTCTAGGGAGGTATTCGGTCAAACAAAACAGTCGTTCCTTTTAGGCTCCTACATTTTTTGCATGCGAAGAGAGGAGAGGATACATTGGAAAGGATTGGAAGGAGAAAGGAAGGAGGTAACAGTCTAGCGGAGATCAATAAGTTTACACAACAGGTAAGAGCTCTCCTTAGATTGCATTGGCTATTGATAGTTTCCTAAATTCTCCATCTATCTCTACTTCCATTTCAGTTGTTAGAAGATTTCGTTTCTTGCCAGAGCTTACACCTTTCCCACAGCTTTTGATAAAATCTTCCCTACCCTCTTGCCTAGTTGATGCCTTAACTTGTTCCAAGCCTTGATATTGGCGCAGGTAGTTAGGATGCTGGCTAAGGTGGGAATCGGGTCTTACTCCTGCCATTGCATTTGCTTGACAATATTTAAATCTCCTCCCACCAATCCATTGTGGTCCCTATCTTTATTTAGATCAATTGCCAAAAAAAATTGATTGAAATTTTTATTTTTGTATTTTAATATTTTATTTTTCTTTTTTAGAAAATAATAAATTTGTTTGATCAAAATCAATTGAGTTTTCAAAAATAAGAATAATTTAAAACTTGTTACATTTCATATTTAGTATAATATTATATTATCAATTTTAAGAAGTAATCATGATATCATGGGAAACTCCAGTATATAAAAAAATAAACAAGACAATAAAAATATTAATATAAATCATGAGTGTTAATTGTTATTTTAGCAATAGCGGTTAACATGATTATAAGAATAGGAATAGTCTTAATGAAATATTAGTAGTTTATTTAAATAATGTTATCATTTTAAAATATAAACATTGATGGAATATCCCTAAAGATAATGTTGGCCAATGATTAGTTAACAAATAGTGTAGTATTTTGTTCAAAATTATATTTAATCTTAATAATATTATTATTCTTTTTAATTTAATGATAAAACAACTACATTGTTAAATATTCAACAACATTTAGATTTAATCTTAATAATGTTATTATTATTTCTTATTTAATGATCAAAAAACTATATTGTTGTTAAATATTCAATAACATTTACACAATACATTTAAAAAGGATTAACGAGGAGGTAATCTTGGAATCATTAATGGAAAGCACATAATTACCATTGAAGTAAAGATAGAGATTTTACCGCTTTAACTCTTTGAATAGCATAAACATAGAAATAAAATAACTATAAGTAAAAATGGTGTTGGAAATTAATAACTATGAGTAAATATGGTGTTGAAAATTAGTAACTATGATATTAATACTAATACTAATACTAATTTTGATAAAATGAATTAATTTTAAATGGAGGGTAACTCCATAATAATATTGATTACATCATGGAAATGATAATAACATCATTAAGGAGAATGAGGATGTCATAAATGTTCAAATTGTGGAAATGATATTATTATTTCCCTTTGGAAAATAATTAAGAAAATATAAGCAAGGATCAAACAATACTATTATTTCTCCTTTGAGCAATCAATAATGATAATTATTAAAGGCTTTTGTTGAATTTAATTAATAGAAATTTGTGGTAATTAAATAATAATGTTAATCTTTAGGTATGGGTGGTAATAGATTAGAGTGTAGCAAGTCTTTATACCAAGTCCAACCTAAAGTTAGAAACACTCGTGCTATGTCTTAGGGTGTACGTGAAGGATATACACACACCCACTCTCATTATCCTTCCTCCTCCTTCTTGAGCACATCTGCAATGAAGTTGAATGAGGCACCAATTCAATGTGTATAGTTTACATCCCATGCTAATGCATGGTTATCAACTATTAGTGGTTTTCATTTCGTGGTTTAAAATTTCAAAAAAGAAAATGGTTGTCTTTTCCCAATATGTAAAATGGAGTTTGAGCAACTTACTACATCAATGCCTCACAGAGTTTGAGCAATTGAATACATCAATGCTTTGTGGGATTTGAATACGCCATTGTTTCTATATTTGAGAATTAAGCTTTTATGAATAGCGAAGGAAGGGCTAGCATCTTGAACACTACTCGATCATAACATATTTGTTAATTGCATGGTTTATATATATATATATATATATATATATATATATAGCAAAGGAGGCATGAATTATGATGACCTAGCCCTTGTTTTCCTCCTGGTCACATGGGGTGGGGGCTCGAGAATGTGTGTCATATTCCTTGGGTCAAATGGTCTTGGCCGAGAATCTAGAGGCACTGGATTTTTTCTTCTGCATAGGATGGAAAATAAAGGAACCACTACCAAAGCCCAGCCAAAGCCAGGTAGTTTCTTTATATTTAGCTACAGAGGTATTTTCTGGGGATTTAAAAAATTGAGCAATGTAGTTTAGTGGTAAGGTGGGTTTCACTTTCTAGAAGGCTTCCCAGCTCCAATTCCAGAGGCCCTGTTTTGATTCTCGTGAAGAACATGAAAATGCAATGCAATGTGACATGGGTTACCTTTTGTGAATTACCCAAGCTACAAAGGTTCTATTCTTGTGAAACATGTGTGAGAAATTATGAAATAGAAGATGGGTTAACCATGGAATAGTCTCTCTAAATTAGAAAGGGCACAACTTATGCATCCCCTAACATAGGACTTCTTAAATCCAACTCTAATAATAGATACCCCAATGCATACAAAATTATGGGTGTTACATGAATTGCATCCCTAAAATACATATTTTTAAGACACGTGCTTGTAAGGAGTCTATCAATATGGAGTATATGATAACTCCTTAGTGATTTGGTTTAGGTTCTATCAAATAAACTAAAATATTCTTTTTTCTTGTGATATAAATATTGTTAATAGTTTTCAACAAATGTATTACTCACTTTCATCATATTGTATATTTATCCCATAGGCTATTACATGGGGGGAACCCCACAAGGATCTCCTCCATTCTAACATTGGTGTTTTCCTTTCTTGCTTTTCCTATTCTCACTAAATCAGCACATTCCCCAAAATAGAAATTGCACATTTCTTCTCCATTGATTTTGTTGCTAATAAAAAATACTGGAATATATCAGCCTATCAGCGTAAGCATTGCACCTCATTGATGCAAATGCTAATATTTATACCCTAACGAAAGTCCTAATAAAAATGGAAAAGCAACTTCTATTAACATGAATATCAAGCATGAGTATCAAACAGAGAGTTGTCCGTTAAACGGGACATACTGCAATCATGATATCGTATTGCAAACATAACATCATAAAACAGTTCCCATGTTTTCAATTTTACTAGAAATTTATTTAATATAAATAATTTTGACCGGTCGAGTTCATGGATATACTGAAAAGAAAATACCATACATTAGTATATGGATATTCTATGTCAATAAATGGCTGTCATAAAACTGAAATCAATTGAAGTTAGTTTTGTAGGTTTTTATGTGGGCGTAAAACTCAGTTGGCCAACTCAATGATGTGGACCATTATGATGTTGAATGGTGGAAAACAGATTTAAGCGTGGCACAAGTATTTTGTAACTTGTCTTCAAATTTTGCAAATATCTACAAAATGCCACCATGCGTGTCTCTATACAAATTTAAGCGTGGCACACATATTTGTATCTTGTCTTCATATTCCTGCAAATCTACAGAAAGCGGCACCATGCGTGTCTCTATACAGGATGGTTTCCTTCCCTATAAAAAGTAGTGATAATGTAAGAAGCTGAGAGAGTTGTAAGAAATTTTAAATGGAGCTTAACGCTATTGGAATGTTTTCTCTTCTTTTTCCCTTCGTCTGATGATCTAATTAAAAACACAAAGGTAAGCTTAATGTTATTGGTAAGCTTTTATTAGTATTTATGCAATAAATTTATAAATGTCTGGGATGGCTTAATTGGCACAGTCTAAGCATTGACGGCTTAGGTGGTCGGGTCCACTCTCCACCAGAAACTAAATGCTTCTTTTTGCTGTGTAGGGAAATGGTTGAGGAGAGAGTTTCTCTATGGTCAATTGGAGAGAAGGGCTCTTCCTCTTTCTTTGAAGTGTAGAATAGGGAGAGAATAGAGAGAAGATTTGCTTGTTGCAAACACATGTTTAGAAGTTTTGCTTTTGTTGTTGCCAATTGAAATTGTAGTTGTGACATTTGATGTTGTAGCTGATTTATAGTCCCTCCACACCCATATACAGGGTCTAGCATTACCATTCTCTTTTTTTCCTTTCTTCTAAATAAAGTATTGATGCTACACAGGCACATTTTATTTTATTTATATATATTTTGTTGCTATCTATATTTTCCAAATTGTAGCGATATGAACTAATTAAAAACTGGTACTGTTCTCTTTCATTTTCTTCAAGGGTAAATATGTCAAGGAAGTGGACATACCACGGTGGCCAACCCCCTTAAGGCCAAGGGGTTACACCCCACAGTTGTTTGTTACCAACTAAGCTATCAAAGTAAGGGGTTTGGCCCGATCTATCAGATTTAACTTGCTATTTATCAAATGTTGCCAACAATGAGAGTTTTCTCTCTTATTTGCAACTTTAATATACAGCCAGATGTATACTCTGCCTCTCTACATATTTCCTTTGATGATATTTTTGAGTTCATTTTTTTATTGTGTATATCAGAAAAATAGTTATTATGTTTCCATGATTTAGTTACTAAAATAAATATATCAACAACATTCCCCCTCTCTTTGCGACAATAGTTGTTAAAGATGGGATCAATGAACCGTGGACCTAGTAGGCTTAGAGGCAATGACCCATCAATTCGATGTAGGGAATAGCTCGTTGGAGGAGATTGGCAACTATAACCCCCACCCAATCTGGGGGAAGAGATAGCTAAACAATCAGCCATCACTCCTATCTGATCAGGAAATGAGGTGCATATAGATATATATACTCAAATATAGATTATTTGATTGGCATAACTGAAGGAATATATATCAATTTCTTGATGCTTTACAATGTTCATAAAACTAATTTGAGTTGCATCTTCTCTTGCAAAAAAACTTACCTCCATGTTACAACTAATAAGTAATGCAGGCAAATGACCATGAATCTCCATATATTTCAAACAAATGATTGTGCCACTCTTGATTGCATCATTTATCACATAAGGGTGTAACTATAGAAGTACTTCAAGATTAAATGCTAATATTTTGTTGAGACATCGAGAATATTTCTCCTCACAAATTGCATCAAAAGGGTTCCCAAATTGTACGACACAGTTATGCTTATAATCTCTCCCTCTGTGTCGATCCCTCTTGCAAATATTTACCTAAAATTATTCTACTTATATCCAACAAAGACCTTATCTGCAAGATCAAGATCACCCTAATCGCGTGTTGGAGGGTTTTGTAGATTGAAATGCATCATTCTCTTTTGCTTTGGAATTTTCTTTGCAAATAAGAAAATTAGGATTAATTCTCGAACAAAACTTGAGAGATTTCAAGTAAATCTTGCTTAAATTCACATGTAATTCTCAAGTGCAAAAGGTGACGAATTTGATTTGAAGCAGATGAAAAGAATAAATCTTGTGGAAACTTATAGCTTGGTCGCACTTCTCAGGAGATCACAAGACATGGAGAACTCCATCCAAATTCCTAGGCAAAATGTGACTTCTACAACTTCAACACCATGACTTAGCTCATTCCAATGAAACTTAAAACATGCTTATGACATCAAAAGGAACACCTTCTATGCCAAGCTAACACATGCCAATCAAAACTCTATATCAAATCTGACTACACCACGCCAAATATGATCGCACCCCGCCAAATCTGATGACACAGCAAGTGATCTAGATTCTTGGGTAGTGGCAGATGGGCAACACAAATCAATTACGTTGCTTCATGAGTTTCATTCCATAGAGTGCAGAGGTAGACCAATCTGCACTTCCTTGACCACTACAAAGGCCAGGCTGATTTGCGAAAAGAGAACATTATGCATCACATAGCAACATTACGCCGTCACACAGATCATGCTATCGCATAGGCCAAGCCAGAGCAGCTCTGATACCATATGTGAGTAAAATGCATAAAACTTAATCGTATTATTTGATGATTACATCTGCATTTTATAGAGTGGTACAAATGAAGTCGTTGAACGAACTGGTTGAGTAACCAATACCAACAATTATAATGTAATATAGTTCCACTTAATTGAAGATTTATTTATTTCTTCTAATGAGATTGGTTTCAATTAAAAGTTTTTAAAATGCTCAAATTTAAACCAAAATATTACATATTTCATAGGACTAAAATATCCATGACTTTAAAACAACACCAAACTATTATCTACAATCCATGTACTTGTTGTCATCCTCTAATAATTTTTGGAAGTGATTCTAAAGAGAGTGATAATATAGTTCCACTTAATTCAAGATTTATGTACTTCTAATGATAGTGGCTGCAATTAAAAAAGTTTTTAAAATGTTCAAATTTGAACCAAATTACCACATATTTCATAGGACTAAATTATCCATGACTTTAAAACAACACCAAACTATTATCTACAATCCACTAGGTACTTGTCATCCTCTAATAATTTTTGGAAGTGATTCTAAAGAGAGTGATTGCAAGTTTAAAATGTTCAAATTTGAAACGAATTACCACATATTTTGGTATACTAAAATATACATTGCTTTAAAACAGCACAAGAGTATGTAATATATGTAAAAAATCGGGAAGGGCATAAAATTTGTATACTCTAACAATATTTTGATTTTAACATAATATAAGTAGTATTTGTAGTGACATTAGAGTGAGATACATAAAAGATATATAAAATTATTTTTTATAAATGAAAAAAAAATTGTAAATATAAATATAAATATGTAAAATTATTTATTATATTTATAAAATATTAATTCATATATAAAATTAATTTTTCCTAAAAATATTATGAATAAAATTAATATTAATTATAAGATTAAATTTATATAGAGAATAAACATTTTATTTCTTTCAAGTACATTTTGTTAATTTTTAATTGACATGCCTTTTGCGACAACTTTCCTTATGCTCTCACAAGCATAAATTATGGAGTGAAATAACTTTATGTCAAGAGATATGACATATATAAACTCTACAATAACAAACTAGAATGAAAATAGTATATTATTATTAGGTTTACAATGATTTGTAGTAGGTTTTATCACCTTATGAAACAAAATCATGGGTATTACATTCAATCTTATTCATTATAAGGATATAATGTGTGCAGTCTATATGCGAAAGAGATGAACCAACATAGAATGTATATTCTTAAAGTATCTTTTTTCTTACAATGTTGCTCTTCATATTCCTTTTCTTTATCTCTTATACATAATGGAGGTTACGATTAGTATAAATATCCACTACAATACGATCTATTTTTGTAATATATATTAAATTCATGTAGATCTCCAATAGAGTTCTCTTTATCTTAATAAGTTGTTCTAGTAGTGAAGTTGCACTACCTTTCTCTTTGAACTTTTTGATTAGTGCTTGGCTCAATTAATCCCAATCATCTATTGAAAAAGTTGTCAAGGATTGGTATCAATCAAGAGATTTACCTTTGAATAAAGGAGTAAGTAAAGAAAGTGTAATAATTTCTTATAAAAAATTGTTAGTTTGTACAATAATTCTTAATATCATGCAATTTATTTGTAGGAGTGGTTAATTATTTTATTGTAAATTAGGGAAGGTTTGTAATTTGTATCATTTTTTATAGCTCCCCACATAGCATGATGATGAAGGAGCATCTTATCAACATCATGTTTCCATTATGAAGGCTGATTAAGATCATATTGATTTACAGTGTATCAAGGTCATTTGGACCATTCTTCCATATATTTGAGCCATTTAGAGGTATCAAGACTAAATTTGTGTCAAAATGTAAAGTTGTCCAAAATATGTAAAAGGTTGTCACAAAATATGCAAAATTGTAATATTGCCAAAAAGCAAAATTAGGAAGTTGAAGGGTCATTTAGGATTTTAGGTCATTTAGAACCAGTTAGAAGGTGTAGAGTCAGTTGAAATGCCTTTAATGAGGCCATTGTATGTTTAGAAGTTTGTGGGTGATTGAATAAAAGAATTAGATCAATGTAATGTTCTGTTTTTATTCATTTTCTTCAGAAAATCAGTGTTTCTAGGATTATGTACAGATTTGTACGGGCCTAAATGTTTGTGAAAATGGTTGTAAGTTTTGATCACTTCAATCACCTTCCAATCACAACTGGTTTCACATAAATTGGATTTGTTTTATGCAACTTATTGAGAATTTAGTGTTGATTGGTAAAAAACCCTCATTAGGGTAACAGTGTGTTTTAGAATTTGTGTTTCTCCTTGAATATCTGGTGGAAATTCCTCTAACTTGGTGAAATTACCCTATTTTGTGTATGCTCTCATATTATTAAGGTGGAAATACTAAAGGACAAGGATTTTATGGTGAAATATAGAAAATTTTATCTATAAATCTATTACAGTGTGTTAAATACAAAGTCTAAGGAACTTGATCTAGGGTCTACAAAAATATGCATGGAAATGGACTCCTAGTGAAAATGTAAGCTTTATTAGGTTGAAATTGATGTGCTCCAAGCATTGTTTAAGGAAAATAACTATTGGATATAATATAAACAATAAGCCCTACCTTGTAAAGACCTAATTAGGCTCGGTTAGGCAATGTAATAGTCAAGAATAAACTTGTTTATGCAAAACTCATAATATTGAATTTAGTTATGTTTTGAGAACCCCTAAAGGCTATCTAAAAAAGTGCATCTGAGTTCTAATGTGGGGTTTTTAGCAAAAGTTATCTCTAACAATCTTGGAAAGCATGGCTACAAGGAACGTAGACAGCCATAGAAGCTTGATTCACCAAAAAAAATAATTCATGATCATGGGGCCTTGAATGAGGTTGGTTATGCTAATTTAATCCTATTAAAGACATCTCAGGTTAGGAGTTGGTGATTTTTGTATTTTAGTCTCAACTTTGCATTTGTAAGCAAAATTGCTATTGGGGGTTCATTGGAGGATAGTCAAAGAGGGTTTGTACATTATATCTAGGAATCTATGTTTTGAGCCTTTGAGTCAGTTTAAGTATGATGAGGTAACCCTAATGAAGGTGTTTCATGCATTGGATTGATTGGTTGTGCTTAAATACTAAGGTTTGTGCATGTGGACATTGATTGCCATGGTGAATGGTTGATGGATAGTTTGGAAAGGGACAAGTCATAAATTGATGTTTGGGGACTTAGTTGATTATATTCAGTCATTAATATGATGTTAAAAGTGTGTTGATAATTAGTGGAATTCTATATTTGAGTACTTTAGTTAAGTCTTGTGAAGGGAAATGTGAATTGGAAATGAGTAACCAAATAAAGATGGTTTTGTTGTTTTGTCTAGTGAAATTGAGATAGTTATGTTTCTTCCTCTAGCATTGCATCAAAGTGATATTAGAGCTCAAAAGGTTTGGGCTGGTAATTTGGTTTGTGATTTGTAGTTTGTGTGTTTTTGGTTGTGTGCAGGTTAAGAAGAAGCTAATTGCTACCAAGAAAAGGCAAAAAAAGTTGAGAGAAATGATGAGCTTAAAATATGCTCATAGTTTTGATATTATGATAACCTCTTAATAACTTTACTTTTGTTATTTTGTGACTGTTTAAATTCTATGAAACCTTTTATGGGGACATCCTGTAGCAAAACATTTGTATATTCCTGCAGCTTATTGTGTTGACTTGATTACATTTATTGCTCTGTTGACTCCCTAAAGGACTGGTATATCGCATACAATTTTTGAATGATGAAATGGATTTAAATGTGTGATTAATAAACGAATATTGTGTATGTGCCATACACCTCTTCTTTCGCATATGTTACCTTTTGTTTCGCAGGTTGTTGAAGAATGATCGAGTCAAGCGCAGCTGATCTCGGCCTTGCAGTAAAGTCCATTTTCTGCATGACTTCGAGGAAGCTTTGGCGAAGACTCTTTGACCGAAACCGTTGGGAAAGATTTTTAATGACAGTCAATCTAGAAAGAGTGGAGCGCTAGATTCTCTCTGGATCGGGTTGAACACATAAATTCATTTATGAAGTTTGTTCCTTGATTCTAGAATATACTTTACTTCCATGACTTTCTTTGATAGGGTTAGTTAGTTGTTCTTCTGATTTAAAAATAAAATACTCCTCTTGTGCAAGTGAGCGGGAGATGATAGTGAGAGTAAGATAGAAGCATAGTGATAGCATATATCATGTAAGAATCAGTATGATAATAAAAAGCAGAATCTGTTTGACAAGAGATAGAGTTTGTTGTTAGTTTCCATATCAACAAAACAATGTATATCATTCTGTTTTCATGAATAAAGTTCAATGAAGTTCTGAGTTTAGCACCTGTGTAATCAGTAGATGCTTGCTAAGGGGGACCACTTAGTAAGTATCTGTAGCTAGTTAGTTAGTTGTTATTTTTTGTTGATCTTTAGTTAGCTTTCATCTTTGAAATTTTCATACAAATTCAGTCTTATATTGCTCCTGCAGCATAGAGAATCCATCCCTGTGACTGTTCCTACAGCATAGGGCCAGTTCATAGTTTGTGTTTCAGTCATAGTTGTTATGGTTTCTATTTTAATCAAATCATAGTTAAGTTAAAGAATTTCGCATTACCTTCTTGTGGTGTAGATAGAATTCCTTTCTAGTATTTATTTCTACTAAGATTTGACCGAAACTAGTTCTTAGTGCATATATTTTTCCACGCCATTTAAAGTATACGTCCCCTAGTTTGACAAGTAAATGAACGTCCACAGAGAGATATTAGTCACTTGTCGGAATGTCCAATTCCTAGGAAAGGTTTTACTATGATTTTCATATCCTTTTGTGGGCACGACCATTTTTAGCACCGTTGCCGGGGATTGTGTCTAGCTAGGAATTTGTCAAAAGTCATTTTTAGCATTAGTTTAGCTTGTTAGTGAAAAAATTTCAAAATTTTTCAAGTGACCATTCACCGTATTGCATACATAGAAGAAGAAGAGATGCACTGGGAAGGTTCCTCCCTAAAAACCTGTTTGTTGAACTACCATTTGATCCAACTAACAACGAACTTGAGGAAAATCCCTTCGCTTTGTTATTCCAGCAACCAAACATGGCAAATAACCCACCTAATAATCCACCTCCTGCTTTTGAGTTTCTCATTATTCCCCAACGAGATACTAACAATCTTAAGAATATATCTTCTTCACTGCTTCCAAAATTTTATGGCCTAGTCACAGAGGACCCAAAAACTTTTCTGTTTGAATTTGATGTCCTTTGTCGCAATTATGACTACAACATAGACACTCATAAACTGAAGTTATTTCCTTCCACCTTGAAGGAAGGAGCTCTCAGATGGTTCATGAGTCTGGGAAGAGGCGTCATTGATAGTTGGGCCACCATGCAGACCGAATTCCTTGAAAAGTATAAGGAATACTGTAAGAGTGTCAGCAAAGGTGATGACATATTTTGAATTTAGCAGAAGGAGGATGAAAGTCTAGAAGATTATATTTCCAGATTTTTATTTTCACTAAAGAGGAACTCAAACCATACTCTCAATGAGGACTCTCAGAAACTAATTAATCTTTCTAAGGGGAATCAGTGATGCCTGTATAGACGCCCTAGACCTAATGGGAGGAGGTGATATAACCCAATTTCCTTGGGATGATATAAAGAAAATATGTTTTAACTACTCTCGAGCAATAGTTAAGAAAGGTCGAGGTCATCATGCTACAGTGGGGAAGTCTTATTCTGGTGGAGTTTCTTGGATGGAGATAACAAATTTGCTATCTGACTTCAAGCAGGACATCATTAATAATATGGCTACACAACTAGACACCATGCAAGCTTGGAAGAAACATGAGGAAGTTGAGGCAGTTTTGGCAGAGTTATATCCATACTACAGACAAAAGAAACAAGACTACAGATGCAAGATGGTGGCTAATTTGGAAGCCAGACAACTACCTACTAACTTCAAGCCAGTAGAAGGTAATGATGATTAAGTGTTCTTTGTTGCACAAAGGAGACCATGGGCCCAAAGACAAGGTATGCCTCAAGATCCTTTAACTTTTGGTAATCCTTATTCTAGCTATAATAATCAATGGCAACATGCATATAGACCACCACCACCCTGGAATCCACCTCAACCAAGTTGGCCTAATTATCAAAACTCGCAATGGCAATCTCCTCAAGGAAGTTGGCAGCAGCCATAAGGGTAATGGATCCCACCTTCAGAAAATTGGCAGCGAAATCCTCAATGGAGAGGCCCTCCGCAATGGCAAAACTAGTCCCCTGGATTCCTGCAGCTTCCACAGCCACAACCACAGGCCCTCATGCCACCTCCTGGGACAATTGCCACAAATCCTGGCCCTCCAAAGCAAACACCTATGCCTGCCCAGCCATTGCCAAATCCTAATAATAAACAACAACAACAGCCACAACAGCCTGTGTATCTTGCCAAAGCCAACCAATATCAAGCTTATGCCTTAAATGTTAATGATATCCATTTGAGGTCTAGAACCACTTTACATGCTCCAAAACCCCCTTTAATTACCAAAATACCAAATTCTCCCCTTGAAGAACCTACTGTGTCTGTTGTTCCTACTGAGTATATGCCCATAACTGATACAGTTTCTAAGGAGCTTATTTTGCAAAATCAGGACAACCCACCTTTTCCTCAGAGGTTGCAAAGTACTACATCTAAAACCATGGAAGAACCCACTTTTGACATCTTGGATCAGCTCAAGAATGTATAGATTCAAATCTCTTTATTTCAGGCTATTAAAGACGTTCCTATATTTGGAAAAGCTATTAAAGAGGCCTGTTTGAAGAAGCCTGGACGAAAGAAAAAGAATCCTCAAACAATTCATGTCTTCAAGAAATTGGCTGATATAATGTTGGGAAATGTAGTCATTCCAAAGTATATTGACCCTCGAAGTCCTGTAGTGCAGATACATATAAATGGCCAAGTTGTAAAAAATGTTTTGATTGATTTAGGCACTGCCATTAATGTCATGACAAAGCATTCTATGGACTCCCTGAATATTTCAAACATTAGGTCTACTCCCACAGTTCTACAGCTTGCAGATAGCTCCACAGTTAAACCTGATGGGATAGTGGAAGATGTAATGTCACTCTTGAATCTTGGGAGTATCCTGTTGATTTCACAATATTATCAGTTAAGGCAACTTTAGGAGGGTATCCAGTTATCCTTGGTAGACCATGGTTAGCAACTGCTGATGCTTTTATAGGATGTCGTTATGAAGATATGACCATTTCTGATGGATAGTCCACAAAGAAATTGGCTTTGTATCCGCCTGGTCGACCTCAACCAGATTTGTCCCAACCTGTTTGGCCAGATGTGGGGGAATAAACTGAAGAAGCCAATTCTTTGGCTCAATTAATGATGATTCAAAATGATCCATTCTCACAACTTTAGAGTGAGGATGCTTTATTTTTTCAAATTTTATAGTACAACTCTGATACAGGTAGTTCAGCTGATCCACATGGTAGCCATCTACAATGTTTCCTACAGCAATCAGATTATGAAAGTTCACTACCTAAACTTCCAGCGATTTTTCATAATTTGCTTCCACAAGAGGTACAAACATCACCTATAGATTCTATGAGTAATCTCACGAAGCAGATAGAATTGTCTCCAAGTCATTGTTTGAATGTCAATAGCAAGCTGTCACAATCTCAAGAGGCTGTCTTATTAAAAATGCTATAAGATCAGCATAAAGCTTTTGCATGGGAATATGGGGAAATGCAAGGAATAGATCCTTAATTTTTTACTCATAGGATATATATCAAAGAAGAGTAAATCCAGCACTTAGAGAAATAGTTAAAAGTGAGCTTCAAAAGTTGCTTGATGCTGGTTTTATTTATCCAATCTTTGACAGTCAATGGGTTTCTCCACTAGTCATTGTCCCCAAGAAAGGTGGAAAATGGAGAGTGTGTGTAGATTATATAGAGTTGAACAATGCCACTAAAAAAGATCACTTTCCACTACCTTTTGTAGACCAAGTACTAGACTCACTATCTGGAAAAAGATATTTTTCCTTTTTGGATGGTTACAGTGGGTACAATAAGATAAAAATTGCCCCTTAAGATCAAGATAAGACCACTTTTACCTGTCCATGGGGAACATTTGCTTATTTAGTCTTGCCTTTTGGTCTATGCAATGCACAAGCAACATTTCAGAGAGCAGTAATTAGTATCTTTGCTAATATATCTCATGAATGTATGGAGATTTATATGGATGATTTCACTACCTATGGAGTCACATTTGAAGAAGCACTGGTGAATTTAGAAAAGGTATTGAAAAGGTGCAGAGAGAAAAAATTGTCTCTAAATAGTGAAAAGTATTTTCTAATGATGGAAGAAGGTATTGTTCTAGGTCATCATGTTTTAAAGAATTGAATTTAGGTCGACCCTGGTAAAATTGAAGTTATTCAGAATTTACAAACTCCTGCAAAACAAAAAGATGTCAGAAGTTTTCTTGGTCATGCAGGGTATTATAGAAGGTTTATAAAAGACTTCAGTAAAATTGCTAGTCCACTTTATGCCTTATTAACTAAGGATTCTCAATTTGAGTGGACAGAGGTCTGTGAAAAATCCTTCCTGCAACTAAAGGACTTGCTTACTCAAGCCCTTGTTCTTCAAGGTCCAAAATGGAATTTTCCTTTTCACATACATGCTGATGCCTCTGATTTTGGTATAGGAGCAGTTTTAAGTCAAAAATAAAATTCAATTGAGCATGCTATTTACTTCATCAGCAAGAACCTTCAAGGTCCTGAGCTCAACTATACTATTACAGAAAAGGAATTGCTCGTAGTACTGTATGCTTTGAATAAATTTAGGCATTATGTCAGGTTATCAGATATTCATCCATACTGACCATGTAGCAATCAAGTATCTGATGAACAAACCTGCCATCTCTGGTAGGTTGGCACGATGGCTCCTGTTGTTACAAGAATTTGACATTACAATAATTGACAAACCAATAAGAGCTAATGTTGTAGCTAACTTTTTATCAAGACTTCAATTAGCTACACCTGTTGAGCACGAGATCATCGATGATAGGTTCCCAGATGAACACTTGTTTTCCATTGCTACACATACACCACGGTATGTAGACATTGCCAATTATCTAGCAGCAAATAGAATACCAGCCCACTTTTCTTGATCAAGTAATGCGCAGATGTGTAAGAGAAGATGAGACTTATGATATCTTACATGCTTTCCATGATGAACCATGTGGGGGACATTTTGCAGTAAAAAGAACATCAATGAAGGTTCTTACAACAGGGTACTATTGGCCAACATTACACAAAGGTGATGTGGCCTATACAAAGAAATGTGACAAATGTCAGCGTATGGGAAGACCAACTAAGTTAGATGAAATGCCACTATATCCCCAGGTAATAGTCACCCCTTTTGATAAATGTGGGATGGATTTTGTGGGACCAATTTATCCACCATCAAATGGCAAGTCATACATTCTAGTCTGCACAGACTATGTCACAAAATTGGTCGAGGTAAAAGCTATGACTCATGCTCGAGATAACAAGGTTGCTGAATTTCTATATGAACAAATTTTCACTAGATTTGGAGTTCCCAGAGAGCTTGTAACTGATCAGGGAGCTCAATTCACACGAATCTAATCACTGCACTAATGAATAACTATAAAATCAAATATAGGAAATCCAGCCCTTATCATCCTCAAGCCAATGGTCAGGCGGAGGTAACAAACAGGGAAATTGAGGCGATCCTCATAAAGATAGTGCAAATCCATAGAAATGATTGGAGCAGTAGACTTCCTGAAGTAGTTTGGGCCTAAAGAACTACATGGAAGACAACAACTAGGTTTACACCTTTTGAGCTACTTTATGGGAAAACAACCATGCTGCCCATTGAATTTGAGCACAAAACTTTGATGACAGCTCTTGAAATCAATATAGAAATATCTATAACAGAGAAGGACTATCTCCTACAGCTAAATGCTTTGGACGAAATGAGAAAAGCCACCCTGTAGCACACAAAAGCAATCCAACAGTAAAGGAAAAAATGGCATGATCAACACATCAAAACTAGGAAATTTTCTGCTGGTGATTGGGCTCTGTTATATGATTCCAGATATCAAGAGAACTAAGGTAAGCTCACAACAAGCTGGGTTGGCCCATATGAAGTTAAAAATATGTTCGACAACAGAGCTGTACAACTAGTGACAATTGATCCAGTCCGCTTCAAATTACTAGTTAATGGCCACTGACTTCAGTTGTACCATAAACCAGTCTCAAAGGAAGAATTCATGTAGCAGTTCATTCAGGTTCCTCTAGCTACTCTTCCTGCAGTCGAAGGCTTTAGCCTTTCTCCTACAGCTTCACCGTAATCTTGAAAAGGTATGCTCATAATAAAGGTTTTCTTTTTAAGGAAACCCTTTTTTCTACATTTTCATTTATCGCTCCATCTCACTTCTTTATCTTTCATCTCATCCATCCATTCCATCCATTCATCTTGTCCGCCCACGTCACCCATCCACTTCATCCATCCATATCATCCTTAATAGTGATATTATTCCCAATTGTTAACTCATGTAGACACCATCACCTTTCTTCACATGTACGTGCAATTATCAAAGGTACGCAATATCTTTTGTTATCACATATTTGATTTATTTTATTCTATTCATTTACTGCTATGATAGTACCAGTCATTATTACCTGATTTTCTCCTATTCTTTAGTACATGTGAGGACACATGTCATACTCTAAGTAGGGGGCAGGGTAATCCACCTTTTAAAACCTGTTTTTTCGCCGCTGCCATAACTGTACAAATAACCTTTCTTTAATACTTTTCTGGTACTTTCTAAATATGATCGCATGTCCTTCTTTATTGCATGTTTTTCTTGTAAACTATGATTAAGACTGCTTGTTCCAAAAGTTCATTTTTGGAAGAGAAAGAAATGTGATGGCACGACAGAAGAAAAACCAGATTAGGAAGGGAAACAGAGAATTTTTAATTTTCAGCAGGGAATTGAGTCCAGCTAAAGGAAAACTGTAAACATGGGTGGTCAGCTGGTGCGACATGAGCCTGTAGCTCATGAATTATTATTGCAAAATCCTCAAATAGTCCATGCATTTAGCCTCTGTGGATGGTTAAACTATTTCTTGAGTTTAAATGCTTTTGATGAGGAGGCTACTGGAGAATTTTTGAGAACCTTTTCTAAAGGGGAAGCCACTGTATGGGGTTTAACGGTTGTTGCAACTAAAGACAGAATTGCTGAAGTAACCGGGCTTCCAGCTGTTGGAGAAAATTTTTATTCAGATGTTGCCACTGCAAGGGCTGAGTTTTCAATGCCCACTGATGGACCTTTGGAAGTCTCCAAGCAGGGATGCAAGCGGGTATCGTTGCCTCCTCCTTATTCAAAGTATGCTACTTATATAATTAGGTATTTAACCTGTGAAGGCCGTTTCTCCTACCTGCGTTCTTATCATTTCAAATTATTAAGTCATATAGGCATGGGTTAGTTGTAAATGTTTCAAATTTCCTATTAAAATTTCTAGAACAAAGTGCCCATGGAACTCAACAAGGGAAAGATAATTTTGTTGCTCACCATGGCCTTATCAAATTACTGATTGAGCGCTCTTTGAGAGATGTCTCACCTCTTTCCATGCAACAATTTGTTGCCCAAAAGAGTTTGGAAATTCCACAACCTCCTAGGGTACTTACCCCACGGCCTCAAAAAAAGAAGAAAGAAATTGCATCTACCAGTAGAACAGGGCAAGGGTCATCTACTCCTGTAGCACCTGGTCCTACAGCTTTCACACCTGAATCTTCTGCTAGGGTACAAACTAGGTCTGCCACTGGGAGAGAGAAGGGAAAAAAAAGGTAGAAGGGTCCGCAGAATCTAACCCTTGTTCTCAGAAAAGGCAATGCTCTTCTCCTGCAGCACCTTCCCCTACAGCCGTCTCTCCTATAGCAACACCTGTTGCTATCACTAGTTCACTGTCATCCTCTGGTAGGGCGGATCCCTTTGAGCAGACAAGAAAGAGGAAGGCTACCAGAACACCTCCTGCAGCAGCATCAGTGCCAAGAAGAGTTTCCACAAGGAAACAATCTAAGACCTCCCCTGCTTCACCTCAACTAGAGGTTATTATAATTTCAGAAGGGTCTATTGAGTCTGAATTTAATGTTTCTCAGAATGTGTCTGAAAATGCTGCATAGAGTACATTCGTTCCTGAAAAGGAAAAAGTTGAGACAAAAGAAATAGGGCATAATGAGCAAGGGTTACCAAATCTTGATGATTTGGCTACTGCTACTATGCAATTTTCGGAGGAAACACAGTCTTCTCCAACGCAGCAACTAGAATTCATCTTGCCGCAAGAGCAAGAATAGACTGAACAATTGAATGAGCCTAGTGAAGTTATATTTCGCCCTGCAATTTGTAAAGCCATTGTTGTGTATAAGAAAATGTTTTTAATTGTGTTTCTGGAATATGTTAAAGCTAATTGGGAAATAGTTACATTGCAAACCCTGAGTTTCTGAAACATAGCCCAGACTGACATGCAACAAAGTCTATGGGAAGTAGAAAAAAAGAAACTAAAAAAATAAATTGAAAGTCAGAAACAGGAAATTGCTGAGTTGAAAGCAAAAATGGACAAAATGTTAAAAGTAACTAGTTAGATTATGGAATGCAGACCACCACCCAGAGTCTATGCTCTATGCCTTAAATAAAAGTTCTTATGGTTCCAACTGATGAGAATTTCTAGAAACCGAGATCCTATACTTCATACTACCAAAGAATTTTATGAAGCATACTAGGCAGCCCCTAACTAGTTAAGAAATTCTCTGTGTGAATTCTATTTACATGGCTTTTTAATTCCATTTGAAACAAAATGGAATCCACTTCTGTATATTGGTGATATTCATTTGAGAGCATTTATGTCATGGGAAGCAAATGAGGTGAATTATGGCAGGCATTGGGAAACATATGAGGAAGCTGAGAAAACTGAGCCTGCTCCATTACGCTCTCAAAGCTCAAACCCCCATGTAATGTTGAAAGACTGGTTTGCTCTGACATATGGCATTAATAATGTTACAGCCAGAGAGAAAATATTTGATATTAGGAAACAAGTATATGATGAATTCCAGGCACAACCATATTCATTTTGGAGACTGGCATACACCAGAAGTGAGAAAAGGTGGGAAAGATTAACTGTTGGGTTAAGAAAATCAGAACCACACAGTCCCTTAAATTTCATAGTAGCTCTTAAACGATCAAGCAGATATATACAGTTGGGACTTCAAACGAGGTTTGAACTGTGGTTGCCATTAACATTCAAGCCTCTTGTGCTAATGTGGCCCCTCTATGCTCACCAGGCTACAAATCTTAATGATGATTTAGAAGACCGCAGATATGAAAGGTGCCAGGCTTTCAGAGGATTTTATTACTGGTTTGGGAATCCATTTCAAAGTCATGCAGCAACTATTGACTTCAGAGAAACCACCAGGAAAGTTAATGCTGGAGGACCAGCATTGGGCTAAGTAGGGGACAGAAATGATGAGCTTAAAATACGCTCATAGTTTGGATATTATGATGGACTCTTAATATCTTTACTTTTGTTATTTTGTGACTGTTTAAATTCTGTGAAACCTTTTATGGGGACATCCTGTAGCAAATATTTGTATATTCCTACAACTTATTGTGTTGACTTGATTATATTTATTGCCTCGTTGACTCCCTTAATGACTGGTATATTGCATACAGTTTTTGAATGATGAAATAGATTTAAATGTGTGATTAATGAATGGATATTGTGTATGTGCCATACACCTCTTCTTTCGCATCTGTTACCTTTTGTTTCACAGGTTTTTGAAGAATGATCGAGTCAAGCGCAGCTGATCTTGGCCTTGTAGTAAAGTCCATTTCTCGCATGACTTCGAGGAAGCTTTGGCAAAGACTCTTTGACCGAAACCGTTGGGAAAGATTTTTAATGATAGTCAATATGGAAAGAGTGGAGCACTAGATTCTCTCTGGATCGGGTTGAATGCATAAATTCATTTATGAAGTTTGTTCCTTGATTCCGGGATACACTTTACTTCCACGTCTTTCTTTGATAAGGTTAGTTAGTTTTTCTTTTGATTTAAAAATAAAATACTTCTCCTACGTGAGTGAGTGGGAGATGATAGTGAGAGTAAGATAGAAGCATAGTGATAGCATATATCATGTAAGAATCAGTATGATAATAAAAAGTAGAATTTGTTTGACAAGAGACAGAGTTTGTTGTTAGTTTCAATATCAACAAAACAATGTATATCATTCTATTTTCATGAATAAAGTTCAATGAAGTTCTAATTTTAGCACCTGTGTAATCAGTAGATGCTTGCTAAGGGGGCCCACTTAGTAAGTATCTGTAGCTAGTTAGTTAGTTGTTCTTTTCTGTTGATCTTTTGTTAGCTTTCATCTTTGAAGTTTTCATACAAACTCAGTCTTATATTGTTCCTGCAGCATAGAGAATCTATCCCTGTGACTGTTCCTAAAGCATAAGGCCAGTTCATAGTTTGTGTTTCAGTCATAGTTGTTATGGTTTCTATTTTAATCAAATCATAGTTAAGTTAAATAATTTTGCATTACCTTCCTGTGGTGTAGATAGAATTCCTTTCTAGTATTTATTTCTGCTAAGATTTGACCGAAACTAGTTCTTAGTGCATATATTTTTCCGCACCATTTAAAGTATATGTCCCCTGGTTTTACAAGTAAATGAACATCCGTGCAGAGAGATATTAGTCACCTATCGAAATGTCCAATTCCCAGGAAAGGTTTTACTGTGATTTTCATATCCTTTTGTGGGTGCGACCAAGAAAATTGAGTTGTGGAGCAAGGAGAGACTTGTTGAGACAATTTAGGATAGATGGAGATATTGAGAAGACATTTGTAGGCAGTGGAAGAAAGGAAGAAGAAATAGAGACAAGAGATGATTGAAAAAGAGATAGATGAGTTAAAGCAAGAGATGAGAAGATTAGATGTAGAGTTCATTGATTTTTATGCAAAGTCCATGATGAAGATGGAGCAAATGATTAAGCAGTTGACAAGTCAGAACTTGAAGATCAAGAAAAGAGTTACATGGCCCATTCAAGAGATAGCAAAAATAAGAAGACAAATGAAGGTAAAAGGGGAAGAAGAATTATTTGAAGATGCAGAAGAAGAATTTGAAGGAGATAAAGACATGGTAGTTAATTTCAAGCATGATAATGAAAGAGTAGTAGAGCTAAAGGAACTAATTTTAGAGGTTGAAGATATTGAATTAGTGTCAAAATTGGATGGAGAGGTGATCATGAATGAGTTGATCTTGGAGGTTTGCAAAGAATTGAAGAATGATGGAAGTATTGTGTTAGAATCAATGTATTATTTATTTGTTGTGTTAATCTTGTGGACAAGAAATAATTAGAAAGTCAAAGGGAAAAGGAAGAAACAAGACATTGAAATGCATTAAGAAGTGAAGAGACTAATTTCGGTTGTTGAGCAAAATAGGAAGCTAATTTGCATGGACAAATTCAAGCCTAAGGTAAAAATGAAGATGATTTAGAGCAATTTCAAGGAGAGTCAATGGTAGAGCATACCAAGGATGTAGTTTTTTGACAAAATCAAATTCAAGTGGACTTGAAATCTATTTGGTTGGGAGAATGATGCAAGAGCATCTTATCAACATCATGTTTCCATTATGAAGGTTGATTAAGATCATATTGATTTACAGTGTATCAAGGTCATTTGGACCATTTTTCCATATATTTGAGTCATTTAGAGGTGTCAAGGCTAAATTTGTGTCAAAATGTAGAATTTTCCAAAATATGCAAAAGGTTGTCACAAAATATGCAAAATTGTAAAGTTTCCAAAAAGCAACATTAGGAAGTTGAAGGGTCATTTAGGCTTTTAGTTCATTTAGAAGTAGTTAGAAGGTGTAGAGTTAGTTGGAAATGCCTTTAAAGAGGCCTTTGTACATTTAGAAGTTTTTCAGTGATTGAATACAATAATTAGATCAATGTAATGCTCTATTTTTATTCATTTTCTTCATAAAATCAGCGCTTCCAAGCTTATGTATTGATTTGTACAGGCTTAAATTTTTGTGCAATTGGTTGTAAGTTTTAATCACTTCAATCATCTTCCAATCACAATTTGTTTCATGTAAATTGGATTTTTTTAATGCAAGTTATTGAGAATTTAGTGTTGACTGGTTAAAAACCCTCATTAGGGTAACAATGTGTTTTAGAAATTATGTTTCTCCTTCAATATCTAGTGGAAATTCGTACAAATTGTTGAAATTGCCCTATTTTGTGTATGCTCTCATATTTTTAAGGTGGGAATATTGAAGGACAAGGATTTTATGGTGAAAGATAGAAAATTATGTCTGTAAATATGTTATAGTCTATTAAATATAGAGTCTAAGGAACTTGATCAAGGGTTTACAAAAATATGCATGGAAATGGACTCCTAGTGAATACTTAAGCTTTATCAGGTTGAAATTGATGTGCTCCAAGAATTTTTTATGGAAAATAATTGGTGGAGATAATAATACCAATAAGCCCTACCTTGTAAAGACCTAAGTAGGCCTAGTTAGGCAGTGCAACAGTCAAGAATAAACTTTTTTCTGCAAAAATCTTGATATTGACTTTAGTTATGTTTTGAGAACCCCTAAAGGGTATCTAAAAAAGTGCATCCCAGTCCTAATGTGGGGTTTGAAGCAAAATTTATCTCTGACAATCTTGGAAAGCATGGCTATAAGGAATGTAGGCAGTCATAGAAGCTTGATTCATCAAAACAAATAATCCATGTTGATGGTGCCTTGAATGAGGTTGGTTATGTTGATAAAGACATCTCAGGTTAGGAGTTGGTGATTTGTATCTTGTAGTCTCAAGTTTGCATTTGTAAGAAAAAGTGTTATTGGGGGTTCATTGGAGGACAATCAAAGAGGGTTTGTACATTAGATCCAGGAATCTATGTTCTGAGCCTTTGAGTGAGTTTAAGTATGATGAGGTAAACCTAATGGAGGTGTTTCATGCATTGGATTAACTGGTTGTGCTTAAATGCTAAGGTTTGTGCATGTTGACATTGATTGCCATGGTGAATGGTTGATGGACAGTTTGAAAAGGGACAATCATAAATTGATGTTTGGGGACTTAGTTGATTATAATCAGTCATTGACATGATGTTAAAAGTGACTTTATAATCAGTGGATCTCTGATTTGTAGATTTGAGTACTTAATTTAAATCTTATGAAGGGAAATGTGAATTGGAAATGAGTAACCAAATAAAGATGATTTTGGCGTTTTGTCTAATGAAATTGAGATAGTTTTGTTTCTTCCTCTAGCATTGCATCACATGAGGTGTAGGTGGAATATGGGGCTCTTCTATTACATGCTATAAATAATCTTATTAGTTGTTAGGTAGTCATAATAGATTTGATTTGTTGAGATTGAGATTATGTATATTTTGTAGTTTGAAGTCATCTTCTTGGGATTCAAAAAAGGAAACACACTAGGATGTGTAAGTTATCTCTAGTTGTATGTATTGTGTTAGTACCATATTTCATTAACATTCTAGTTTTTTCTCAATGGAGTCAATATATATAGAGTTGTTAGGTTACAATACAAAATTAATGGTCAAGAACTCAACAAAAATTAGCTAAGTGTGATCTTGAGCCTTGTAGTGTCAGAAAATTACTCCTTTAAATTTTCACACTATGTGGGTCCCTTAATAAATTAGACTTAATTAAGCCTCAAATTTTCTAAATTATGCATCTACAAGCCTAATTAATTGCAATTTACGAGAGAGGAATCATGATTTAGTTAATGCAATTATCAATTTTAACACACCAAAATGAATATGGCTTTGCAATTTAGGTTACGATCTATTCACCCTTGGGTGAATGGGTCCCCTTTAGTTGCTAAATTCAAATATTTAATATGTTCTTGGTGTCCTTTTTATGATCCAAATTACAATTTCAAATGTTGACTTGTAATGTTTAAGTTTTAGGAAATTAGAAAATTATCTATAAATACAAGGTCTTTTTATCAATTCAAATCCTAGAATTTTTTGCAAACATTTTTAAAGCTAAGATTGTTGTCAAAGGTGTTCACTAGAATATTTCTCAAGCATTTGTTACAACATTAAAGATGTAAAGCATCTTGTCAATGTTATCATTCATGCATGTTTTCAAAGATAACATTGTGATGTAGCTTTCAAGCATTCAAGTCAAATCTCAAGCATCAAGATCAACATCCAATCAAGTCATTCATGCAAGATCAAGACCTTTGAGAGGTGTGTTATATTTCAGTCCTTTAAGGGTTTCATTAAAGGGTTTGGTGAGTTGCAACATAGCAAGTGTTTATTCATCATTCCTTTCATGTTTCATTATTTCATTCCAAGGTTTAATTACCAAAACAAGGTTTGACCAATGAAAATCCCTATTCATTGAAAAGAAACATTTTTTCCCAGTTATGTGTTTTACAGATCTTATGTTGAAGAAGGATTGAAAATCTATCAAAGGAGAAAATTTACGAGAAAATGTCAAACTTGCAAAGTTGTCATAACAAGTTGTCAAGGCCATAAAACTCAAATACCAGATTATTTTATGACATTTTTGCAATGGAACCTATGAGAAAAGGCATCTCAAGTCCATCACTAGAGGCTCCCAAATATTAAGGAAAAACTTTGTACAAAGACCCATTCACCATTTCAAGACGCCTTATGACAGTTTTGTTGACATGTTTTTAGCATCTCACATTCTTCAAATTTATTAGAAAGTTGTTTTTTTCGTTTGTATTATGCTTCATCTACATGGGGTGATCCCACAATAGTGGTTTACAATTTTTGGCCAAACTGGACACTGATATTTTTTTCTTTAACAAGATCTTCACATTCGAGCACTTATAGCGATTAAACCGTGAGGAATTTGAAGATGATACAAACTAGAGTCTTGTCACATTTTGTCTGTAGATTCTAAAAATTAAATTTTCAATTTTTTTGGAATCAGATTGAACTTCTTTTTCCATCTCCCACTAAAATTGGTTTTTTTCAAAAAACAACATTTTTAAAAAGTGACGCACACGTATAATGCATACCTTTTTTTCCTTGAAAGATAAAATTCCAATTCTTTCAAATTTAGATTTCTAACTTCGATATCTAGTGCTTCCACTTGGTTAGATAGTTTTTTATTGAATATTTTTTCTTTAATCAAGTTTCAAAGTCAAATCAATTACAATTCAGACATAACACGACCGTATAACACATAAATTATACTATATGTATCAAAATTCTTTTTTTTTTTTTGGATCAAGGACTCCAATATCTGATGCACTCATATTTTTAAATTTTGTTTTTTGATAATCTTCTATTTTTCCACTTGTGCAGAATAGAGAGTTTTGTTTTTAGTGAAAAACCTATATTTAATAAAACTTAAAAAATACATATAATCAAAACATATTAAAATTATATTCGTTGGATAGCTCATTTTGAGGGGAACCCAATACTAGTTGGGTTTTTGAGATCTCCTCCATCTTCATTCTCAAATCAAGCTTTGAAGTGCAAAATTCTCAGCAATTTTGGTGCCTTAGGTGGGGAGGGTGAAAAAATGTGGGTTCAATTGAATAGTTCTTCGATCGAAGAAGATAAAAAATGTTCGGTTGAATAGGGGTTCGACTGAATCCACACACCATAGAATAAAAAAATTGATTTTAAAGGGGTTCGACCGAACATTCTAAAAATGTTCGGTCAAACACCTTGTTTTAAAAATTAATTTTTAATATTAATATAAATATTAATTATATTCTTTTTAAATGATGACTTGAGAGAAAGATATGGAGGGAGTGGGGATAGGTGGCAGGGCTTAAACTTGATGGCCATATGACCGTATTTAGAGATTTTTGCTGTAGAATACAATCAAAATTTTAAGAAGATTGTATCAAATAAAAGGAGATATTTTGGATAGACTATCAAAATTTATATAGAATTATAATGATATATATGTTTGATTTATATATAATTTTATATACACTAAGGTATATCATAATGTTTTAAGGGCACCCTTGAATAGATAATTGTGATTAAAAAATTTCTTGAAAGGAAAAGTCGACCATCAAATTTAATCCTTGGTAGGAGGGAGATACTTCAGAGAAAGAGGGGGGGAGTGGGAGAGAGATAAAGGGTAGGGGTTTCTAGGGTTTAAGGGTTAAGGGTAGAGGAGATCGAGAGGGAGAGTGGGTAGGAGGGAGAGACTTTTTAGAGAGAGAGGGGGGGATAGAGAGATAGAGGGTAGGGAGTAGAAGGGTTTAGGGTTTAAGGGTTAAGGGTAGAGGGGAGAGGGGGAGAGGGGTAGGTGGAGGGAGAGAGACCTGAGAGAGAGGGGGGGGAGTGGGAGAGAGATAAAGGGTAGGGGGGTACAAGGCTAACCTGTGAGAGGGGAGAGAGGAGAGGTGTATAAAGAGACCTGATAGAGAGAGGGGGGGAGTGGGAGAGAGATAAAGGGTAGGGGTACAAGGGTTAAGGGTAGAGAGGAGAGAGGGAGAGGGGTAGGAGGGAGACCTTAGAGAGAGAGAGGGGAAGTCAAAGAGATAAAGGGTAAGGCTGCATGGTTAATGGTAGAGGAGCCCAAGAGGAGAGTGGCTAGGACAGAGAGACTCTTGAGAGAGAGGGTGGGAGTGGGAGAGAGATAGAGGGTAGGGGTGTACACAAATGGTTTAGGCTCTAAGGGCAGAGGGGAGAGGGGAGGGGGGAGAGGGGGGGAGTGGGAGAGAGATAAAGGGTAGGGGGTGTACAAGGTTTAAGGGTAGAGGGGAGAGGGGGTAGGAGGGAGAGACTTGAGAGAGATGGGGGGAGTGGGAGAGAGATAAAGGGTAGGGTTTAAGGGTTAAGGGTAAAGGGGAGAGAGGAGGGGATTCAGAATGAGATAAAGGGTCGGGTTTAAGGGTTAAGTGTAGAGGAGCTCAATAGGGAGAGTGGGTAGGAGGGAGAGACTTGAGAGAGAGGGGGGGAGTGAGGGAGAGATAAAGGGTAGGGTTTAAGGGTTAAGGGTAGAGGGGAGAGAGGGAGAGGGGTAGGAGGGAGATACTTGAGAGAGAGTGGGGGAGTGGAAGAGAGATAAAGGTGGGGTGCCAAGGCTAAGGGGTGAGGAGAGGGAGAGGGGGCAGGAGGAGAGACCTAAGAGAGAGGGGAGGAGTGGGAGAGAGATAAAAGGTAGGGTTTAAGTATTAAGGGTAGAGCGGAGAGGGGGAGAGGGAGTAGGAGGGAGAGACTTGAGATAGAGAGGGGGGGAGTGGGAGAGAGATAAAGGGTAGGGTTTTAGGGTTAAGGGTAGAGGGGAGAGAGGGAGAGGGGTAGTAGAGGGAGAGACTGAGAGAGAGAGAGGGGGGAGTGGGAGATAGATAAAGGTTAGGGGGTGTACAAGGGTTTAGGGTTTAATGGTTAAGGGTAGAGGAGAGAGAGGAAGAGTGGGTAGGAGGGAGAGACTTTCAAGAGAGAGAGGGGGGAGTGGGAGAAAGATAGAGGGTAGGGGGTACAAGGGTTTAGGGTTATAGGGTTGAGGGTTTAAGAGTTAAGGTTTATTTTTTTATTTGCATTCATTTATGTTTTATTAATGTGTACAATAATTTTATAATTATATAATACTTAATTTTAGAATTTACATAGTTTCCCATGGAACAATTTTATGGAACAAATTATATAAGTTGTATATAAGTGTATATAATTCTTGAACTTAAGAATTCCATGGAACAAATATAAGTTGTATATAATTGTAATTTATGCTAAATGATTTTAAAAAAAATCACTATGTTTCAAATAAGGATTGAAAGCATATAATATGGGTTTACATGCAACCAAAAAAAGTAAGAGATGATGCTATCAAACATTCTTGAACTTAAGAATTTTCCATGGAACAAATATGTACATATAATTGTAATTTACACAAAATTATTTACAACTATGTACAAGTTACTATAAGTTCTCATTTGAACATGTATAGGGTTACAAGTGAACTTGAAAACCATGGATATAATCTAAGTCAAAGATTATGGTTCAGCCCACTCTTCAATAACATGTAGAATTTTTTGATGATCATCACTATCTAGTCTCCATTTTCTTCGGCCACATGCATGTGGAACTGCATGAAGATGTAGAGTGGCAGCCATTATTAAGTGACTATATTGATATACCTTGTTATCAGGTTGATAGTCAACAAAATGAATCCCATGCTAAACAAATTTGACTTGTTTTAGATATGTCCCTTGTACTACAACAGAACCTACATGGTAAACATGAACCTAAGGTAAGACATATGAATGTGTGTGTAATATTTTCATGCACAAGGTTTGTACAATATATATTTAATGTTTATAATGTAATGTGCACATGTGAATACAATGTATATAAAATTTTAAATTCAAACTCACCTGTGGGAAATAACATTCCATCACTTGTTTCAGGTTCTATTAGCTTATTCCTCTCTTCTATGCAACACAATAAATAATAGCTAACACCTTCGATGTTTTCAGGCTCTGCTATGACTACAAAAAAATCTCCTATACACCAAATTTACACAAAAATCTAAAAAAATAGAAATGTCTCTAAAGATCATTAACTAGATATATATAATAATTAAATTATTGAAAACTTACACATGTACCTTTTCTAACCAATCCTAAAATATGGTCATAATCAATTGAAATCAAAGGAATGTCTTCAAATCTTTCTTCCTCGTCTTCATCATATGTTTTTGAAACAACTAGTGGGACTGTATCTCATTTACCAACATATCCGAGTTCTTGATTGCCGCATGCATAATCAGAGTTTCCCTCAATGCACTCAGTGCAAAAACAAGAGTAATCCCTTGTATCTAATATTCATCCATGGCGATGATCTGAAATCCTAACACAATGAAAAGATCTTGTTTTTTCTACCCTCTTGCATCCATGCATCGATCTTCTATCCACACCTAGATACATATGTACAACAAAAAACTTATGTGAAAAAATATGTATATATATATATATTTTAAATTTAAATAAATTCAAATTTTTGATTTAATGTAATTTATACATACCCGATATCTCCCAAAACACTCTATGTGGAATGTGTCGATTTGTTCTTGAAGATGTGCCGACCACATTTGATGCAAAGTGTTTCTCACACCATTCAAAAATGTCATGTGCATTTTCCAAATGATCTTCTAGATAACTCATTTGATGCTTTCTTAAAGCCCATTTGATGCAAGCTCCTGCTCCATCATGCTCACCCTTTCCTTGCCCACTCTCAAAAAAACTCCAAAAATGTGGTATTTTGTAGATTTTATGATATCTACAAAGTGCACAGAATGGCTGTGAACATTTGAATTGTGTTGCACATCCATCTGAGCATACAAAATGATTTTCAAATTTTACACCCCTACTTCTCAAATTCTCAAAAAATATTGTAAAGCAATGTTGGACAAAAAGTGTGTCATGCTCTTTATCATCACTAATATAAAAGTGATATTCTTTTTTAATGACTTGTTTTTCATCTATACTCTCAACACCATCCAATTCTAATTGTGCATGTCGATAACACACATGAACCATAATAGTGATCTTCTTTGAAAAGTAATACTCTGATTGAATCTCCTTTTGATGTACAAAGGAGTAATTTTCTGCAAAGTCAACTACTAATAGAACTATTCCATGTGGGAAAGTATCTCTCAATGTTTGGAATTGTTGTGCTTGCCACTTAGCAAAAAATGAATGATGTGTGTATGGTCACATCAATTTTCAAAAATCTTCCATAAATTTTAAAATGGGAATCTCCTCTTCTACATAGTTCAACCTTGTGGATTCTTTCCCAAAATTTGTTTGCAACTTTACATACTTGTCCCTGTGTCAGTAAAATATGTGAATAACTAATAAACCACACTTGATCAATGAAAGATTACATCAAAGAGAATCCAAATAACTTGATCTATTTGAAACAAATAAACTCTCTAAAAATAGTACTTACCTCCTACAATTTACTATCTTTGTTAGGTCAGTATCCTCAATTCTTGAAGGAAATTTAGCCAAATTTCCACATGTCTCACAAATTCCTTTTATGCAGTTTATTTGAGGTCCATTTTCATGATCACATAATATAGACTTTATGAACAAACTTGCATGTTTAGGAGGTGCATTTTGAAACCCACATCTTTCTTCTCTCATCTTTCGAAACACCTGATAGTAGAGATCAAATTCAATATGATAACGACAACAACAAGTTTCAAAAAACTTGTTTATCTTCACATAATATGGCTTTAACCTTTGAAACATTTTTTTCCCAATCTTTATATGAGGATATGCATTACAAAAGTTCATATACATCTCAAATTGTGTTATGTCTAGCCAATGTTTGATATGATTTTCATAAATACTAGGTCTAATCCTGTATCTCATAACATCTCTAGTATTTGATGATGGACGAGTCTGATCATGCCAAAACCGAGACCAAGTTCCTAACAACATCTTCAATCTTGTCAGAATGGGGAGCTCTACACATAATTGCCCAATTTCCTTCTAAACTCTCATCCAAAAACTTTCTCTTCTTCTCATATTTTATCAATGTGGTTCTACTATAACCAATTTCAGTTGAAAGTGTTGACATTTTTCTTTTTCTTGCTATATCTTGATGTACAATAGATGTCAACATCACCCTTCTTGTAGTGGCCTTATCCATAGTTCGAGATCCTTTCCCAATGGAATCTAAACCCTTTTTAACATTTTGAACAATATCCTTTTGTAATCCCATTTGTTTCTTCTTATTTGATGTTGAATGGACACCCAACAATTGTAATGACTCTTTGAGCTCATCACGAAGAAGTAAACATGATAACAATTGGGTTTTTTCAAGTTTATCAAGATGATTGAAATGATGATTGATCATTCCATTTACAGATTTAGTCATTGACCTCTTTCTCTTATTATAAGGTTGGTTGGAATAATATTTGAGTTTCTCCATATCCATTTCAAGTAAATGATCTAAATTTCTATGAGAAATTTGTTTCCCCACCTTCTTAGCTAGTTTTATATGCTCATCCATACCAGTAGGAGGAAGTGATCCCAACCCCTCCCCAACATGCATTGTTTGAACTTGTGCCTCCTCCCTATCTTCAAGGACCATGCATTCTTGAGTAGATTCATTTGATCCAATGTCTAGATTTGGCTCAACTTGAGCATGAAAACTTCCTACTTGTTGAGCTCTTCCTACACATGTGTCACAAAATATTTTTCAAACAAAAGTGACAGATGATGTTAAATATATAAGTGAAGTTTATGTATGCAAGCAAACAAATTGATAAAACATGATGAGCTATAAGTGAGAGAAGTTTGTGCTAGTTTTATATGCTCATCCATACTAGTAGAAGGAAGTGATCTTGACCCCTCTCCAACAAGCATTGTTTGAACTTGGGTCTCCTCTCTAACTTCAAGGTCCGTGTGTTCTTCAACAGATTCATTTGATCCAATATCTAGATTTGGCTTGACTCCAGCTTGAGGAATCCATAGAGAATAAAACATAAAAATAATTTGAGAACATTGAAGTGATGAAAATAAAAGATGAAAGACACAAAACACAAATATTGAAACAAAAAGAATTGGCTTAAGGAATTGGAGTCAAGGATCATATAAACATTGCAACTTGCATGACCAAGATGACTTGAGGATATTTAAAAGTATTTATAGTCATTCAAGTGCAATGATGGTTAGAAACCTTCAAAGTAAAAGTCATAAACACACACTTGAGAGTGAGAGAGAGAATAAACAAGCATGTACCTTGTTTCTTTCTATGATAATTTTCCAAGTTTTGATCACACCTCTTTTTTTCTTCTTCTTTTGACAATTTTCGTTGAGATGCATTTTTCCTTTTTCTTTGTTGTCCCATTTTCTTCTTCACCTTAAAGATGACTCTAAACAAGTCCTCTACCAACTTAGTTAAATTATCCTCCAAATTTTGCCTAGATTGATAAAAATGAAAAGTTGTCAAGCTCCAATATTTTCCTCCTTGATAAATGTGCAAAAAAATCTTCTCCAAAATCTACTCTCCAAGTGAATCAAAATTATTCAAGTGTACATGGAATAACTAGATCCTAGTTTAAATGAATCAAGTAGTAAACAAACAAGTTATTTCATTCTGGAGTTTGTTGTTATTTAATTCATAGGTATGCACAAGATATCTAGAATTTTAGAATTTTGTTAAAGTGTCAAAAATGTATAAATATTAGAGGTATAATTTGAATTGAATTTTCTTAATTATATTTAACTGAATTTCAAGTTAGTTGTAAAAAATGTATAATAGAGGTATAATTTGAATTAAATTTTCTTAATTATATTTGAATTGAATTTCAAGTTACTTGTAAAAAATATATAATAGCTCGATATAATTTGAATTGAATTTCAAGTTACTTGTCAAAAAGATTATATCTTGTTCTCAACTCAATGGTTCATGTTACTTAAGTCATTTTTAAAAAAATATTTATTGTGATCAACATGAATGAACTTAATTATAAAATGGCATTGATTTCCCTAAAATTCTACTAGAGATCAAATGTATATTGAATATAAGGAAATGTAAGTTGTAAGAGATCATAAAATAAGAAAACATGTATGTATATTGAATATTTAAAGAAAATGCATACATATATTATGTGTAAACATGTTTAAACCATAGCAAACACATGTACATATATGTAAAGGGATTCAATACATATAAACATAACACATATTATAAGCAAAGAGGAAAATGTATGTATATATCATATAAGAAAATATATGTACATATCATAAAAGAAAAATTTAAATTAAAGATCATCAAATGTTGAATACTAAAGATCAAAAAATAAGAAAATGTATGTATATCATATAAGCAAGTGTAAGTTAGAGATCATCAAGTATCAAATACTATTAAAGATCATCATATAATCAAATACATATGTGGTATTTAGATCATAAATCTAGAATGCATGGCCTAATATGAATGTCTACTCCTAGATGAATGGCCATCTGAATGAGAATGATCCTACTCTAATGGATGTGCTAAGCCCTGCAAATAAAATTGTGTACAAGATGTGTTAAATACATATAATTTATATTAAATAAATTTTATGAAAGTTATTTTTAAATGAACTTGTATTTTTAAATATCAATCTAGATCTATGCATACATAAATATATTGCATGTACATATACATGTGTGATTATATAAAAATATAAAACTCACATGTCCATTAATAGCAAATTCATCCACAGAGTCACATCGATCATGCACACAATCTAGACCAAGGCTAGGAGTGATATGAGGTATGTCCACCTGTAACAATATATATACACATATATCTATCAACTTACATGAATATCTAATTAAAAATAAAATTAAAAAATAATGAAAAAAGAATTGAAACATGAACATGCACACATACATGCACATCATATGATATCAGATGACCTAATTCCTCTAAAACAGTTGCCTCCACCATATCCACCAAATGATCAAGTGATGAATCAACATCTACATCCATTTGATCTATCCCATGGCGTGCCATGAATGATGAATGTAGAGGACTATGAAGGTGAGATGGCATCGGTGATGATGAACCAAAACCAATCAACATATCAGTAAAACCCATAGTTTGTGCAGCTACCATATGAATTATAGGTGGATCCTGATGCGCACTAGCGCTCGGCTGAGAGTGATGGGATCCTAGAATTAATTACCTCTATGTCTCAAATGATCTCTAACATGCTCTATACCAATCCCATTACCTGATGCAATGTGGACATATGCCCCCAACAAGTCCTCAGCCAAACAATGTAGAGTCATGCATGACATATCTTTTGTAAGTTCATCAAGCTATGTAGAAGTAGGGATGCCAACCACTGTAAAAGGATCCATGATGGTCCACTATGTTGAAAATGGTGTGGATCGGGAATGTCTATATATCAAATACTGACCTACACGATCATCAAATATCCTAGTGGTGGTAGCCGCAATGTCACCTATAGTGTCAATTGCTTCCTTTTGGGAAGCAATGACAACCTCATCTACTATGGGGGCTAGAGCTAGGGTGAGAGCAGGAGCCCTGTCACCAACCAATACCCTAAACATTGGGGGTGGTCTATATGCTCGACGATAGGTGGGCCTATCAGCAATCCTACCACGCCTCTAACCAGCATATGGTGGAATGTCCAAGTAGTTAACTTTGAGGCCCAAATGGACCTCAGCATACAACTACTGAACAAAATACAATGGAATCTGGTCATTGTTTGGGTATAGACCATGTGCTGCAAGAAATTGTGGGTAGATCAATGAGGCCATAGCATGATTGACACATCTAGTGACCTGGTATCCCCTAACCTTACACACATTTTGATAAAATGGAAAACAAGTGGATTTTATCATTTCTTTGGTGACACTATCTTGTATTTGTTTAAGGGGAACGTCACCATGTACTTCTTCCCGCATGCGGGAAAGAATAGTAGTCACTATGTTTGGGGAATATGCACTAGTCCTCTCAAGTTCATCTTTTAGTTTTTCTAGACTATGCAATATTAACATGCATGGTTCACTATATATCCTTGGGTTTGCACCCTGTGCTAATGAATCTCTCAATTTTTTTATCTCATTACTAGTATTTGCAAACAAAGAATCTAGCACAGGTGGAACATGATCTGCATTTTCCGTGTTATATATATACACGTACACCTAAAAAAGCAATGAGACTTTGGTAAATAATATATCTAGATAAAGAGAATACAAATCTAAAATAGAACTTGTAATAATTCATCTACTCATCAATAATATTTTCATACTATTAACAATTTAAAAAGAATTGGAAGACAACTATAATCTATAACATAGCATCCTTAAATGGTTCAAATTTTAAATAAAACGATGAAAGAAAGAATAAGAATACAAAGATTAAAGTATAAAATCATTTGAAAATAATTGGCCCGAATAAAAATATTTAATCTAATAGTTGTTAACATAAATGAACTTCAATTATATAGCCAAGAACATCAAAATATTATAGATTGGAAAGAAAAATAAATATCTCATATTACTTGAATCAAATCTAATAAAGTTTGACTTCATTGCATACTTGTTATAAATATCTCACATGAACCAATGAAACTCAATGTGTCTCCAAATTACATAAAAAGAGAGAACCTAAATGTGAAGAAGAAAAAGAAATTCAAAATCCATCTTTTTGTAATGATTTTGTTAAAATTTATAAACATTCAAAAACCCCAAAATGGTTTGAAATTGATGAGCATAATAGAAATTCTTGAAGGCAAGAGGTCATCACAAACCATTCGGTTGTGGGCTTCAAAAAATTTCAATGAATGGTTTTCCAATAAGATGTATTAACCAAAATATTCCAAATTTTTATACAATTACTAAAGATGTACAAAATGAGACCTTTACTAAATAAATTTCAAAGATTCATGTAAACAAAAAGTTTGATCGAAATAATATTGTTGTTAAAGTTTTTTTTAATGCATTAAATTCTATTGTAAATAATAGTAAGGAAAAAGATAAAAGAGTTGCTCATAGACTAATAACATCATTAGTAACAAATTAAATAATTAAAAAGGCTCAATTATTAAGGTAAACTTGTCTTGAATTAAGCCTAAATCGTAAAACATTATCAAAAGTACTATAAATAAGATCATGATTAGAAAGTCCTATTGAAAATCATACTTGGGCTTTTAGCAGTAGGATTCCATGAGTCGATAAGAAGCTAATTAATAGCACATAGGATGAAATTCAACAATTTTGACACTCTAACTCTAGATTTACAAATGAGGTTGGAAACAACATTTTTTATACTCTACCTAGGCCATGATTTTTTTATCAGTACGAAGAGTTTATGATAGAAATACATCCATTATTGTTGAGTTAAAAGTAGGTTAAATATTATTTTTCTTAAAAGTCACTTTTATAGAAATGTAGGTGTTTTGGAGAACAAAGCTATAGTATGAATAAGTGATTGACATCGATGGCTATAAATTTCAAGGTGGGGACATTCAATATAATTCATCAGGCTTTCGTTGTTTAGTTAGTTTTAATCAATGTTGTATGATTTATTAAAAAAATATATATATATTTAAATGTAGGTGTTTTGGGGAGTAGCAGTGATAGATCTAGCTCATTGAGAAAGGATATAGGTAGAGAGGAGGAGTGACCTTGACGAGGATTGAGACATGGATCACCTTAGGGTGGAAGATATGAGTGGAACACATCCATAGAGAAGGATAGGTGAAGAGGATAGATATAGAAAAATGTGATCAACATAGATTAAATAAAAAATAAAGCATAAATCAAATACTTTAATAGTATAAAATATAAAATGTAACCGAGCATTTGTGGGTTTGTATCCCACCAAGCATGTCAATTTGTAAACATTGAATTTAAATAAATGAGACATTGAGGAAAATAAATGTAGACTTCAAATTGAATTATAAAATCACCTCTAATAGAGTGAAAAGATGAATTACACAAAAAATGAACTAAAATTATAATGAAATACATATTGACAAATGGATATATCTTGAAAATGATAAAACATTTAAATTGCCCAACTAGATAAAATATACTTGCTCAAAATTGAGATGATAAAATGATGGATTTGATATCAATTTATAGATTTTTTATATGATGGATAAATTGCTAGGATTTGATCATGTATCATGAGTTTAACCCAATTAAATGTGGCTACTATTATTACCTAATTAACTAATTTATTTATTTAATGAAATTCCTTAATTATTTTGATCAATGAATTGATTGAATTATTTTCAATTTTTATCTAATTTGATTAAATATGTTAAATAATTTGATTGATATATAAACTAATTTATCATAATTTTCATTGAATTATCTAGGAATAATAGATTAAATACTTGGATTTATTTTAATTTATTTCAATATTTGTGAGAGAATGATTCATTTAAATATTTGGTTAATTTATTCTACTCGAGTAACAATGGAGGCCATTTGATCAATAGGAGAGCATTCATCCCATCCCAAAAAGGGAGTACATTTAGAGTTTGGGACTTTTTTTTCAAAATGCTGAAGAAAATTTTCAAGATTGATTGCTGGCGTGTGGAGTTAGTAATTTGGGTGACCGTAGGTGACCAAATTCTATATGAAACTCTCTAGTTAATGTCTCTCTCTTAGGTAGTGTCTTTATTTTTGTTTAATGCTATGGATCTTCTTCAAAATTATGGTTTAGTTGCTTAGTTTGTAGTGGATTATGTTTTATAAGTTCTTTTTGGACCATTCCCTAAACAATGCCATTCAGGATGATGACTTACATAATGAAAAATATTTTGTTGGGTGTTTGCTTAGACACAAAGTTTTAAAGGAAAACTCTAGTTTCCTTTGTGTTTGAATTTCTTTGAAATGAACCTTGCAAGAATGGGATGAATCTTTAGTGGAAAATACAATCAATGGACATAAAATAGAATTGGGCGCTCTATTGTATGGAGAAACAATGGAGGCACATAAGGAAATGTTGTTTCTCCTCACTCATGTCCCTCACCCTCTGCTAGTTTTTGCTATATATATGTAATATATGGGCACTCAAAAAATATGTAATATATGTCTTCTTTTTAGGTTTTTTTTCATTTATGGTAGGTTTTCTTAATCAATTTTTTCTATATATGATTGCTACAATCCTATTTGATGGGTCTCTTGGTTTTGTCCCTACACCTTCATGATTTGTGGGTTGACATGCCCTTCTCTATTTTGTACTTTACTATGGAAATTTTTACAATAAATATTTTAATTAGTTTAGGCCTTGATCGTTTTAGGTCTGAAAAAAAAATTAATTTGATTTTGATAAAGTGTAGGAATTAAGGTATCATGAATTTTGTTAATAAGTGGATGTTAGGTGTTCGGGTGGGGACCATGGTATGGATATTCAAGTGTATGTGAGATTTAGTGTCTACAAAATCCAAAGGTAAATAAAAATATTATAAACATCAAACTTTTTTTGGAAGGATAATATAAAACCAAATCTAAACACAATATAAACATTGTAATCACAACCATACGTACTATATATATGAGATTGCATACAACCATGTGTAAAATTTACAACCATGTAAAATTTATTCATATGTTGTTTATTAAGAAAAAATGTCATAAATTATATGTCTAGAAATAAAAAGGACTACAAATATGGAGGGAAAAAATTAAATAATCTCAACATAACAAGGATTTTACAAAGTGATAGATAAGTTTCTCAAAAGAAAAAGGATGTGTTGTGCACAAGACAACAAACCACTTTTTCATGTTTTTTGATGTCTAAATATTTACTTTCCATACATGTTTGTGAATACCACATAAATTGAGATGTGCGATTATTTTAAAATCTTCACATGCATCTTAAAGTGGAAAAAAATGTAATGATAAAATTTGCATATCCATATTATTCCTATTGTATTTTTTGCCTCATTTTGAATATATATATATATATATATATATATATATATATGTGCAATATTGTGCAAAGTGGTAATAATTCCCCTAGAGTTTATGATCTATTATATAGAAATAAATCAAACACTTGAACTCCATTTTTTCCTTACACACATCTTATCAGAGCATTTTTTTGACACATATCCACATATCCACACAAATCCACTTTTCCTAATGAATCTTATGTGTATGTCTAATGGTGGCATGTGGAAGGATAAATATGGCTATTGAAATATTTACCATTATCTTGACAACTAATTATGGTTATATGATTATCTTATTGTAATGAACCTAAGTTCATTCAATAGATATTAGTGAAGTTGAATTAGGAAGCATGGATTTTGCTTTATTATACACACTTTACGTATAAAAATATGGGTCTAATTTTTGTGATATTGAAAGTCAGCTAAATTTCTTCAATAGTATATCCAAGGTATAGGGATATATTAGTGGTAAGAGTAGTGTAGGATAAAAAGGAGAATGTATAAAGAGGGGAAGGTCTAGAAAGGTAATGAAATGGTAATGGAAGGAGAAGTTACACTATAAGGTTAGATTTTCATAGGATAAGGAGGAATGGTATGAAGAACATATCTATATAGGATAGTGCTAGTAGTAACAATGGTGTGAACAAATATAAAAGGATGGGAGATAAGAAAAATACTAGTGGAGAGAAAGGCGGTAGAACATGAGTGGTGGATCCCATGGAAGTGGTAACTATAGTATGATAGGAGGAATCATTATAAGAGGATGAAGGGTAGATGGATGCATAGAGGGTACAACATTATTAAATTCCATTAGAGTGGAAATATTATGAATCTAGTATTAATTCCATAAGGATAGCCACCTAATACATTATATAAATTACTAGCCAACAAGTGATGATATTTAGGGTGGAGAGGTGCATCAATACGTAATTATCAATTTAGGAAAATATCTTGTTTACCAACATATGTATCTAAATCATAGTCTCAAGTGATCATTATTTTTCATCTTCTTTAATGTCGCTCTTTATATGGTTGTCATTAGCTATTATATGAAAAAATGATTCAATCATCATTTTATTTGCTAGTCATATTAGAGTTAAGATGAAAACTCCATAAAACAAGATTTTAAAGGATATTAATTTAACTAGATAAAAGATCAACAAAAACACTCTCAAACATGCAATATACCCCAATTGCTTAGACAATGCATATAATTTCCTAATAATGTGTGCAACTAAAAACTAATAACATGTAATGAATGGATGTAGGTGATAATAATTAAATAATCCTAATTGAACTAGGGTTGTCCTTTTTATATAATTAAAAAGTTGTAAGAGCATTGTATGAAATTGTAAGATGGGAATTACTTATGAAATGTTATATGACACATAAGAGAATAAAAAATGGGGGTTACACTAGAAGATTGATTAGAATTATGAAAATCATCAAGATCATCTTAAATAATGGGTTTGAATATGTCAAAAATGGAGTGTCAACTATGAGGAGGAGGATTTGAATTTTTATGACAAGATGTAAAGAATTTGCTAAATACATCCTATAAACCAAGTCAAGGAATATGATGTTGAAATTTGTGCCAAATTTGGTGCCATTTTTAGTTCATTATTTTGGCTCATGGCTTTGGTTAAACCACACTTTCTTTATGGTTTACATTTTTTCTATTTATGTGTGCTTGAGATGGAGAAAGCATAATGATTTTTTAGGTATCATCATGCTACTAGAAATTACTCCATATTCACATGTTTAAATGATACTACTATAAGGGTATGCACATGAATATTTTATTGTAAATGATATTATTATCAAATAATATAATTGGTTCATGTTTTTGGTTGTGAGATTTTTCTTCCAAGAGGATTTTCCCATGTACATAATTATGTTATAAATTTATAATTTATACATTTCTCTTGTAACTAAAATTAAATCTATTTATCCATAGCTTTGATTGTTGAAATGGGAAAGCATATTTCATTTACACAAGCCAAAAATGTATGCAAAATGGGAAAGCAAAATACTATATGTTGAAAATGTTTTAAAAATTTTCAAACAAATGCAATTTGAATTCAACAAATTTGAAAAAAATTGCATTTAGGGTTTCGAAATTAAACAAATAGATGCATTTTAAACTCTAAAAAAATCAAATTTTAAATACCTAGTGCTTGATAGTGCTTGATATGCAAACCAGAATGATGAACTTTGGAGAGATGAACTTAAATTTGCTTTCACCGGAAAGAAAAACCTCTGTTTGGTCACCGTCATGCTCTCGGTTCGCCGCACACACCAGGGAAAGTGATTGGTAAAATTAGAAAGTAAAAGTGACAGTTGAAAATGAAAGAATTTTTAGTTTTTGTCATATTTAAGGGGTTCGGTCGAACCCATGTTGGACCGAACCTATTTAAATATGATTTTTTAATTTAGGTTTTATTGGTTTGGTTGAACCAAGGGTTCAACTGAACATATGTGTTCGGCCGAACCCATTGAATATGGTGAAAAGAAAAAATGCAAAATTTCCCTCCTCTTATAAATTGTAAACCACTATTCTAAAGCCACCCCATGATTTTGGTCTTAAATTGCATATTTGAGTTCACTTACTATTTTATTTTAATGTCCCAAGAGTGTTGTTCAAGCATATCTTACACTTTTCTATCATAAAGGAGATTGCAAGATCTTTCATAGAATTGACTCACCTAAAGGTTGAAATTCAATTCTATGATTGGAATATCTCATTTCCTCATGAAATACATGAAAGATAGATTCATTACATCCTATTTTTCTCATTCTATTTTTTCGTAAATTATTGGTGAAATCCTCATTTTAATATATGAACCTATTTTTCTATGTTTCAAGCCTTATAATGGTGCTAAAACTTTTAAATGCTTTAACTCCCATTAGGCATGAAAAAAGCTTATTGGTATAGTATTTGGTTATTTTTGGGATCAATGCATCAGACATTACCACCAATAATTGGAATAACCATTTGTGTGGCTTGTGACTATAAATTGAACGTCTATGATCATAAGGATAGATACCTATCAATCCTATGTTAATCCTAAACTAATGCAAGAAAATGGTGGAAATGTTTTACAAATTAAATAATAAATATTAATGGCATATACCAAATAGATGTGTCCTCATGACTAGAGTAAATAAATTAATAAGTCATAGTATAATGATCAATAATTTTGGACACATATAATGACTAAAAATTCTTTACATGGGTGAAGTAGCATCACAATATATCATTTAAGATAGAATTCCACTATCCTTGTATGCTAGATCATCTCTTATCAATAATTTTAAGTTATAAGTGACCAGTCCCACCAAATGTGTTTAGCAACTATGAGATGGCTTGTGGATGCCGCATAGGATTCATGAATCTAAAAGCTATATAGTTAGAGAGAATTTTTATGGAGAAATATAAGATAATGGCCACACATCCCAAAGAATGTTAGATCAACTTTATACAAAACTAGATGATCTATGCTAATCAAGAGTGAGGTTGTTGCTTTATCTTTCTTTCCAAGCATTCAATGTATATAGAAACCCTAGTTCCAACCTAGTTTCTATGTGCAAGAAGAATGCAAAAATTATAGTTTTCATATAATTTAGGAAACTTAACAAACCCTTTGAGAATGAAAATTATCCTATGCCATCTATGGATGATATCCCACAAATCATGAATAGTTGTTAGTTTTTCCCTCCCTACAAGGGTTGTTTGGGTTAAAATCTTATATTGGTGGACCATCACAATAGACATAATGATATGTTTGCAACTAAATGAAGAACATTTACTTATTTGAAAATTTCATTTGTACTTTTAAATGTGGGTGCTAATTTTCAAAGCATCATAGATATTTCCTTAATTGGAAAATATAGAATCATCCACCTATATGATCTTCGTCTATTCAAAGAATGTAGTATTGACATAGAAAAACTAAGAGTGCAATAGAATATTTTTTAACCCAAGAAAATTCAAATTTGGAGTGATTAAATTAAAAATCATTGGAGATATCATCTCTAAAAGAGGAATTGCTATAGATCTTGAAAGGTGAAAATTCCATTACCAAGAAGTAAAAAGGAACCCAAGTTCTTTTTTAGAAAAATTAATTTCATGTATTAGCTCTTGTATGACTTCATTAAAATTGTCATACCATTGAACACTATGCTTCGTAGCATAGATTTGTTTATTACATTGTTTAGTTAAGGTGGTTGCAATTATGCGGTTGGTAGTTTAATTGATAACTGTATCTCCACGATTCTTCACAGTTTCTCCATTTTATAAAAATGCCTCTATACTTTGAATAAATACAGTCATTCAAGCATATTTCATCCATATTTGGTATCAAAGATTCAACAGAAAATGGAGTGATGCTTTGGCGATCAATATTTGAGTATAGGCTAAATGATCTGTAGAGTCTGCAGTGCATGAAAAGTGATAGAAACTGTGATCTCATGCTTGTGCTACATGATAGACGAAATGAACCTATTCCTTACACATTTGGATATTTCTTAGAAAATATACTAGAAAAGTGGCATCTAGCCACAACCATATTCGATGCATACTCCTAATAAATTGAGGGACGGATCCTTTTGCTCCAAATTCTAAGACACTCATGTTTTGTCTTGAATGGTGTAATCTTACACTTATTATTTTCATTGAATGGAGATATGTAGAAGGCAATTTTACAGAAGCGTAGGTGAACAAACCAGTCCTTGAAACGTCAGATTATATGACAGAATGAACATGCATATTGTACGTTGTTTCTAAACAGTTAGATAATGAAATCTAAATGTTGTCAGGGAAGATATGGAAGAAGTTAATAAATGTGGATATTGATGAAGACAATCCCAAATGTCAAGGTACTTTCATTTTGTTGTGCTCTTAATGGAGCTAGTTTGAGCATTTACATTTTACCTTTTCATTTTGTAGTTCCTGCCGGGAACTATAGTGGAGGCCTCAATGCTTAAACAGTGATTAATCTCTCTTCCAACAGCCAATCAGCGTGTAGAATTATTTCTGAATTTCTCTGTGAATTGCTATTTCTGTCACATCCCTTACATGGAGACTATATGTTTGGTTATATATTCAAATACAATGATCGTTGCAAGTAACTGCTTTCATGTGATTATGACATTGATAATGCAATAGTTGTTCTTTTATCATAACTGTAATGTTAACGAACTTTTTATTTTGCTAGTGAATTTATTGTTCGTGCGAAGTTGAATGAGATCATGAGATTAAATTTAAATGCATATTATTTAGCCGTTGAGAACAATCTAACCATAATCCTTGTCAGTGGATGCAGGATTTGTCGATGCCATGAGAGAAAGGGAATTATCATCAGGGAGAGGACATGGTTAACAATGGATCAATTTTATCAGCAAACTCTGAGTCGGAGAATGACAAAGTTGCAAAGTTATAACCTTGGCCATGGGTAAAATTATTTAAGTAATGATTAATATAGTCAAATTAAAATATATATATATCAATAATTACCTTTAGAGGGAATTTATAAAGATTATTAAATGATAGAATATTAATAAAAGAAAATTAAATAATAAAATCATAATATATGTTAATTCCGACAAAAAAAAAAAAAAAAATCTAGTGGGGAAATGGTCATCGACGTTGGGAAGGCAGAGTTTTTGGCCATAACCCGTTCGCGCTCCTGATGAACGGGTGGGAAGTCAAGGAGTCCCGGAGGATCTTGAATGGGAGTTATAGTGAGGCAATCGCATTATGAGGGAGGTCTCTCTCTCTATCGAGGAATTGGCTTTTGAATGTATTTTTTATTTGCTTCACTTCTTACCATGAAAACATTGCTCTGTTTCGTTGGGAGCTTTTCATTTCAAAATTCCGCCATAGCTAGGGCCTTTTCTCTCATCATTCTCAGCTGATTTCAAGGGGATTTTCAAATCTAAACCAACTCTAAATTCAAAGCTACAATCTCGTCGACAACTGAACGTATTTTGTCAAGTGCGGGACCTCTAATTTTTGTCGGGTCTTGGAATAAATATCGAATTCTTCTCTCTGCAGTGGAGTGTCATCTTTGGTTTCACCGATAGGCTATAGGAAGCCAAACAAGAAACTGACTGGTGGTGATGGGTTCACAACATACGCCAAGCTCCAGACACCTTGACAGGCATGTATAAGAGTCCTTCATTTTGTGAAAGTTTGCTTCAATTATATATATATATGTATTCATTCTGAAGAACCCTCATTCTTGGAAAACATACTTATTGAGCTTCTACGTTCTGTAGAAATTATAAAGGAATTCTTTAATAGATTAATACTAGAACTGGTTCAGTAGAAGGATTTTCCTAAGAACTTGTATTGTTATCAAAATCCTTTCGAGATTTCTATTCTATTTATCTTAATTCTATGTCCGAACTATTGAAACGGATTATCTATAATTTTTGCGACCTTCATAGTCTTGAACAATCTGTAAGTTGTACTTCTCTATTCTTTCAATTCTAAAGTGGAATAGTGTCAAGTTCTCCTTCTAATCCAGTTCTTCAAATGAGGACAAATGCAATGACCCGCTGAATCTTTAACAATAAAACTCTTCTTTTATTTGCTCAAAGAAAACAATATATCTATATATAAATGTTCTGGGTTTAGCTAATCATGTTTAAGACCGGCTTTTTCCTTGCACTTTGTTTCAAAGTCTTTGTAAGAAAATGGGTAGCATCTTCTCTACCATGTTCTTTTCTTTGTTAAAGGTCTGAAGGTATCTCTTTCTCTAAAACTATCTTTCTGTTTTTCTGTCCCCGACTGAAAACAGTTTGCTTCCATTGAGGAGATATGATTAAGAATCTAATCAATCATATAGGTTTAAGGAAATAACTTAAACTTAATTAAGAAAATATTTCTTTCCAAACCAAGACCTGGTAATATTAAACCTTGAGATTGAATAGCATCTTTATCTGCTTATTCCAAATTTTCCTCTTCTGGCGTATAGAGGTTATAGATTTGGAAGGGTTCCAATACCGAACCAGTCTCTTCCTATCACTTCCTCTCTCTCTCTATGATTAAATTAGCAAATTAATTTTAAGTGAAGAGAAAATATTTGAGCCTTATCTCTCTCTCTTAAAGGGTTATGAAGACAACTTAATCTTAAGAAAGACCCTTAAACATGTTATTGCGATGTTAAATCCTATGGATGAGATATAATCTCGAACCTGATTTGAAAGTTACTATAGTCTAGAGATGTTGAGAATATCAAATTGTGTCAACTGGAATGGGAAAAGATTATGAGCCCCCCTCATGACTTGAGACTTTACTTATGAACCCATGAGAGGAATGAGCTTGTCTAAGCCAGACAATCTTTTCATTTAAACTATAAATCTAAAGAATATGACGCTGATTTAAGAACCTTGTTGTATAATAAATGAGAAATGAAATTTAATCTAGGCATTATAATTTAAGTCTTGGAACAAACGACATCTTTTCGAGCAAAGGTGAATGCTGACAGCATGGTAGTGCTAGAGATGTCAGCACAGTTGTGCCAGAGACATCGACACAGTAGTGTCAAAGATATCGGCACTGGAGTGCCAGTATTACAAAAATCCTTGGCCAAGGTACGATGCGAGATTCAGCATCTATCAGCTATCAAGTACCAGATATACCACTTATCAGAGAGGCCTTTCTAGTTGGGAGGTACCCTTAGTTAGGACGATCAAGAGGTATAGGTCCTTGACACCAGGCTCAGAGACATGATGATAATTTGATCCATGTTGATTACCCTCGTGAAGGGCGGGTTCTTCAGTTGAAGAAACTCGGGAGACTAGTAGGTCTTGGTTGGGCAGTAAAGCCCCTGATGAACAAAGAGAAGCTATTTCCTTTCCTTAGTTCATATATTGGTTAATGGGAACCCTAGTTTGACAGTTATTTAGTAGTAATCTTCTGTGTGACGATTGATGGAAACAGTTAGATGTTACCTTTCAGCTGAAACTGAAAACTTGGAAGTTAGTTGGAAATTTAAAATGAACAGTTGAAATGATTCGGAAACAAGTTAGTTGTGCTTCAGCTGAAATCGAAAAAAAAATGGTTGAATTTTTAAAACCGTAGTCTGGTTAGGTTGTTACATATGGTATCAGAGCTACCAGGTTCGACACTGAACCTCGGGGCTCATCATGCAACTCAGAAAATTGAAATCAACCTTGTGAACCTTGTAAACCTTTGCTTTGAATCTATCACAGTGAGTGGTAGTTATTTTGCATTAAAAATCTATCACAAGAAGTGATAGTTATTTTTGAAACATTTTTGTATTGGATCTATCACAGGAAGTGACAGTTACTGTAAACAATTACGTGATTGAGTCTATCACAGGAAGTGAAAGCCAATCCTATAAACAAATCTTGTATTGAGTCTATCACAGGGAGTGATAGCTTTTTTGTAACTATTGGAATTGAATTTGTCACAAGAAGTAATAATAATCTTTGTAAACAATTTTGCTTGTAACCGTTAAATGCTCTTAGAAGTAATTTGAGTTATCAAGTAATTATGAAATGATTCCACCTAAGTTAAGGCAAGGTATGCCTAGGGTATCGAGATTGTGATCAAAACTTAAAATATAGCTTAATTTGAACTTGTGGATTAAAGATTCAGAAGCAATCAACCAGGTGCAGGGGCATCTAAGTATCGAAAATTCTTGAAATATATATATATATCAAGATAAGATGAACTCTAGTCTAATGTCTAGATTGATCAGAAAGAGCCAAGTGAAATTAAAGGATCAAGATGATAAGAAAAGCAAAAGTCGAGGACAACATGCTGTTACATGAAAGATAGCCTAAAAAAAAAGGGGAAGCAAATTAGTGTTTTATCTTTTAATCCCTTTGTGGAGTCTAGAAGGAGGATCAATAATTGAATGGATGTTTAATTACTTCATTGAAGAGGAGTTACCTCATATTGATAATACTGTGATATCACAGATTAAGTTGTTTGAGGATATCACTTTTGGTTCTTCATCAAACCGATGAATCAGGAGTTACAAGATTTGATTTGTTATGGCAGGAAGTTGTTGACATGAGCACCCTGAAATGCAAATATAATATGACAAGATGATGGACAACTTAAGGTGACAAGTTTTCTATCTACGTACATGGTCTGCCATGTTACTGGAATGATAAATACTTGTTAGAAGATTATTGACTATATGACAAACAGAGCATTCACTGTGTCCCTTAATGAATTATGTATGAACCTTTTTGATCAGGTCTCAAAACATACTTACCCAACATTCATCAAGAAAGAACTGTGATTTTTATGGTACCTCAGGAAGTATTGGCATATATGGTGCATTATAGTTACCTCACATATTTATTTTTCCATTAATATTCAAGAACTTCAGATGGAATTGGTTCATCTTCGTAGCGGTGATTGTGTTTAGGCCAGTGGCAATAAAATTTCATGGTGCAGATATATTCATACAAATCTTGGATAAGCATCACTGGTAGAACTCTTGGACAAGTTCCTGTGATTGGCACTACAAAGACATTTCCTTGTAAACAGAGCTAATGAAGACGTCAACCACATGATTAAGGTGATGGTGAGTATCAGCGAGATCATCTCTTGAAAATAAAAATAAAAATGGTAAGAGTTTATTGTTCAAAACCCTCCTTGACCTCTTGGTACATAGGTTTATTGTTCAAAAATTCAGTTCAAGAATGGTACAATGGTGATGGAGCAATTAAGCAGACAACTTGTTTGAATGTGTAAACTCGTAAAACATTTCAGTTGATACACCAAGATTATATGTGATTTTGATAAAATTTGCAACTCATTCACGCTTAGTTGTTGTTATCTACCTGAGAAGAGATAGAAGATCAATGTTATGAGTTAAGAGGAATGAGAGTGTTGCAGTTACAAACATGTCACGAAGCTTGCTTTTCTGCAAGGTTATTACAGATCTTCTTGGCAACACTTGACAATGGCATAATGACTCTGATGTCTTTAACTATAGCATTTTTACTAGTGGTAATCTTAGTGATGGCAACATAAGGACATACAAAGTCACAGGTATATGGTATTCTTTAATTGGTGGAAACTTGGTACAAATGATATTTGATTGGTTTCTCAATTTGGTTAAGCCACCGATGATCATTAAGCAGGTATCTGTAACACATGTTATGAACAGGAACATGCATACCATGGATATGAATATAATACATTGGTTTCCTCATATGTGTCACAACACAAAACTTTGGTCGGATAGTTGTACAGAGCTCATTCTTAATTGGGAAAGCTTTTCATGCTTAATTCTACACCGGTTGATAGTGATTGCATTATTGTCTTCTCAAGAAGTGATTTATTGGCATGGAATGCAGAGAAAATGGTATAGAACTAAGAAATACTTGCTCACCGAGATTCATGAGAAAATCAATTTCTGTAATTAAGCATAAGTAAGGATGAAAGTTTGAAGGACTTATTGTTTGATGCATTTGTAACACAGTCTCTAATTTAATGTAAGTTTTTGGAAGGACTGATAGCAGTGCAACAATTTGCTTCCTTGTTAATGACTTAGTTAAGTCACGTGGTGCATGATAAATGTTCTCTAGATCTTGGCACTGTAATGGATTTTGGTAGAATCCCTTTTTAATATTGGAAAGAGATGCCATTACTCTATTTCTTAAATTCTGAATGGTCTAGCTGCTGAGTTTTGAAAATTGATATGGCCAATTGGTCAAAAAAATAAAAAAATAAAAATAAAAATAAAAATTTAATGATGAAAATGAGTTTACTCTTTGACTTATTGTTGAAATTAAAGTTGTTTATATTTGATGTTGAGTTAAGTTATTGTACAGGAACATTTTGGTTGTTCACAATGTTTGATGAAATTTTCATCTCTATCATGTCCTGGATGGGCCTCTGATAGATCCTATAAGGAAGTAATTGTAAGAAAATGCACCTAGTATGTTCATAACTTTACAATGAAAGAAGCATCATCTTATGGTTTGTGGGCAGACAGTTAGTCAAATAAGCCCAAGTGAATAGTTTCTCCAAGTTGAGCAGGATGGAGAACTTATGCCCCAAACATTTAGCTAACCAGAGTTGTCGTACTTAGCAGGAGGGTATCCTTAGTAGTGCGACAGAGCTGGTTAAGTGGGGGTACACACCAGAGTTTAGATGGCAACTGAAGTTGGGAAATTCTTCCTTTCAATGGTAAGCCGAGTCTTAAAGGATAGTTAAACTGAAAAGGGAATTATGATCTTTCTTTTGTATATAATTAAAAGATTATTTTAATGATGCATTAATTAAATGAAACTACTACATGATGGAAATCTTTCAACTAGAAAGGTGAAGGTTGATGTTAACTTTTGGTGAAATTCACTAGGTCAAACTGTGTTAAAAGTAATTGATTGCTACACTCATGAAGATTATTCATCCTTATGGTGTTTGTTATAACAACTTTTGTATCCATTTGAAACATTGGACAGAAAAGATGTCGAATTCCTGTAAGCTAGGTAAGCTAGGAGACAGGATTAGCATTAGTTGGAATGTTATCTGAAATGGTAAAACAAATCAAACCGATCAGAAAAGATTGGTGGAAACTATTAACAGATAGAAAGCTAAGTAAATACCACTTGGGAGGATTATGAAGAAATCCTTCAAAAGTTTCCTTATCTTTTGTTGAACAATTGAGAACACTATCCTTATGTTTGTGGATATATTTAAATTTAGAATAAACAATCATCGAGGACGATGATTCTTAAGGGGAGGAGTATGTCACATCCCTTACATGGAGACTATATGTTTGGTTATATATTCAAATACAATGATCGTTGCAAGTAACTGCTTTCATGTGATTATGACATTGATAATGCAATAGTTGTTCTTTTATCATAACTGTAATGTTAACGAACTTTTTATTTTGCTAGTGAATTTATTGTTCGTGCGAAGTTGAATGAGATCATGAGATTAAATTTAAATGCATATTATTTAGCCGTTGAGAACAATCTAACCATAATCCTTGTCAGTGGATGCAGGATTTGTCGATGCCATGAGAGAAAGGGAATTATCATCAGGGAGAGGACATGGTTAACAATGGATCAATTTTATCAGCAAACTCTGAGTCAGAGAATGACAAAGTTGCAAAGTTATAACCTTGGCCATGGGTAAAATTATTTAAGTAATGATTAATATAGTCAATTTAAAATATATATATATAAATATCAATAATTACCTTTAGAGGGAATTTCTAAAGATTATTAAATGATAGAATATTAATAAAAGAAAATTAAATAATAAAATCATAATATATGTTAATTCCAACCAAAAAAAAAAAAAAAGGAATTCTAGTGGGGAAATGGTCATCGACGTTGGGATGGTTTTTGGCCATCCCGTCTGTCCGCCTCGGCTAGTCCTGGTGGATCGAAGGAGTCATAGTGAGGCACTGTGATTATGAGGGTGCCCTCTGTTCTATAGTTTGAATGTGTTTTAAACGATGCTCTGTTTCGTTGGGAGCTTTTCATTTCAAAATTCCGCCATAGCTAGGGCCTTTTCTCTCATCATTCTCAGCCGATTTCAAGGGGATTTTCAAATCTAAACCAACTCTGAATTCAAAGCTACAATCTCGTCGACAACTGAACGTATTTTGTCAAGTGCGGGACCTCTGATTTTTGTCGGTCTTGGAATAAATATCGAATTCTTCTCTCTGCAGTGGAGTGTCGCTTTGGTTTCACCGATAGGCTATAGGAAGCCAAACAAGAAACCGACTAGTGGTGATGGGTTCACAACATACGCCAAGCTCCAGATGCCTTGACAGGCATGTATAAGAGTCCTTCATTCTGTGAAAGTTTGCTTCAATTATATATATATGTATTCATTCTGAAGAACCCTCATTCTTGGAAAACATACTTATTGAGCTTCTACGTTCTGTAGAAATTATAAAGGAATTCTTTAATAGATTAATACTGGAACTGGTTCAGTAGAAGGATTTTCCTAAGAACTTGTATTGTTATCAAAATCCTTTTCGAGATTTCTATTCTATTTATCTTAATTCTATGTCCGAACTATTGGAACGGATTATCTATAATTTCTGCGACCTTCATAGTCTTGACCAATCTGTAAGCTGTACTTCTCTATTCTTTCAATTCTGAAGTGGAATAGTGTCAAGTTCTCCTTCTAATCTAGTTCTTCAAATGAGGACAAATGCAATGACCTGCTGAATCTTTTAACAATAAAACTCTTCTTTTATTTGCTCAAAGAAAACAATATATCTATATATAAATGTTCTAGGTTTAGCTAATCATGTTTAAGACCGGCTTTTTCCCTGCACTTTGTTTCAAAGTCTTTGTAAGAAAATGGGTAGCATCTTCTCTGCCGTGTTCTTTTCTTTGTTAAAGGTCTGAAGGTGTCTCTTTCTCTAAAACTATCTTTCTGTTTTTCTGTCCCCGACTGAAAACAGTTTGCTTCCATTGAGGAGATATGATTAAGAATCTAATCAATCATATAGGTTTAAGGAAATAACTTAACCTTAATTAAGAAAATATTTCTTTCCAAACCAAGACCTGGTAATATTAAACCTTGAGATTGAATAGCATCTTTATCTGCTTATTCCAAATTTTCCTCTTCTGGCGTATAGAGGTTATAGATTTGGAAGGATTCCAATACCGAACCAGTCTCTTCCTATCACTTCCTCTCTCTCTATGATTAAATTAGCAAATTAATTTTAAGTGAAGAGAAAAGATTTGAGCCTTATCTCTCTCTCTTAAAGGGTTATGAAGACAACTTAATCTTAAGAAAGACCCTTAAACATGTTATTGCGATGTTAAATCCTATGGATGAGATATAATCTCGAACCTGATTTGAAGGTTACTATAGTCTAGAGATGTTGAGAATATCAAATTGTGTCAACTGGAATGGGAACAGATTATGAGCCCCCCCTCGTGACTTGAGACTTTACTTATGAACCCATGAGAGGAATGAGCTTGTCTAAGCCAGACAATCTTTTCATTTAAACTATAAATCTAAAGAATATGACTCTGATTTAAGAACCTTGTTGTATAATAAATGAGAAATGAAATTTAATCTGGGCATTATAATTTAAGTCTTGGAACAAATGACATCTTGTCGAGCAAAGGTGAATGCTGACGGCACGGTAGTGCCAGAGATGTCAGCACAGTTGTGCCAGAGACATCGACACAGTAGTGTCAGAGATATCAGCACATGAGTGCCAGTATTACAAAAATCCTTGGCCAAGGTACGATGCGAGATTCAGCATCTGTCAGCTATCAAGTACCAGATATACCACTGATCAGAGAGGCCTTTCTAGTTGGGAGGTACCCTTAGTTAGGACGATCAAGAGGTATAGGTCCTTGACACCAGGCTCAGAGACATGATGATAATTTGATCCATGTTGATTACCCTCGTGAAGGGCGGGTTCTTCAGTTGAAGAAACTCGGGAGACCAGTAGGTCTTGGTTGAGCGGTAAAGCCCCTGATGATAATTCTCTTTCCCTCATCCCTAAAGAAGCCAAGTATAAAAACAAGATGATGATGTCAAATGTATTTCTTCCTCACTCGTAAATCCAGGTACATGCAATGCTATTTAAGCTTACTTTCATTTATGCAATGAACGATGTTCTTGTATGTTAAATGTCTGTTGTAAGAATTTACAATTAATTAGTTAGACAGTTACTGGTATCATTCAGCTGAAATGAAAGATCTGAAACTAGTTAATGAACAAAGAGAAGCTATTTCCTTTCCTTAGTTCATATATTGGTTAATGGGAACCCTAGTTTGACATTTATTTAGTAGTAATCTTCTGTGTGACGATTGATGGAAACAGTTAGATGTTACCTTTCAGCTGAAACTGAAAACTTGAAAGTTAGCTGGAAATTTAAAATGAACAGTTGAAATGATTCGGAAACAAGTTAGTTGTGCTTCAGCTGAAATCGAAAAAAAAATGGTTGAATTTTTAAAACCGTAGTCTGGTTAGGTTGTTACAATTTCTATAGTTAAGTTGCATATTTTTTATACAAAATATTGATTGCAAGATTTTTGGCGCTCTGTGATTGGCATGGGAAATGGTTCTGTAGATTGTCAGAGGCCCTACATTTGTTACGAGGCAAGAGAGCGCACGAATACCCGAGGCTCCTGCAGATTGTCAGAAGGCTAGAGACGTGGAAATCATTCTTGCAACAGTGTCGACAATTTTTGCATGCAAATGAGATGTATTGCTGCTGCTTATTACCGCCATCTTTGCACGAAACGATGAGTCCCTGCATACAAAGAATTTCATGGACAATCCCGGCATGAAAAACCAGGGTTTGTGTGGCTGGGAGCTGTGAGAACAATTTCTTTCCATGGAGATACATCTTTCTGTGCAAACACATGCAATGTTTATCTCAATCGCATAAAGGAAGATTTATTTCACACCACGCATGAGCTTCGGCCCCAAATAGTATTCACCGGTCTAAAGCCAGGGCAATATATAATTTCTTTCATATGCATACGGACGACTGCTAAGTTGCACAATCTTGGATGGCATTGAGCTGGGAACCCTTCATGCCAGAGATTGGCCATGGCTTGGAGCGCATCTGGTATTCGTTTCGGTGAACCAATGGGATTAGCTTTTGAGGCTACGCCGCCCCCAACCCGTAAGCGCACCTGCCAGCTCCATTTTAGCTATTGTTTCTTTTCCCTACTTTCAAAGCTTTGCAGCTGTAGGGCTTTTTCTCCCATTTTTACTAAAACGCGAAAACCACCCAAATTTCCAGTGTATGCAAACAGTAGATTGTAGAAAAGGTCCTGCCGGTCATTTTGGCCTGTAAGATGTTGAAAATCCTCTCATCTACTATACATGGTGATGGTTGGCTTGGGACCATCATTGAAATTTTGACACATCTATCAAGTGAACTGGAATCTTGTCCATAATGTGTGATTTGGGTGTCATTTCGTTTGTGTGCCCTACATTGCTGGGGATTAATGGTATGTCGTGGCTTGAAGGCTTATTGTGTGCCATAGAATCGCCATACGATATGTCCCAAACAATAAGATTGTGCCAATTGACAACATAATGTGAAAGATAGTTGTGGGAATGACAGATGGCATACTGTTATTTACTACCGTTCATACCTACTGTGAGCTAATGGCAATCTAAATTTAAAGTGGTCATTCATATACAAAGCCTTGTTACATTCTAATAGTTAAAAGGGAACTCGTTTACTACGTTTGCTTCATAAAAATTCTCTTAGCCACATGGTCATGCAAAAGAACTTAAAGCAATAATAATACAATTAGAGCTTCATAGTTTACACAGGTACCAACAATAATAATGCAAGTAATGGTCTTAAGGCTCTGCCCTTTTGTATGTCACTGAAGAAAATGGTAGGCTAACAACCCTTATTGATACTCTCCAGACAAATTTTCCACAACTTGAGAATGCTCTAATACTAAAGATTCAAAGGGATCTTATGATGAATTCTCTTTTGAAAACATGTCAATTAAGCTTTTGTGGCATTTAGCATTCATTTCATAATTTTAAGACTACACATTGCCAAGACCAAGGTATAGCACAACACACGTTTGTTTAGTCTTCTAATCAGTCTTTCTTATGAAAGAGATTCTATGGTAATCCATACGAGTTTGAAATGAAGTCAACGGACCAATCATGTAAAAGAAACTAAAGCACAATCCACCTCCTCACATGAAACCTCCACCACCACAAACACTAGTGGCTACTGCTAATGGTTCTGCTTCATCAAAACAAATCGTAACTGTTCTAGCCACGGTTTCTTCTATAATTTCCAACAATTCACGTACAGAATTTTTCAGCATCTCTATTTTAAATATTGATATTATTCTAGAACTTAAAAATAGAGCATGTCTAGTAATTAGCATCCCTTTGATATGTCTAACAGGTCTAGTGAACAATTTTATTTAGCATTGCAGTTATTGATTATGTAGCTCAAGCATAGCTCTTTGGACTTCACTGTCACCATTGCCAGATCCAGAATCTATATCAACATATCATATATGGTCAATCTCATCCATTAAGATTATGGATGGGGCATGTTCTCTGCCAAAGTTATGCAAAAAGAATGAGATTGTACCATGTAAAATCCTTTCATTACAATCTTCAGAATTCAAGAAAAAATCATATAATTCAGGAGTCATGCACAGTTCTTCAAGCATCTTCATTCCTACTGTACCCGAGTTGCAAGGAGGTCCATTGTAGTAAACAATACAGCCACAATGTTGATCTTTACCCTAGATAACTGTGAATCAGCAACTATACATTTTATTTCTAAAAAATGGTATACTAGTCATGTATACGTGTATAAAGCACAAATAGCAATTTGATTTAAATAACCAGAGTTTAACAGGGTTGTGAACAACAAGAAAAGATAAAAAACAACTAAAATATGATATAAATCACTTGAACAGGCACGCCATACTTCCAATGCTCATTACAAAAGTTATCTTGCTATTGGGATTCCCGTCAGCTCCCCTGTTTCATCATAAAAGATACATAAAAGAAGTGGAAGTGAATAATAGAGATCCCGTATTTTAGTTGCCTAAGAATCATCGTAGAAAATGGTTGACAAAGACTCTATTTTGCCTTATAAAGTATGCATCTGAATGAACTCTACTCAGGCTTGTCTAATAGTTCCAACCTATTACATTATCCTAGTTGCCCAAGATTTAATTAAGATATCCTACATCAAAGAAACAAAATCAATTGAAGATAATTATAGTGTAGGCCCCTGAATTTTAAACATTACATGTTCTGAAATAAGAAAGAAGAAGATATTGAAAAGAATGCTGATACAATAGATGCTTTCTCTTGTAATAACGAACTTTTGAATTTTAAACATTACATGTTCTGAAATAAGAAAGAAGAAGATATTGAAAAGAATGCTGATACAATAGATGCTTTCTCTTGTAATAAATGCATCCAACATATCACTGAACAAAACATTGAGAGGGACAACATGCCTGGTTATTTACCACCATATTTGTTTTCAGCATTGCAACTTATGCTGACAACACAGTGAATTCTTTATTGCATGTTAACATGTTCAATTAATTTGGCTGGAGAATGGCAGAGTTTTATAGCTCACACCATAGTTCCATTTTTTATGATGCCTACCCCACCAGAATGAGTTTGGGTGCAAGTCTGAGGCTGTTTTTAAGAATAATTATGCCTTATTCCTGACATCTAAACCCTAAGGAAGTCGGTGTCCTGCAGTCTATGTTGCTACCCTAGAACACAAGATAAAGTTGAGATATTTGCTTCTTGTTACCAATTTTAAAGGAATTGAGCAATAATTAGGCCTTAACCCCTAACCATGTTTGCTGGTTTTTGTTTCAATGGATTGTATTTTTAGCTTCAATTCTCTTTTTTTCTCCTTGCTTGTGCTTGCAAATGAAATGAATATCATTTGAAGTGCTATAAATCATTCTGCATGTTTTAGGATTTAAGAGTTTTGATTTACTTTTGTTTCTTTTCTAGTTTTCCCACCTAACAGTCGTCACCAAGTTTTGCAGATGAGATTCATCAGGTCTGGTGAGACTGTTACGTAGTGAGTCTCTGAAACTCAATTTGTGCCACTGGCCTTGAGACTCACCTTGTGTGAGTCCTAGTGACTCTTGAAACTATGGTAGGGACAATGGGCAGCATAGTAGTATTGGTCTTTTTTTTCTTTTCAAAGGGAATTAATGGCAATCTTCCAATATTGTCTCTTTTCTATGGGCTAAAGTCATCATAGTGATCATAAGGATTTAATTGTAAGAACAAATGTATATGCAACCCTCGATGTTAGTGTCATATTGACCAAAAGGATGCTCCATTCAATTACCGAAACCTTGCTTTGCACTAAATTACATTTTGTTGCACACTAAATGGTTTCTTGACAGTATGTCCACAGTCCATGATACTGGCCATAAGAGTGCTTATGATTTTAGCTGTGTAATAGTTTCCAGCATAATCCACAGTTCATCAAATGGAAATTTAAAGTAGAATCATTAATGAATTTTGGGCCATGAGAAAATGGTCATTGAGATCTTTCCACATTACGTGTCATGCCTGTGAGCACAAGGAATTAACAGTTGTTTTTAATCTTTCTTGAATATTTGACATGATGCCAACTGAGTTGCATGCCTAGTGATGGACCCAAAATGCTCAAATACAATTAATATGATCCTAGTTAAGTAAAAGTTATGTTATTTGTATCAGAAAATGCAAGCAAAATATGAGTCATAGGTTAAGGACAGCTATGTTTCATTTTAAAGTCAATAGGAATTATAAATAATATTGTCATAGAAATTTTAACAAAGGAGTTACAACGAATCTCGTCTTAAGGGAGCCCTAGTGTTTTTAAAATAGGCTTATGAAATTGTTACAACCAAGTTAGAATGAAGTTACTAATGTCATTCAACAAACCTTTACAATTGTAACCACCACAAATTCTACATTATAGCATTTCTCCTTACAAATGCACCAATAGCAAACTTGTAGGATATGTTGTGGTAAAACCCTTGATATGTGTACTATTGTACCAGGTACAAGTACAATATGACTCAAGTATGGCCTGAGTACTATATCTGATTGTATCCGTGATCTACTCTGATACCACAATTCACATTTGGAGCCCAACTCTCAATATATCAAAATCCTCTATGCTATTCATAGAACAATACATTAAAAATCAATAGATAAATAATAAAGTCTGGCATAATAGAATCCTGTATTTTGGTTATGTTAAAATAAATATTTAAATAGCTCCCTTCGGGTTTCTTTTGTAAATGTGTGTGCGTCGGCCTGTGCATCGCCGAGTTTAGCTAGCTTTCCATCGAATTTTGATCTACCACTTTGTGCATCCTCACTTCGCAGCTTAGGGTAGTGGCTTCCATTTCGGGTCCCGAGGGGCTACGCTGGGCATCCACGTGTCTCGCTTGCGGAGGATTTTATTTCTTTTTTCCTTGAGGTCTCTTTGGGTCGTGAAAGCCTTCTGCGGGGACCGTCATTTCTAAAGATTGTCAGAGGGACCCACATCTTGCTACGTGGTGGCGTATCGCAAGATTTTCATGCGGGAATGAAATAAACAAATGCAGGATGCGTACTGCTTGCGTGAGGTTTTATTTTTCCTTTCTGCAGGTGTTGGCGGGCCCTACCTTCTGCTAGGTGGCAACCATTCGCAACTCTTTCAATACTGCAGGGAGGTGAGCAACCGCGGGCTGCGAAATGCTGCCACGTATCTTTCACACCCGGTTGATGCAGCTTTCTCTCCACTATAGCAGGGACCTTAGCCCATTGGACACGTGTTACATCTTTGCAATCTCTCAACAGCAATGAAAGAATTTTTCATTCGGGCAACGACAGGATGCCACGTGCCTTACAACTGATCTTCGAAGTGGGTGATAGGCTAGCTAGGGAGATATGCTCTTGGGTGTTGTTCATCATGGTTCTCCAAAGCGGTGGATGACACTTGTCGCCTTGAGCCTGGCTAGGACCATTTCCATCATTACGAAGGGCGCGCCTACAACTGGATGACCAGATGTTGTGTTCTAACTCGTTTCCATTATAACGGCATTGGGAATCTTCTGATTCTGGCATCATTGCAGGGGATTGTGGGATCTTTTCTGTTATAGCTCTCCAAAGCGGTGGGAGTTTTCTCTCCGGCTATATATACTCTCTTGGTTAATGAGAGAAGAGGAGGAGAAAAAAAGAAAACTTAAGAAAGGATACTGGTTTTAGGAAGAGACACCAGGCCTTTTTTATATGTTTATTTTCAAGAAACTTCCAGACTATGCCAATTGTTCGGCTTTCTATTTTTTTTCATGTATTGATTAAACTGTAAACTGTGCTCTTTATTGTTTTTAGCATTTCATTTGACAAGACTTCTATATATTGAATACAAGCTTGCTTATCTAAATCATGTCTAAATTACTCTTCTTAGTAGTAAGGATATATGCAATATTATTTTATGTCAATAAATGAACTGTTTATGCTATAGCTTTAAGTCTCTGACGCTTTGGAACGTGACAACACCATTCAGGCCCTTAAATCTATGATTTACCGTGCCCATCAGCAAATTTTGGCACATAGCCTTAGATTAGACTTTGCTTCATTATATCCATTTCCCCTTCCCTTTCCAAAATCCATTATAGAAGAAGTCAGCTTCTTTAAAATTTGGAGGTCACTCAGTTTGGTGCAAAGGAGTCCCCCTTGAACTGAGTTTCCCATAAGGCACTGTTACCTCGTCAATTTTTGGCATCAACAGTTTGTCCTTTTTCTAGCATGCCTGGTTGGACATGAACTAATGAAATTACCTTGTAGAGGGATGTATGAGCCATCGGCCTGTAACTAGATCCCAGACTACAAATAACCTAGGTTTACTAGTACCTCCGCTAGGGACAGTCCAGGCCACAAATCAGCTAGTAACCGTTCCATTCCCACTGCCCTTTCCTCTCACCATGTTGCCAGCCGCGAATAGAAACTATGTAGCATGGGATGCTGGAAGTCACCTAGTAGCTCTGGTAGCGCCTACTGTTTGGGGCAGTATCCCAATTTCGGCCCTGAAAGCTCTTCCCAAATTTTCTGGAGACAACACAAAAAGGCCAGCAGAACATTTGCAGGATGTAGCAAATGTATGTCTGGTACATGGTATTACAGTGTAGAATGTATCCCTGGGGCTCCTCACTGCATCCTTCAAAGGCAAGGCTTTGAATTGGTACCGAACACTGACTCCAAATTCAATTCACACTTGGGATGACCTCAGAGATCCATTCTATGAAAGGTTCTCAAATGACGAAGATCATTCTTCGTTATATTATCAGCTATCTGCCATAAGACGAGCGCCCCAGGAGGCTCTGACGGATTTCAATGCCCGTTTTCACTCAAATTGGCAGAGGATTCTTGTGACTATCCGCCCGACTCTAGAAATGTCATTCATATTTTATCTGAAGTCCATTAACCCTGACATTTTTGTGATGATTAAGTCTTTGGGAGGAGCCACTCTACCAAATGCTTATTCTACCGCTATCAAAGCTGAGAATCATTTGATAGATTCTGAAAAGTTGCCTCCTCGACCTATTATCTTGATATTTCCTGAAATATCAAACTCAACACAAGAGGTTGCATCGACTAGTTCCGTAGCAGCTCCCCAGTCGATGCACTCCTATGTGGCTACTACTGAAAGCTTGGCTTCTACATCAGGTTCTTTTGAGGATGAAATAGGCGACCTCAAGGAGATGTTGCGAACTATGGCAAATGACATAATAACTCTCAAGCGGAACCAAGCAATGCCTCCACGGCCCTCATATCAAAACTATCAAGGTGGGCGCTCTACTTATCAGCAAAATCAATATTAGAGTGCACCTCACACTAATCCACCAGCACCGACTACCAACCAAATGGTCCTGATGCCTATTCCACTCACAAGTGCGTCGCCAAGCTCAAGTAGAGAATTAACCGCAAGACAAAACAATCTTATTGATGAAATCAATCCATGGTGTTTTCCCTACAATGATGCACATATGCCCTAAAATTTTCCACGTAGCAACTTACAATAGAAGGTAGCAGAGCAACGTAGTCAAGGTACTACAACAGAAAATGGAGAATACATATGTGCCTTGGCAATGGAGAATGCGGTCCTTACCGTACAAATGCAAGGAATGTCCTTAGAGCAAGAGTCTTCTATTTCTCCTGATCATGCACTCTTCTCCTGGATGGAAGATGAGGAAAAGGTGTTTGCCAATGATGCATCCATATTTAAAACACCACAGGTGCAATCTGACTATAACACACGCTCAAAGAGGAGATTCACCAGTGAGCCTATTGTTTCACTTCTGGATAGCCCGCAACGCAAAGGTGTGTCTGATCAAATTCCTGGCGGTTCGACCGTCGCTTCGCCTTCTCAACCACGGAAGGAAATTATTATAACAAGAGCAAAAGAGCAGAAATCTCTGAGCTCGTCACCTTTTAATGTGGTGGAGCAATTAAAGAAATCATTCGCTAATGTGTCTTTATGGGACATTCTAGCTATCTCAAAACAGAAGACTATGCTATAGAAGGCACTTCAGCAAGAGATCCACTCAGTACCAATAGAGCCGTCTGCCAGTATAGAGGTGGTTTATCAAATGCCACTAGCTAAGGTTCTTGCAGACAAAGCGAAGGAATCCCATGTGGAAGGTAGAGGTAGGCCAAAACCTCAACCCTTCTTCTTGACTCTCATTATAGGGGAAAAGCTATTACACAATGCTATGATTGATTATGGCGCTAGTACAATGGTTATGCCAAAATTGATAGCTGAAGCCTTGGGACTCAGCTATGAACCTATGAAGAAGGGGGTGATGCAGCTGGATGGAAATAAAGTTGATTAGATGGGTGTCATCAAAGCGCTTCCATTAACTCTATTTTCCTACCCAAGTATCACGGTCCCGCAAGATACAGTGATCATAGATGTTCCTCCTATGTTTGGTCTCTATCTATCTCAAGAATTTATTTCAAAGGTGGGCGGATATTTGTCTTTAGATTGGTCACATCTAATACTCAAGACCAAACACGGCACAAAAATGAAGATAGAATCGAAGGCTCTACATTCTGAACACGTGGCAGATGAGGCCCTGATCAATTTTGAGGCTGCACATACCTTTATCACCAAGCAGGACATGTATAGTGTCGAACTGCTAGAGGAAGAGAAGGTGAGTGGAGACCGAAATGATAAGGAAGATGCTCTATTGATCAAACACATAAATAATGATCCTTTTAGGAATTATCATGCTACCAGGTTGGGCACATATGTGATTTATGATGAAGACCAAGTTCTTTTGAAGGTCGCCAAAGAATTCGACGATAACCAAGCAAATGAGCTGTGGACATTGTATTTTGACGGAGCAAGGAGCAAAGTTGGAGCTGGAGTAGGGGTATGTCTAATATCCCTGCAGAATGAAAATTTGTTGAGGTCTTTCCGATTCTAATTCACCTGTTCAAACAATCAAGCTGAATATGAAGGGTTAGTCCAAGGCCTAAGCCTAGCAGAACGAATGGGTATTAAGCAATTGATTGTGTTCAGAGATTCTGAATTGGTAGTTAATCAGGTTCAGGGAATTTCTGTAGTGAAAAATGTCCAAATGAGATCCTATCGGCATCGAATCTAGGACCTGATTGAAGGTTTTGAAGCTTTCAACATCCTAACCGTTCCCTGAACGCAGAATAGCGATGCAAATTGCATGGTGGTGATCGGTGCTCAGTTTGATCTTGTCTCTGACTTGCTTCAGAACAAATATTCAATGTGAATGCTTGTTCAACCAACGATTCCTGACAATGATCAAAGTTGGCAAGTCTTTGAGAGCGATGAGCACATCGCCTCGTTTATCCAGCACTCAAGGGAATTTGCTGATCAACTTCAACCAAAGATTGCTGAGGCCTATGAAGGACAAATTATGCAGCTCAAGTCAAATAAACTTCCGAAAGGATTAGTTACTCTCAAGAATTTTTTTGATTGTAATGACGCTCGAAATGATAAGCGGAAGTTCATGGAAAACAAATGTGATTATGAAAACCTTCGAGTCTCTGATGGTAGGAATCTCTGAGTCAGAAAAGATGTCCCACGGTGAGATAGAGAAAGGCTTATCAGTTTCTATGAAAAATATGGAGTAGTGGCCTAGTCCTATGATGATCTGGAGGGTTACGATCTTGGCATCATTCAGCACACTATTGAACTAATAGAAGGTGCAAAACTAGTCTGATAGAAGCAGAGGCCAGTCAACCCTAAAGTTGAGGCCCTAATGGCACAAGAGCTAACCAAGCTCATTGATTCACGTATTGTCTTCCCAATCAAACATAGTACTTGGGTATCAAACCTAGTACCAATCAGAAAGAGGAATGGCGATATCTGCTTATGTGTGGACTTCTGAGACCTGAATAGAGCATCTCTAAAGGATCACTATCCATTGCCTTCTATGGAGTCAATCCTCCAAACTGTCGCAGGATCGGAAATGTTCTCTCTGGTGGATGGCTTCTCTAGCTATAACCAAATTCAAGTTAAAGAAGAAGATCAGCACAAGACTACGTTCACCACCAAGTGGGGAACATTTGCATATGCTAAAATTCCTTTTGGTTTATCCAATGCAGGGGCAACTTTCCAGCGAGCTATGGACATCGCATTCAGCGAACTGATCAATAAATTTATTCTAATCTATTTTGATGACCTTACTGTGTTCTCTAAATCTAAAGATGATCATTTTGATCATTTGGAATTAGTTTTTCAAAAATTCCAAGAGTTCAAGGTTTCCTTAAATCCAAAGAAATGTGTATTCCAAGTACCGCAGGGTAAGCTGTTAGGGTATGTTGTGTCTAAAGAAGGTATTTCAATTGACCCCGAACGAGTAGAGGCTATCAAGGAGCTTCCCCTTCTGGTAAATAAGAAAGGTGTCTAATCTTTTTTGGGCAAGGTAAATTTCGTTAGCAAATTTATTTCTAATTTTGTGGGAATGATTAGGTCGATCACCCTAATGCTGAAAAAGGATCAAATCTTCAAGTGGACAACGGAAGCTCGGGAGGATTTTGAAAAGGTCAAGGAGCGATCTCCACCACCCCGGTGCTGATTAAACCAGATCAATGCAAAGAGTTTATAATGTATGATTTCGGTAGCAAGTCCAGTATTGCCACTGTTATGACTCAAAAAGATAGTGAAGGAAAGAGAGAGCATCCAATGGCATTCTATTCCCGAACCCTAAAAGAATATGAGTCAAATTATAACTTCATCGAAAGACAGGCCTTTGCAATAATAAAGGGACTTTAAAAGTTTTGCCATCTAATTTCTTGTAACAAAGTTTTGGTATATGTCGCACATTCTAGTGTGCGTGAATACATCATGGAAGGAGAGATTACAGAAAAAAGGGCTAATTGGATTACCAAGATCCTGGTGTATGACATCGAGGTCAGGCCTACTAAGACTATTAAAGGCAGAGGACTGTGTGAGTATATGGCATAGAATGAGGAGGTACCCGCCAAGGAGGAACAGCTAGAGCTCATCTTGATAAATGAATCAGGATCAGAAGATGATTGGCTGACAGATAGAATGAACTTCATGCAAACCGAAAGGTATCCACCAGGCCTCTCATCCCAAAAAAGAAGGTATTACTGGCTTCAGAATTGCGGATATACCCTGATAGAAGGAGTCCTTTTCAAAAGAAATTTCAATGGTGTGCTCCTGCGATGCGTTACTTCAGGGGAGGCGTAGAGGATCCTCGACGCATTTCACAATAGCGATGAAGGTGGACATTTCTCCACCAAAACTACCACCATCAAGGTCCTGCGAGCTAGATATTACTAGCCTACACTTTTTAGTGACTCCTACTCTCTAGTAAGGGCTTGTAAAAAATGTCATTTCTTCTCTGACAGAAGGAAGAATTCAGCGATGCCCCTCAAACCTATCGTGGTAGATGAACAATTTGTGCAATGGGACCTAGACTTCATTAGAATGATCAATCTGGTTTCTAGTGTCAGACATAAGTGGATTCTAATGGCTACAGACTACTTCACAAGGTGGGCGGAAGTTGTTCCCCTTAAGGGGGCAACAGAAACAGAGATTGTATACTTCCTTGAAGCACTGGTGACAAGGTTCGACCCTCTGAAAACAATCATTTCAAACAACGCCAGGGCATTTCTAGGTACAAAGGTATGTCACTTTGCATTAAAAAATGGCATATTCCTTAAAACATCATCAAACTATTATCCACAAGGAAATGGCCTAGCCGAGTCCATAAGAAAAAGCTTAGTCTGACTCCTTAAAAAGGTTGGCTCAAAGCACCAGAGGGAATGGCATAAAAATCTCTGAAAAGCGCTCTGGGCAAACCACATAACTCCTAAGCAAGTCCTTAAGACTTCACTTTATGAGCTGGTATATGGGAAGGAGGCGTTGTTACCTATCTGCATGGAGATCCCAGCAATAGAGTTACTAAAATCCCTTGAGATAGAAAAAAATGAAGCCATGGAGGTTCGGCTCACCGAACTGTTGGAAGTATAAGAAAAAAGGGAAAATTCCCTAATAGCAATGACAAGTCGTCAACAAGTGGTCAAACGATGGTTTGACAAGAAGGCTTCCGACCAAGGTCTGAAAAGTGGAGACTTAGTGCTAAAATATGACTGCAGGGCTACAAATCCAGGTTAGCATGATAAATTTGATAGCCTATAGGAAGGACCCTTCAAAATCATTCGTTGCAGGAAACACAACACTTTTGAGCTGGAAAATATGGAACAAGAGCCGTTAGGAATCCTAGTCAATGGGATTCATCTCAAGTTGTTTCATTAGGCATTAAGCTCTATCTTGTATAGATGTAAATAGTGCTTTCATTTCCTTTCTTGTGTTTGGTCTGTTCTTTTTCTAGAATCAGTTGTCTTTCTACGCATTTGCTCATTATCATTGACGCGTAAAATACCAGAGTTGCTTTACACAAAATACACTTATACATGGAGAAATAGCATACAAAATTTTCAAACCTAGAAATTTTCAAAAATAGAAGCAAAAAAGAGCATGGATTTTTCCTTAAAACAAGAAGTATATATTTATATATATGTTCTTTGGTTACAAAATGGTTGGGAGGCCTATTTCCAAAATATACAAGTATCAAGGTATATTATATACGATAGCCTTTTATCAGGCTTATCTAAAGTAGGAGAGTTACATTTTGAGTAGGAAGGCAAAGGGGTTATCTATCCAAAGGCATGACTAGCAGCAATCAATGCATTCACTGCAGCATCCACTTCTTCCTTGTCCACAGGCTCCTCAGCAGCACTGGCAGCATCATTTGACGTAACCGTCATTCGCGTTGGAAACACTAGGTTCCTGAAGTTAGTGTGTCAGTCTACGTCGTAGAAAGGTATCACGTTGTAGCTCTGAAACAAGAAGTGTAGGGCTTGAGTAACCCTTTGCTGGTGCTAGTCACAGGTCTACAGGCGGAATCCGCTGAGGAATGGCAGCCAAATGATGATAGCTTCTTCGATAAAGCGACGCAAGTCGCTGGCTATTGGCAGGCCTATCCCATATGCAACATGTGCAACGACCTCACCAAGCCCATTCAAGTATTTCTTCAAAAATATTTCTTCAACTAGCTTCAGGATAAGTGGTTGGGGAACGCAAATGTCCAGCATGGATGCTACAAATTGTGAGCATATGTCAGTATTCACCCTATACTTATCCTCATATTCTATGCAATCCTTGTCTAGGACCCACTTAATGGCTACCAAGACCAGCGAATGCTTGTTTTTCATCATCCTTTTCAGCCTCTTAGTGGAAATCTCACCTATAAATGTCGTCTGTGATTTAAACGAGGTTAGGCGAATTGGGGTATCCATTTTTCCTAACATTGTCCCTAGGCTTATAAGTTAATGCCAAAATTGTGCACCACCTAACCTATGAAAAGATTTGTTTAATGCTCTGCTACTAACCTATCACTTCTCAAATGCTAAGTTTGTTTTGCTCACTATCGACTGGCCTATTTATAGAAAAATTGATAAGACACATGCCAATCCACCTCTAAAAAATGTGATATTATGCTAGTTGCTATCTCAAAAGTCGAGTCTGTGTTTGTTCACATTTTTGGGCTGGTACATCCATGATAGCATGGCTCAAGGCATGTTTAATTAAATGAAGTTGATTAATTAGATTTAAAAAGGTGGTGCTTGTTGGTGAGGAGACGTATGGCTGTAGGCTATTGTCTCATCTCTCAAGCACATCCCAGAGCCCGAGGCGATATTCATATCTTTTCAGGCGGTGATCATTTGCTTATCGTAATCATTCCGGCTAGGATATTAATTACCAGTGCATGCTATGCAAGGTTAGAAGGCCAATTGCAAGCTCAATTTCCAAGGAGATCAAGGCATATCACATGATCTCGTAAATGTAATAATGAAATCCAGCCGCATCAGAATAACAATGAGTTCATCTTGCATGAGTTGCAAGATTAATGGTACATGCCAAATTAAATGCAAAAGGCTTGCTCTCGCCTACCACCTTGAGAAAGGTTGCTATTATTGCGCGAAAAGGCTTAATATTTCAAAGGATTTTACAAACGCAAGCGAAGTGCAGAGTTGTTTTCTGTCTGTCTATCCAGAGTAAGCAAATTCGTAGGCCAGGAGCTTACAGATTCTTCAGAGAGAGGAAAATGTCAGAATATTTAGCTCAGCCAATGCAAGAGAAAATTAGCTAGGAGCTATTCACAGCTATTTTTTCCTTAGTTGAGGTATACGTCTGTGAGGATGTAGCATACGCCACGCCTGGTATACCCGTGAAGACGAGAAGAGCCCATATGGAAGAGCTAGATAGACCCAAGGAGTGGAGTAACCAAAAAAGGATTAAAGAAGAATAGAACAATATCTATGACACAAAGCTCGCGAAGAACCCTAAATCCCTCAGAGAGGCAGCTTGTGCAAGGTTATCAGCAACAAAGGTGGACCAATCCATAGAAGGTAGAGTCTGGTATAGTGGTCTCCCACAATACATGGTCTCATTGGTGCACTATTGCCCAGAGGTGGTCGACGCAGCTTTTCAGCGCTATAATCCAAATACCCACTGCATTGAAGGTCGCAACTTAAGGGTGCATATCAGCCCAGAAGCTATCTGGCACATGTTATGTATCCCGGATCCAAGTAGAAGGAAGGAGACTATCAAACCTTTTCACCCAAGCAAAGGGGAGAAAATATGGAGGAAGATGAAAATCGACTCAGATTTCTTGTTAGAATAGACTAATAAGAAAGGTATCGCATCTGCTAAAGCACCAAGTATTCCATTATCGCGTGGTTCATTCCGCGATGATCTCTAGGATGCCATGTCCATGTTGGCATTTGTTTGCAGCCAAGACTCTGATGAGAAGATCGAGGCTTTTCAGCTAGGCACTACAATACAGTTTCACAAGCAGCATGAACTCTTCTGGTATTGTTTTGCTAAGTTCATGGTTGAAGAAATGATACAGCAAATGAAGAATTATTAGACGGAAAAGAAGTTTAGATTTCTTTCCTACCTGGTCCACATGTTTCTGCATCAGAATCTGAATTTTTTTGCCCATTTTGTTCCGCTATCAATTTTTTATGAGTAGAATAAAAGAAAGCCAGTGTTTACATGGACACCTTTCCTTTCCGCAACATATGGCTATTATGCATTCGTAGACTATTTCATATGATTTAATCAGAGAAGGTGATATCGTATGGCTCACCAAGGAGCAGAACAGATTTATGCATAGCTATACCCCTGCTTGTGACTGGTTTTTAGGCAGGGATTTTACAATCCTCCGAATACGGGGCTATACTGACAAACCTTTCCTGCTCCCAGCTTGCATCACCGATAGAGTGCTTGTGCTAGAAATTTTTTGGTAGGTGTGTGTCATTGATTTCACTTTCTGTAGTAGCGGAAGTGTCAAAAGGAAGGGATTCTTCACTTGTCCAAAGAGTTTCAAGTTGGTAATGCTAGTTAAAAAACAAACACACAAGTTGTTAGAAGAGAAGCTGGCACATTTAGGGTTGGTACTGATAAATGATAAGTGGGAGTACAACCCTTTCAATGACTTACCAGAGCCACATATGAAAGTTACCCATATTTCCTGACCATATTGGGAAAAATGGCTTAATCTGTGAACAGATAGAAAGGAAGATTTTGTGGAATTAGCACAAATCCCCATGCTAGACACTAGGGGCCCATGGCACAAGTTCTACTTTTCTATGGCCATGGCTAGGGAAAATCTTCTGATGGAGCGCAACATGTACACCAAGTTAAAGAGGAGTGAGGAATGGAATGATGAAAAATAAGAGCTTTCTAGAAATATCACCAGGAAATAGCACAGTTGGATGCTCCTTATAATCAGCTAAGGGATAACCAGGAATTTGACAGATGGTGGAATGAAGGCCACCCCAACCTGATCTCTAGTGTTGACAAGAGCGAAGAAGGAGAGGGATCCGAAGAGCATGAAGAAGAAGCAGTGATATCATCCTCTTTAGCATAAGGGGGCAACGTCTCCGGGCATGCCGCGTATGTGGCCACTAATGTACGTTTTAATATATCAAGAGACTCGCACACACACACTTGGGCCAGCCAGGCTAATCCCTCATCAGAAGGATCTGACTGCTGAAGTTAGTGAATGTCTGCCTATGAAAAGGCAATGCACAAAAAGTGTTATCGGAGGGATTTTGCAAGAACCCGTCGGAGGAGAAGTGCCCACTACTAGCCAAATGCTGGAGTTTGCGGGTGAGTCACGGACGATTCTGGAACCACCGCTGACCAATCAACAGGTACATTTCGCTCCTTCCTCTCTTGCATCTCATTCCTTCGTATCTACTCTTGTTCCATTAGCAACTCCTGCCATAAGTCTAAGCCCTCTACCTTTTGCTTCTGATCCAACTCATTCAGTTGGATTTGCCCAGTTTTCATAGGTCCAACTGTTTATAATTACTCCTTTGAGTATGCTTACGCCTACCGCTACCGCTCAAACTTTCCTCACCTCGCTTTCAGAAAATGTTCCCCCAGTCAGCCCCCATTCTTTTTCTACTATGCTTACTAATCCTCTTCCATTGCAACAAGCTGACATCCAGTCAGCGACTTCCCTTCCTTGGCCAATCAACTTTATGACTGAATCCCTAATTCAACCGCTACAAATACTTAGCCCTGCTGATAGTTCTCAGGCGAAGCTATGGAATGTGTCACACTTTTCTCCACAAACAGTCACTCTCCAGAATAAGCAAATGCATGTGCCTATGAAAATTACCTATCCCTATGCTCTGCCTTCTAGTGTTCCTTTTGTAGGTGGGCTAGTTTCATCACCAACCAAATTCATAGCATAGATAGATTATGGAAAAGAGGCTCGTGTAAATAGGATGAGGTGATGCAAGGCAAAGGATGACAATGTTCCCACCAAGCCTTAAAATTCACAACCATGTACCCAAGGATAAGAAAGCCTTAGGGAGAAATGCAACCCGAAGACTATGAGAAATATGCTATCGGACTCGACATGAAAGTAGCCCATCCACAAGATAAGGTCGAGATCATGGAGGAAATGCAACAGGTGGTCACTTCCAACTTCCTCAAAACTGGTCGCTAATTAAAGAATAAGGATGAGCAGCTCAGGGTAGCCAAGGAGAGGGTGAGTTTTCCAAAAACAAAGGAGAAATCCTTAGAGGCAGATATCGCCTGAATGACTGAAAGGGCGCTAACAGCAAAGAATGAGAGGAACAGGCTTCAAGGCGAAATTGTGAAAACCAGGTTGCTGACCTAAGCTTAGTAAAAGAATTGCAAAGCCAGAACCAGGTGGCCCAATAGAGTCTACAGTCAAAAGAAGAAGAGCTTGAATGCATCTGCCTTAAGTATAGTCAGGGGATGGCACAAAAGGGTGAGGAGTTGGAATGCCTACAAGAGTAGTATGAGCAAAAAGTACAGGAGAAAGAGGTCGAATTTAAAAGCCTAAAGGCTAAGTTAGAAGAGGAACTCCAAGAGACAAAGGCTTCCCTAGAAGAGCAATCAGTGAACCACTCCCGAGCTGAACAGAATTAGAATAAAGAAACGAACAGTTATGCAGAGCAGTTGGCATCCGAGAAAAAGAAGGTAGAATTAGCCAAGGCCCTCAATTCAAGGGATGCAGAGATTTCTTCACTTAAAACCTCTCTCTTGCCTGCCCCTTTCCAACCTGATGTCATTCCGCTAGTTAGGCAATTGTACATTTCTCAATGGGAGAAAGTCAAGACCTTTTTCCTAACATTGAAGCCTACCCTCCAATTTATCACCAAGGCATCAAGGCTAAATCAAGAGGCCAATGACACAATGGAACAGTTCCCACATTTCATCCTGGAGAAGGTTCCTAAGGTAAGGGACTTTCTCAACAAGTTATACTCAGTCTCAGATGAAATCCTGGCCAGGGCGGGTATCGAAGATTGGGAAATTGTTGCTCAAACAGCAAATAAATTCATTGTCACTCTGCTTTCCAGCGCACTAAGGCAGTTGTGGCTTTTCTAGGTAGGGCATTGGATGGCATTCAAGGAAGTTTCTCCGAGCTAGGCAAGCTGGGGCTGCCATCCCCGTTCCATAAGGATGGCTCCATTGTGACAACTACACAGATTGCTGAGGTTATTGAGCAAAAGGAAAATGACCTGGAGGCATTTAGGGAGTTTGATAGCTCCCCAATGATAGCCAACATTGAGGCAATCATTCATGCACTCTCGCAGCTACTTTTCCATATCCAAGTAGGTGCCGGCCTACTTGAGGTGATGCCTCACAAGGAAGCTATTGATCTCCGCGGGGTATAAGAAAATTTGCGTAGCATGGCAAAGCTGTCCGAAAGTGAATGGTTGCCCTTGCAAGCTGCTCTTTCCAAACTATAACTCCATTTGCCCTATGGATAAAGCTCTGGTTTGAAGAACCAAAGAGTTTTTGGGTTCTCCGTTCCTTGTCCGAAATGCCCCTGATAGTCACCAAAAGCTATTAAAATAAATATTCAAACAGCTCCCTTCGGGTTTCTTTTGTAAATGTGTGTGTGTCGGCATGTGAGTCGCCGAGCTTAGTCAACTTTCCATCGAATTTTGATCTACCACTTTGCACATCCTCACTTTGTAGCTTAGGGTAGCAGCTTCCCTTCTGGGTCCTGAAGGGTTGCGCTAGGTTTCCATGTGTCTCACTTGCAGAGGTTTTTATTTATTTTTTCCTTGAGGTGTCTTCGGGTTGCGAAAGCCTTTTGCGGGGGCCGTCATTTCTAAAGATTGTCAGAGGGACCCACATCTTGCTACGTGGCGGTGTATCACAAGCTTTTCATGTGGGAATGAAATAAATAAATGTGGGCTACATAATGCCTGTGTAGGGTTTTCCTTTTCCTTTCTGTAGGTGTTGGCGGGCCCTACCTTCTGCTAGGTGGCAACCATTTGTAGCTCTTTCAATACTGGAGGGAGGTGAGCAACCGCGGAGTGCAAAATGCTGCCACACATCTTTCACACCTGGTTGATGCGGCTTTCTCTCCACTACAGTAGGGACCTCAGCCCATTAGACACGTGTTGCATCTTTGCAATCTCTCGGCAACAATGAGAGAAGTTTTCATTCGGGGAGCGACAGGATGCCACGTGCCTTACAACTAATCTTTGAAGCGGGTGATAGGCTAGCTAAGGGAGATATGCTATTGGGTGTTGCTCATCATGGTTCTCCAAAGCAGTGGATGACACTTGTCACCTTGAGCCTGGCTGGGACCACTGCCATCATTATGAAGGGCGCGCTTGCAACTGGATGACCAAATGTTGTGTTCTAACTCGTTGCCATTATAACGGCATTGGGAATCTTCTGATTCTTGCATCATTACAGGGGATTGTGGGATCTTTTCTGTTACAGCTCTCCAAAGCAATGGGAGTTTTCTCTCTGGCTATATATACTCTCTCGGTTAATGAGAGAAGAGGAGGAGAAAAAAAAACTTAAGAAAGGATATTGGTTTTAGGAAGAGACACCAGGCCTCTTTTATATGTTTATTTGCAAGAAACTTCCAGAGTGTGCCAACTGTTCGACGTTTCTATTTTTTTTCATGTATTGATTATACTATAAATTATGCTCTTTATTGTCTTAAGCATTTCATTTGACAAGACTTCTATATATTGAATACAAGCTTTCTTATCTAAATCATGTCTAAATGACTCTTCTTAGTAGTAAGGATGTATGCAATATTATTTTATGTCAATAAATGAACTGTTTATGCTATATATTTAAGTCTCTAACGCTTTGGAATGTGACAACACCATTTATGCCCTTAAATCTATGATTTACCGTGTCCATCAGCAAATTTTGGTGCATCACCTTAGATTAGACTTTGCTTCATTATATCTGTTTCCCCTTCCCTTTCCAAAACCCATTATAGAAGAAGCCAGCTTCTTTAAAATCCAGAGGTCACTCAGTTTGGCGCAAAGGGGTCCCCCTTGAATTGAGTTTCCCATAAGAAACTATTACCTCGTCAATTTTTGGCATCAACAAGTTAAAAAATGAAAACAACCCAAACTTCTAAGGCTTGGATACAGCATAAACTCTTAAATGTTAAAAATGCCTTCAACCCAATTAGGCATTATGAAATAAAACTAGAGGCTTGGGAATTTTTAGATTATATGGTAGTATAATTGCATTATATACATCATAATACATGCATAGAATGGAACCTATCCTAATGTTCTGCTCAAATAAGGAATTGAATCACGAATATAAGAGGAAACTCCTCTGAACCCCTTCCCATGTATAACCAATGTACAAAGCAATCAGGTGATGGCATGAGCTCTGAGTTTCTTTTTACTTCACAGAACTTTGTTTTCACCTCAAGCCTTCTGGGATTCCTGATATGAACTTCTGCTTCCAGGTCCATGCCAAAACAAACAATTTTGGAAGCATTTGTCATCTCCACCCATAACAATTCAAATCAATTTCCTTAGAAGATATAGCATTTGTCAACAAAGCATAGTAAAAATCTGTTGAAACCCTTACCTCTATGTTTTGAAATTGTTTTCATTGAAAGAATTCAGAAATTTTCTGTTGCTTTAGTATAAGCTTGCTTGCATTTTAATCTTCTCTTTGCTATAAATCAATTCATAAAAAGATCACATAAAAATGATTTGTTCTTCACAGGTACTTTTTCAATATTTGACACAATACAATTGAAGTAGAATGTTGGGATTTGTGATATGAACTTATGCTACCAGGTCCATGCCAAAAAAATTCAAATCAAGCTCTCTTTCCTTAGAAGATATAACATTTGTCAACAAAACATAGTAAAAATCTATCAAAACCCTTACCTCTATGTTTTGAAATTGTTTTCATTGAAAGAGTTCAGAAATTTGTTGTTGCTTTAGTGTAAGCTTGCTTGCATTTTAATCTTGTCTTTGCTATAAATCAATTCAAAAAAAGATCACATAAAAATTATTTGTTCTTCACAGGTACTTTTTCAATATTAGAAACAATATGATTGATGCAGAATGTTGGTAGAGAATTTCAAGTTTATTTAATATTGTAATGTCCTATAAGATTTCTTTTTGACAAACATTAACTTTTTTTTTACCACGCATTTATATTTGTAAAGCTTGGCCTTGATATGTGTATTCAATGTGCAGCAATGGCTATTTCTAATTTTACACAACATTGCTTTACTTTTACCTTTTAATGTGAATCTATGTTTATCATTGGATATGGTGTGTAACATGGTGTAGTTTATGATATGTTTTTGTTAGAATTTGACTCACGGCCATTAGTAAGTTTTCCATCCATCGGAATTTTCATTATTAAGTATTTCCAAATGTAGAATGAGTATATAATTTGACTCCTAACAATTCCAGAATTTGGTAATGAGGTTTATTTACAAACTAAAGGGATTTCTTGTATAGAAGTTAGAACTATTCTCATAATTATTCTTTCCTTTTCCATGATCATATCCTATTAAATTAAGTACTTATTATAGTCTACAACTATAGTATTGTTCATTGTTGAAGGTGTTTGCACAAGAAATTGCCTTTCATCATTTCAGTATTCCAATGATGTGCTTTAGGGTTTGGTAGGTTCTAGGTTACCATTCTCGTAGTATAAGCAACATCTGATATTTTCCATAATGTTGATAACATAAGGATGCTAATAGCATTCTGATATGGAGTGACTTCCTTTTCAGCTCTCTCCTCTACATTTTGGAAGTACACATTGCCAAACAATTTGATGCTTGTATCTATAGGGGCTTCAATTGGTTCACATTTCTATATTGCAAAATTCTTTGGCATATCTATTAAGTATATTTTTTATTTAATTTGAATATCGAATATATTTTTTGCATTGTAGATTTATAGCATACAACTAAGTAATACTGAATTTTACCTTTTTGATTCATATCAATTTCAAACACAAAGTTCTTTCTCTAATGTGTAAAGACAGATTGTTGCTAGGTATCATTGTATTAGGAGATATTTAGAGGTTAACTTAGTTAATCAGAATTCTTTCATGTTAAAGTGGTAGAATCTTAGGTAAGTATGACAGGCTTATAGTTCATAAATCTAAATGTACAGTAAAGAGAAAATATTCAAGATTGTATTTCATTATAAAATTTATTGCCAATGTGCTCCTCATTTTTTTATTTTTTGGCATGGAGATCTTGCAAAATGATATAGTGCCTTGCTAAGATTTTAGGTCAATTGTCTAACAGCTGATCGACCTCTTTGTTTTGACCAAGTTATCCCAAATAGAATGTGCAGGTGATTGGTTTTGCATACATTGAATAGGAAGAATAACTACTGAAGGAGAAACCGCACGTGGGAGCTATGTCCTAATATCAGTCACCTGATCCTACTGAAACCTAAACTTAACCAGCTCAGTTTATATAGCTCAGGATACAAAACATTCTGAAGGAAGAATGATTTGTAACTAAAGACTTAAATGTTCAAGAATACCCTCAAGTCATATGCGTACATATTAATAATTAGAAAATGACAATTTGGCTTTAGTATCTTTCTTAAGTGTTCTGCAAAGGCTTTTGGATCACAACACAGTTGTAATAGTAGAACCTATTTGCAAAGCTTCATTTTGGAAATTAGAAAGAGTGAGTCATACATGCAAAGTAGATTTTCTGCCTATAACTAATTAAAACCGGTGCTAGACAAAGTATTTAATGAATGAATTTTTCATGACTTATGCAAGAAAAATTTCTTCCCGTAGAAATCTTTAGAAAACAACCCACTTATTAATATGAACGTACAATTGTGCATGCTATAAGCATAATCAAAGATTCTACAATATTTGGCTAGTTCTAGGAGGTCATTGATTAGGTTAATCGCATCATGTTGCCAGCATGAATAGTTACTAGGTTTTAGCTCTTGCTATCATGTAATCCCAGTATTTATATTTAAGGTGCTACTGTCAAATCTCTTTAATAAGTTTAAATTTATTTTGTCTGCAATATTAAGTTTATATGAGGGGATATTTTAAGATTAAATGGTTAATCTATTTGTTTTTTCCTTTCATGCTCCTGCTCTTTTTTGGGGCATCGCTCATTCATTGAATCCTTCTAACAGTTTGGTGAGCTTTCTCAACTAATGTGCCAAATAGCATTAATTTTTGACCGTCTAATGTTGATTTAGTGAAAGACAAAAAAGTTGAGTATTTGCAATGTTTGGGAACATCTTTTCTATTCAGAGGAATCTTTAGAATCAATTGTGCTGCTTTTTTTCAGGTGCTGAAAGATTTATTTGCTTCACCTTCTGGATATTCTGCAAGTTGTAAAGTTGAATTGTCTAGTTCTCTAGTTCTCATAGGCTCTTCTATTTCATTGGTCTTAGTTGTGCAGGTTTGAAAAGATTTATTCACTCTGAGGCAAGAACACATCTAGTGTTTTGCATTTATTAGTTGTTTGGTGTTCTAATTAAAAGTCAAATACTATTTCATTTGTCCTTGTTTTATTTTATTTACTAATGTCAGAATTTATATTCACTATTTCTTGCAGGCAAGAAATAATGCTCGGATTCTCATTTTCGGTTCCTTAGATTTGTTTAGCAATAAGTATGTGTCCACGTGTATTTTTATCAATCATTCTATTGTTTTTGGAAAAGTTTCACAACATCAAAGGGTTTGAGTTTAATTTGTTAAAATAATGAATTTTTAATGTGGAGATTTGAGTTCAAATCTCAAAATGGACATCTAAGATGAATTTTAAGTTTTGACTATTGGTCTTCAATAGTTGGCTTCAAATGTGGAAGTGGTTTCTAAATAAGTAGATTTCTAAGGTGTGATTCTTGGTCTTTCATTGGTTATTTCTAGTGTGGTTATTTAAAAGTAGCTAGTACTAGTTTCATGGTTGTACTCACAATGAGCTTTTGTTGATCTCACATTGATGTTCAAATGAGAAAAACATAATTGTAAAAGATCATCCATATTAAAAAAAAAAAAACATAATAGATTTGAAGTGGGTGCGACATTGATTCTGTTTGATTGATATTTTTTTAAATATGGTATGGTTGGTATTAGTTTGTATTTTTGAATGGACATTCCATTAGAAAAGTGTTCTACATTCAATTTTCATTCTAAGTAAATGAAAATATAGTATGAAAATTCAAATATAGCTACTAAATACAAATTTATGAGAAACAGTAAGTAAAATTGAAAAAATTTCTACATATGCAAATAAGTTATTGGAGTGGAATAGTATATATGATAAAGCCAAAGCTATTACTGGTCTTTCTCTTTCTTACTCTAAATTACATCACATAGATTTGGGTAAATCATCAATGAAAATTAGGGATAATTTGAATAAATTGTTTGGAGCAAAATTACTTAATGCAAGGTTTTTGCTCAAAATTTAATTATTTAGGTTCAAAATGAAAGGTGAAATCAGAATGTCAAATTACATAAGTATTTTTAATTCTCTCATTAGGAAACTAATATAATTCAAAGCTCCAGTTAGTGATGATGATGCTAAAACTATCTTGTTAAAAAACTTATATTCAAAATATAGTACTGTTATTTTCACAATTAGTCTAACTTCTAAGATCTTAGAAGATATTATGCCATCCTATCTAGTAGAAGAAAAGAGAGAAAATTTAGAAGATAGAGAAGTTGGTTCTCAGGGGTAGAATGCATTATATTCTCAAATAAATATTAAAAGGTTAGATAAGAAAATCCTTAAAAATAAGGGAATGAAGGTGGTGCAGAGATGGGTTTGAACACGAGGGTTCCATACCTGGCCTTGTGGTGTTTGTGTGTTGACATGGAAACCCTCAGTGGGGGAAATGACGTGCTCCACCATGCAGTTTTGCTGTAAGTGCCTTCTTTCTCCAATTAATTTTTTGTTTCCACCTTCCTTGTTTTCTTTTCTCATGTGTGTGCTTCTATTGTTGTGTTATTCTATAGCCTAGCCTTGGATTGGTGTTATTCTCAACCCCTCCCTCCATAAATGGAGGGATGTATGGGCGACCTCGGCCCCGACCCTAATTTTTCTAACTCTACTTGCTCAGCGGACCCTCACATTAATGTGAAAAAAATGTTCAAGGAGGCTTTGTCTGTAAATGGTGTTAGCATTCTAGTAGAAGCAAGGTTTGAGGTTCAAGATTTTGAATTTGATGGAGTGCTCGAAGGTAAGTTACCCTTTGCAACTCCCATAGATCTTGTCATTTCTCTAAATCATGTGCTTAAGTTGGTAGTTTCAAATGAAAGATGTAGGTTAAAAGATACAACAATATTGTTTGTCACCGTTGACTCCAACAAAGTCTTGGTGAGAAAATTTATAGACAACTGGTTAATTTTAAAACTTAGGGTAACAAATTTGGGTTTTTGGTTAAATTCGTCATTTTTTTTACAAACAACTCATATAAAGGAAATTCTTGGAAAAACCCTACTAGAGTCTTGGTGGGTGCACATTTAGGGTACTCCCCTGGACTCCAGCAACCATTTCCAAGGAGGTTGTAGCCTTCTCTTGTCCCAGGTGGGTGGTTTTGAAAAATCTCCAACCAAAATTTTGGAAAATAATTCCATAAATCTTGGTCCCCATTAGCATGGTTGTGTGTATTGATGAGGCAAAAGTCACCTTGCCTCATCTCGATGCTCATGCATTGGTTTCTTTCACTCTAGGCATGGAAATCCGTGCAAATATAATTATCAAGATAACAACTATTTTGTTTGTCCTCTTGAAATCTTGGGAGGGATGAGTTCTTGTTTTCTCTGCCACAAAGAAGGCCACATCTGTAAAGACTGCCTTATCATTAAGATAAGAAGTGTTAACTCAAGAAGCTGAAATCCACCTGTAGATGTTCCTGAATCCCCTCATTTGGCTCCTGATTCTCAACCTGTGTTGGGTGAATCTTTGAAGGATGTGGTACTGGTCAGGAAGGGATACCCTTTTCCTGTTCTAGCCTAAAATCTTTCATTGTTGTTAAAGGATGGTGAAGAGCTTTTTAGCATTGACATGACCGAAAAGTGCGAGTTCTCCTGAAACCCTCCTCTTCAAAGATACTCAGAATATTTTCCTCTTTACAATGCTTTTGTATACCTTTCTCAAGATGATGGAGGGAGGGACTATGCCTTGGTTGATAGAGGCGAATTGGAAGCCTCCTCACTAGCTCGCTACATAGCCAAAAGCCCTAACCTTGTTGAGAAATTAAACACACAATAGCTGGCTATGAAGGGAATCAAGCAAAGAATTCAAGAAAATTTGGAAAAATCCTATGATTCTAGTGTGGAGCCAAAAACCTCCCTCTTCTAGCTCAATAAAGAAGATAATCAATTTAAGTTAAAGTTGGTCAAAAATGCTAGGAATGAGGTCCAGGCTGTTAGTTTTCTTGCAAAAGATGAAGGGCCCACATCGAGTGTGGTTGAAACCTTGATAAGAAAGGATGCTAATGTTGTTTCCACTGATGCCCCTCAAATCTTAGAAACCCAAGATTGTGAAAATGCAACTAGTTTTCTCTCCAAAATCTTGACAGAAAATATAATAGAGGGGACACAAAGCAACACATCTGATGAGATGGATCTCCCCAAACAAGTCGAGACCTCACTAGGTGAGGACCCTTGCTCACCTCGTGAGCAAACTACCAACCTAGATTTGACTCCTAGCATCAAACAAAATTTTAATCCCCAAGTCCCTTGCTACAATAAAGAGATTGTAAAAGAAAAAGAAAACGATAAAAATCAATCACACTATAAATCAAATGAAAAGGTTGTGGAAGAAACCCTTGGTTCAAAAGGGTGCAAAGTTGAGGAGGGTGGCTTTAAGAGATAGGATCCCAAAATTGTGAAACTTAAGCAAGCCCCAGGGTGGCCAAGGAAACATAGTGTTCCTATCGGCAGTGCCAAGAAACTAGGACTAACCAAGACAAAGAGGAAAAAAATCAGTATTGTTCTTTAGTCTCCTATGACAAAAGAACTTGAGACTGAGGATAAATTACCTAAATGTTTTGAACAATTCAAGGGAGATGAAGGGGATATAAACATGGCTTTTGAAAATGAACCTTAAGTGGATCTCTTGGAATATCAGGGGCTTGGAGTCCTTAGACAAGAAATTCATTGTAAGAAGGCTCTGAACATCGAGAAAGTAAAGGATTTTGTGTTGCTGCAAGAAACTAAAGTAATTGGTTTCACTTTGGAAATGAACCTTAGGTTCATTTGGAATTGTTCAAAGGCTTTCTCCACTTCACATGAAAAAGGTCGGGTGGGGGCCGTGGGGGGAAGGGGTGGTTGCCATTCTAGTGGCCAATCATTGGACTCAATATATTATTGGATATGGTTCCTCACTATGTAACAAAACTGTTTGGATAAAGATCAAAAAGGAGGATACAGATTTTTGGGATTTTCTCTGTTTACACCCCCAACAATAATGGAGAGAGATGCAACCTACGGAAATGGCTTGCAAGATTGGAAGACATCCCCTAAATTGTTGGAGGGGACTTCAATATGGTTGAGAAAGAGGAAGACAAATGGGGAGGGGCTATAAAGACCTAGAAAGGCAATGAAAAACACTTCTAGCAAAAATGCAAAAACAAGTTGAGGCTAGCAGACCCTATGGAAGGTTGCAAAAAGTAGTGCAATGGAGTTTGGTTGTCCTGGTGTAATGCCCAGAATGGGGAAAGTGGGATTTATTGCAGGCTAGATAGATTCTATGCCAACAAGTATTTTTTTAGTTTTCACCCAAATGACAAAGGGGTAAAGGTATAGGTCTATTGTTACACCCTCTCTGATCACCACCCCATCATCGCTAGCAATACCACCTGCATCAACTCCTCCTTGGGAGTAAAAAACAAAAAAGCTTCCTGCTTAACACTCAACTTTTGAGAGATAATGATTGCATGGAACCAATTGCTTCCCCGAGGGAGATAAACAAGTGGATGCTAAAAGAGGCCACAAAAATTGAATGGTGGAATGCTAATGTGAAAGGTTGGAGGTCCCTCTTCCAAATAATTGGGAAGAAATGAGCCATGGATAGAAGAAAAGAATAAAAAGACCTGCAAGACAACTTCCTTGAGGCAGAGATCAAGCTACAAGCTAGACCAAGGGATGGGAAACTTTGTGAACAACTTACCCTTGCTAAAGATAGCCTAAGGAAAATCCATGCTCACAAGGTGAGAGGTAAAAAGGTTAGGGAAGAATTAAATTGGCTAAGTTGTGGAGACAAGGGATTGAATTTCTTCTTCAATTATTGAAAGGAAAGGGAAGTGAAGGAGCAAGTGGGTCCAATTTGGGATGGGAATCAACTCTGTACCACCGAAGATGAAATTCTAGACCAATTCCATTCTTCAAAGATATTTCCTCTTCAAGATGTGGAGATGAGCAAAGTATAAGGGCTAGGCCCTTCATAAGCTACCAAAGTTGATAGGTGAAGAAGATCGTCTTAGGCTTGAAGGTGACATCACCAAAATTGAGATTGTTAAATCATTACTTCTATGAGCAACCATAGGTCCCCAAGATGGGATAGTCTACTTGTGGAGTTCTACAAAGAATTCTTGGATTGGGTGTGTGATGACCTCCTCCAAGTATATAGGAAGGCCCTGGAAAAAGAATCTTTGGGGGAATACATCAATAGAGGAATCATCAAGCTTCTCCCAAAGGGAGGAGATAAGACACTGGTGAAAAACTAGAGACCTATAACTCTGTTGAATGTCTTGTATAAAATTCTGGCCAAGGTAATTATAGCCTGGTTGATCAACATTCTTCCAAAGTTTATAAACAAAACCCAAACAAGTTTTATAAAAGGCAGGTACATTCTTGAAAACCTCATTACAAGCTGGGAAGCTCTAAAATGGGCCAAGGTCTCCAACCAAAATGTTGCAATGCTCTTTCTGGACTTTGAAAATGCTTATGATAGGGTGGAGTGGTCTTTTTTGAGGACCGCACTTTAGGCTTTTGGGTTCCCTACCAAATTCTGCAAAATGATATCTAATACTCTCTTGAAAGACATTTTAGCACAAGTGGATGTGAATGGTAAGCCTACTAAAAATATATCTCTTGAGAGATCCATCTGACAAGGCTGCCCATTGGCTCCTACCCTTTTTCTCATTGCCTCGGATGCACTTCACTATCTCTTAAGGGACAACACTTGCTCCCTTAGGATAAAGGGAATCTATCTTCCTAACTAGAATTAGCTAATAAATGTACAGTTTGTAGATGATACCTCCATCTTCATTGATCTTGAACAAAGTACCTTGGATTCTTTAATGAAAAAAATTGATCTCTTCTGTCTTTCCTCTAGTGCTAGGCTTTGTAGGGCCAAATCCACCTTTCTAGGGTGGAAAGAAGAACCACTTAATTGGCTGGAGAGTTACGATTTTCAATGGGGTGGAACCCAAAAGATAATGAGGTACCTAGGAATCCTTTTTGCTATAAGCCCGAACCTCAAGGAAATGTGGAATTGGGTCAACTCTAAGATTGAGAAAAAGCTAAGTGGGTGGAACACACAATACCTCTCCTTAGCTAGTAGAATTCAGGTCTATCAAAAAGTGCTAGCCTGCTATAGCATCTATTTTTCCTCTGTTTGGTTTTTTAGTAGTTACCTAGTTAATGACATCTAGAAAAAAATTAGAAGTTTCCTTTGGTCAGATGGTAAAGGAAAAAAGAAGAGACTCTTAGTCAAGTGGGATTGGTGTTGCCTAAGCAAAATTCAAGGTGGTATTGGTTTGAAATATCTCAGATTGCAGGGGGTTGTGTTGGCAACTAAATGGATCTTGAAGTCTTTGGAAGGAAATGAGCCTTGGAAAGTGTTGGTTAGGAACAATATTTCTCAGGCAGTACTAAAATAGGATAAGGCATGGAAATCTCTTCCTTTAAGTGACATTCTCCTCAGTGAACACTCAATGATTCCAGCGGGGTCCATGGTCTTTAAAAGCCTATGGAAGGCTTGGGAACTAACACAGCACAATGTATGCCTTAAAAACAACAACATAACTCTTAAGAATAATGTTAAATGTCTTCTTCATAGCTCCATCTAGTGAAACTTGCAGTATAATGGTAAAAAGTTGCTGCTACTCCAAGGCTGTTCAGCTAAAAAATGGCATAACAAAGGCATCAAAATGTTTGTGAATATTCTCTCTGATGGAAGCCTAATAAGTTGGGACAACATTTGTGAAAGGTATGATTTACCTAAGTCCAACTTAAAAACCTTTTCTACACTGTTGGAAGCATGCAAGGATGCATGCTTTCCCAAGGCTGTGGGAGAGGATTTTGATATTACTAATAAGTTTACTTGGAAAGATGGCTCCTCTCTAAATTGTATCAAAGCTAAAACTATTTATTTTGAGCTTACTATGAGCTTACTAGGAGTGGTTGTGTTCTTGAACATGTTAACAACTACTGGCATATTTCCTTAAACATTAAATATTGGAAAACAATTCTTTCCAATGTTTGGCACATATCAATGGAGCCTAAAACAGCCTGTTTCAGATGGTTATTCATCTTACAAAAAATACCTTTGAAAACTAATTACTTGCATCTGGACATTTGCAGCATTTGCAAGATGCCAGAATTTGCTAAGCATATTCTATTTGATTGTTTGTATGCAAGAGAAATCTAGTACTTATTCTGTCATAAATTGAATATTTGGAGCAAGGATGGTATAATCAATTAGCATGATGTTATTTTCTATGATCTTAAAATAAATATTGAATGCAAATTATTTTGGAATCTGCTAACTAATGAGATTTTATGGCATATATGGAAGGCGAGAAACAATGAAAAATTTATGGTAGTTAAGAGGGTACTTATTGAGTCAGAAAAAAGACTCACACGTGCTTTTGTAGTTTCTCAGGTCTCAATTCATGTTGAAGTCTCCATGGAAAAATTTATGAGGCTGATAATGAAAGGGTCAATGACCATCACCAAGGAGGTCAGGGGCGGGCATGCTTGTCGCCTGACTGAACTTTGAGGAAGCAAAAATTTTAAGAAGGGAATTTCATGAACTTCAGAAAGCAATGAATGAAGCTGTTGGACCTACGAGACAAAGAGCACCCCAACAACTAAATCCCCATTCGGAGGCCATGGATAATCAGGTTACAAAAGTGGATGAAGAATGAAGTTGGGCCGCCCAATGTTGGTGAGAACGGTCAGTAGCTGCTCGTCTCTTGAGAGAGTAATCATTAGTGGTTTCTTATTGATTGTTCTGTATTTCAAAATGAATGTTTATGCTGTATAGATGGGTACAAAGCTGAAGCATGAAAGCCATGTATGTTCTGTATAGTTTTGTATTGGCTGCACATGTAATGAAAATCTGAAGTAGCAGCAGTCCTATTTTTTTTTTTTTTGGTTCTTTTCCAACTTGTTGAACTGCTGCAGCAGTTTAATGTAAACTTCGACCTTCTATATTCAATACAAAAAAAAAAAAAAGCTCAGATAAAAACAAAGGGGAAATTAATTTTTTTACTCTAAGAAAAAGGACTAAATAGTATAGACTTGTAGAACTCAAGCTAGTGATGTTCTTAAAGAAAAAATCAAAGATCAAACAAATGAAGCTTAGTCTATCTTGAAGATTCACCAAATGATTATTCTTTTATTAACGATTCTTATTTTGAAGGTAATAAGAATATATTTTACTTTGTGCCTTCACAACTAGAGGCTAGTGACATTAGAGAATGGATGAATTTCTATCACATAAGTTAGCTTCTCATTTTAAATTGGTGTTTTACATGGGAAGCATATTTTTTTCTTTCTTTTCAACTTTTCTTTTTGACGTTGAAATACTTGAAGAATGCATGTATTGTTAATTTTATTTTTGAAGATAGATAAGGGATTTTGTGAACTAAATATGGATTATTTTCCAGCTAGTTTGAATAATTTTGTAATCAATAATTGTACCATTCTAAGGGTTATAATACAAATTGATGGATCTATATAACTGTAGCTCAATATGGATTGTTGTCCAATAATTTAGGAACTTGTGATTTGGGACTTTAGGGAGATGGTAGTCCGAGAACTTGAGAATTCAACTTAGAGCTATGCCCTTTTGAGGGTCACAACATAGCTTAATGGAGTTCCACTTAATTCAAGATTCATTTCTTCAATGAAAAATATTTCAAGAATTTGTATTTATTTTACATTATCAACAAGTTTTGTTATGTAAGCCTTAATGGTGGTCTCTTGGCAAGGTGAAATTTTATTTTTTTAGAGGTACATTTGCAAGAACAATGTAATAATGGGGAAATGTTAGTGTAGATATTTTTATTACATTGTTTAGTTAATGTGGTTTTAGGTATGCATTTAGTAATTTCATTAAATATGATAATTATATCTCCATATTTTTCCATGGTTTCTCCATTGTATAAATATGTTTCTATACTTTGAATCATGGCAATCAATCAACAATATTTATCCCAATTTTATTAATAAGGGTGCTTAAATTTCTTAGTCACTAAAATCACAAGTGGCCTTCAAAGAAACAAAATAAGAAATTTTGAATAACCCTATCTTGGACAATCCTAATTATGTACCTACATTTTCTAACATGTTTCCTTCTAACCATTATATTGTAAGAGTTCTTACAAAAATGAGAAAATGTAGGAGATGAATTACCCATAGAATTTTTTGGTTCTCCAATCCATGGACTTGAGCATAAATACTCAATTATTGATATATAATCCTACACATTGGTTAGAGTCATTATGAACTTTTATCATTACCAAATATGTAGCAAGATGTTTTCATTTATTTGTAACCTAGTGGTAAAAATATAAGATTGAAATTGAATTAGATGAGCATAGAGGTAAATAAATTATTATTAGCTTTTTGGAAAATCACTACTAGAGAGGGTAGCACTCTATGTTCAATGAAAAAAAAATTTACAATTCATTTCTAGAAATATTTAAACCCATCCCCCATTATTACCACCTTTTGTGGCAGATCTAAGCACCATATGGTGTTTCCTGATCAAAGGTTTCCTTCTCTTAACCTCAGTCCAATCATTCTCACAATGAGATGAAACCATAGTAACATGCTTTGTGATAGCTAGGAGGGAATTCCCTCCCAATTTTCCCAATTTGGACAAAAGCATTAAATCCTCTGAGCTTGGAAATCTCAAAGAAGGAATAGAAGAGAATGAGGGCTTGGAGTATTCACTACCTTTGGAGAGAATTCTAGAATCTAATTCATTTGCAAGCAAGACAAAAGAACAATACCCAGGAGGGGGAGGTGATATTTCCTTCAGGAAGTTATTGGGTGGAATGATATAGTGTTGAGATTCAACCACAATCCACTATGTGAGTTTGCTCGAGTTCAGATTCCCCAAATCACATTGCAAATAACATTTAGAGGAGACATGTTCTATTGAGAAGCATTTTCAACACCTGAAAGTAATTTTTTCATAATCAATTGGTTGCCTCCTATGAGAATGCAGGTTGTGCCATGTTAGAGGTAAATAAATTATTATTGCTCAAGATTTCATCCTCTAAATTTACCCCATATATATTTTTTGAGGTAAAAAATTGAGTAGGATGATAGTTGTGTTTTATTAGTTCCTTATTTATCATTAATGAATAATTAATCTAGTTTTGAATGATGAATGGTATGTGATAGTCTCTACTACCTTATAAATGGTCACTCGCTAAGATATCGCCACTCCACCTAAAGGAAAACATCAGAAATCAAGGCTACATATTTCATGATAAAACATGGGATCATATAAAAAACAATCCATCATGGAATTTACTTAGGATGTGTGAAAAAAGAAGATTATATGATGAGTGTTAGAATTTTCTATAATAATCTTTTGATTATTCATGGTTTTGGGATAATCATGGCTTATTAAATCCTTCAAGTGACCTATTAGTAGTCAATGAATCATATGATGATCCATAATTTTTTTGAAATCCCAAGTGACCACTTTTAAAAACATGTACTTGATATTTGATGGTAGGATGAAGTTTTGTGTTTTGATTGAAAGTGAAGAAAGTTATAGATTATAGAAGTTGAGTAGATTTAAGGAGATAAAGCTCATGAGGATCTAATAAATGCTTCTATTAAAGAGTAGATGTTTTTAGTAGGCTAGGGAAGGTGAAGAGAACATGTGAGACCAATTTTATAGCATAGGAACAAAATAAGTATGAATTTTTGAGCAACAAGAGGACAGTTGTATGTAGGAGATATGAGATGGATTTATTACATGTGAATAGTAATTTCATGAGATCAAGGAAATAGAAAGAGATATACTAGGATTGTTAGTGTTTAACTTAGGAGTTATAGTTTTTTGTGTAAGAGTGTGAATAGGGCAAACACAAGTCCATACTTGTAAAAATAAAATATTATATGTAATAAAATGGGTATATTTGTGTGCATGTAGGGAAGCTCACCATCATTATATGTAAGAGCTATAATTTGGTTGTACTCCTTCGGTGCAAGATACCATAAGCTATTAGTTGTTAGAAGATGACCTTTAGCAAAGTAAGATCTCTTCTTTACTTCTATATGCTTGCACATGGAGTTCTCACATAGCCAAGATTATTGCAAGTTTCTTTAATATGGTATTAGACCACCTAATATGGTATTTATCATACTAATTACAATAAATCCATTATAACTTGAGATAATAGTTAAGAATAATTTTCAAATAATAAATTATAAGCTATAAAAGTATAAATATTAATAACTTAATGTTATATTTTGAATTACTTGGGTCAAAGGCCACACCCAAGTATTGTGTGTTGCACAAATAGTTGTTGCACAAAAAGATCAACATGTTATTGTCAAATATAGCCACAAGAGTTAACGAAACTATAGGTGGAAGTTAAGCTATGCCACGAACCTAAGTTTTGTGTTACACAATACAAGCAGACCAAGGGTGCACACCTTGGAACAATCCCCCTCCCAATAGAAGCGAGAATTTTGAATCTATGACCTAGGTTCTGATACCAATTATTACATAGATAGTTGTTCTTGAAACAAAAGATCGGCCTATTAATGCCTGATACAACTACCAAAGTTAATGAATCCACAGAAGGTAGTTAAGTCATGTCATGAACCAAAGCATTTCATTACATAGGACAACAAGACCAACAACAGACACATTGCAACATTGTGCCTACTATTTTACTTAGTGAACCTCACAATAAAATATCAATCTTCATTGGGTATTAGTAAGAAATATAGGCATTTTTGAAGTAACAATTGGTCTCAATCTTGTAGAATTTGATGGATACTCATATTCAACACTTATTATATTTAAAAATATACATTCACGTAAGACCCAATAACCAAAATTAACTAGACTCATAAACTTGTTTTTGGAGTATTGCAACCACTCTATCATATTTAAGACTAAGTAAATAGAGTCATTAAGCTACAACTACCTCCCTATTCTTTTAAGAATGTATCTATCATCCACCATAGCCAAGCAATTCACTTGGCCTACAACTTGCATGGAGCTCTATTCTCTTTTTTATTTTAAATAAAATTATTCCCCCAACCCAATTTATCTTAATTTATAGAGTATTATTGTCACTAACATTTCATTTCATTATAAAGCCACATGATTACATAAAAGAATTATATCAACATGTTAAGCATCACCAGCCTCAACATGCACATATAACTTATGGATCTCCCTCCAACTATTTGTTTGAGATCATTACTTGATGTTCATAATTTTAGAAACCTAATATTATTTCCTCTCTTATATTTTATAATCCATTATTGAACTCTTTCCTTACATATTTTATTGTCTAATCTAGGTGGCACATTAACACTTATAATATTTATTCAATAATTTTTATGTATTGTGAGAATCATAATGTCTATTAGTCTTTCTAGATTATGCAAAATAATTCTTCTAATTTCCTATCCTTCTAGTAGGGCACACATGCTATTGTTTTAATCTCCTCTCATGCACCATTGTTTTGATTAATTTATTTGATTAATCTACTTTTTTTAAAAAAATTGTAACTCCTACTACAATACCCCTAGGTTCAATCTATGTCAATGTTATCAGGGAATTTGATTTCCCTTGCATCACTTCACATTCATCCTTAACCTCCTACTTTCTCTAGTGCTATCCAACATGCACTACCACCACACACCAAAATAATATTCAAACAATAGAATACATTATTCCAAATAAAATATAAAGAATTATGAATATAACATAATTAATTTTAAAATATTACTTTGCATTATAATTTGATTTGAATATTTCTTATAATAATATACACAATAATCATTACTACATTATTTGTTAATAAAACATCTAATATAATCCAACTAAAATGATAATTACCAAATCATAATGAATATAATCCTCTATATAATAACAAACATTTTTTAAATAATAATTATAGAACCCTCAACAACAATTTCTTAATATTTATGCCCTTACAACAGTCCTAATAAAAATGGAAAAGCAAGTGCCATTAACTTGAATATCAAGCATGAGTATCAAACAGAGAGTTGAACGTTAAACGGGACATACTGCAAACATAATATCAATTTTTTTTTTGGAAATTTATTTAATATAAATAATTTTGACAGGTCGAGTTCATGGATATACTGAAAAGACAATACCATACATTAGTATATGGATATTCTATGTTAATAAATGGCTGTCATAGAACTGGAATCAATTGAAGACAGGTTTGTAGGTCTTTATGTGGGCGTAACTCAGTTGGCCAACTCAATGATGTTGAATGGTGGCAAACAGATTTAAGCGTGGCACAAGTATTTTGTAATTTGTCTTCACTTTTTTGCATGTCTGTATACGGATTTAAGCGTGGCACAAATATTTTGTAACTTGTCTTTATATTTCTGCAAATCTGTACACAGCAGCAACCATGCGTGTCTCTATACAGGCTGGTTTACTGCTCTATAAAAAGGTGTGATAATGTAAGAAGCTGAGCGAGTTGTAAGAAATTTTTAATGGAGCTTAATGCCATTGGAATGTTTTCTCTTTTTTTTTCCCTTCTCTGATGATCTCATTAAAGACACACGGTAAGCTTTTAATAATATTTATGCAATAAATTTATGAATGTTCTGTCATGAAATCTGTATCCTGCCAATGGCCATCTTTTAGGAGAATCACTGTAACCTATAATTATACTAGTTATCTGTATCAATTAAATAGCTGACCATAACCAGTACAAAGTTTTCAAACATGCATAGATTTAATATATTTTCAGCATGTTTTGATTCTTTGTATATATGGGTAATGACATAAGACTATTTGATGTCATTTTATAATATAATTGGAAAGATCACTTTATCATATTAGTTATGGGTCATATGAAAAATTGCTTTATATGAAAATTATTTTTAGACACTTTCTATCTAGATGTTGTAGCCACTAGAATTTAAGAATTATATAATCTTTAAATGCAAAAATTGCTTCTAAAAATCCTCCACATAAAAATGTAACCACTAATATATTTTGTGAACCCTAAAATATAAAGACTTATCTATTCCAAAGTTGTACCCATTAAATTTCAGATATTTTACTATAACATCTATTCTTAATAAAATATATACTTTTTAACTCTTGTTTTCATCTCTTTTATTCTTGTATTGCAATTTTTGATAGAATGTATATTTTTAGGTCTCATTTAGCTACTTACTAACCTAGCTCTTATTTTATATATTTATAGGGTGTGATTATTTAGGTCGTAGTTTATTGATAAAAAAAATTATTTATTTTATTTATTCATGAGTTATTTTATTTTACATTAAAATATATTTATACTCTCTTCAAATCTAATCCACCGTTTTTTTATATTATGTGTAAATCTTTGTATCTATAAGGATTATATATAGATTTTTGTATATGTGGAGGCTTATAAATATATTATCTTAGAAATATTTATTAAAAATATTTTTATATTCATTTAATCAAAGAGTTGTTTTGTTGATTTAAGAGATATTCTATAGTTACTTTAGTTATTTATGAGTTTCTTCATGTTACAACTATTTAAGAGTTGTTTTAATATATTTACTAATATTTATGGAAAAAAAAATTATCATTTTTTAAAATATATGTTCCTTATTTTTTTTCTTTTATGTATATGAATAGTGAACTCAACTCTTTGAAGCCATTGTATAACACATGTAGATGAAATAAAATTAAAATACATAAAGATCACTTTTATCATATTAATTATGTGTCATGTGAAGATTGTTTC
>VDFB02000017.1:26954399-27074510 GCA_007258455.2 Sequoia sempervirens
CAAAGATTCTACAATATTTGGCTAGTTCTGGGAGGTCATCGATTAGGTTAATAGCATCCTGTTGCCAGCATGAATAGTTACTAGGTTTTAGCTTTTGCTATCATGTAATCCCGGTATTTATATTTAAGGTGCTACTGTTAAATCTCTTTAATAAGTTTAAATTTATTTTGTCTGCAATATTAAGTTTATATGAGGGGATATTTTAAGATTAAATGGTTAATCTATTTGTTTTTTCCTTTCAGGCTCCTGCTCTTTTTTGAGGCATTGCTCATTCATTGAATCCTTCTAACAGTTTGGTGAGCTTTCTCAACTAATGTGCCAAATAGCATTAATTTTTGAGTAGCCGTCTAATGTTGATTTAGTGAAAGACAAAAAAGTTGAGTATTTGCAATGTTTGGGCACATCTTTTCTATTCAGAGGCATCTTCAGAATCATGTGTGCTGCTTTTTGTCAGGTGCTGAAAGATTTATCTGCTTCACCTTCTGGATATTATGCAAATTGTAAAGTTGAATTGTCTAGTCCTCCAGTTCTCATAGGCTCTTCCATTTCATTGGTCTCAGTTGTGCAGGTTTGAAAAGATTTATTCACTCTGAGGCAAGAACACATCTAGTGTTTTGCATTTATTAGTTGTTTGGTGTTCTAATTAAAAGTCAACACTATTTCATTTGTCCTTGTTTTATTTTTATTATTTACTAATGTCGACTTATATTCACACTATTTCTGCGTGCAAAGAAATAGAATGCTCGGATTCTCATTTTCGGTTCCTTAGATTTGTTTAGCAATAAGTATGTGTCCACGTGTATTTTTATCAATCATTCTATTGTTTTTGGAAAAGTTTCACGATGTCAAAGGGTTTGAGTTTAATTTGTTAAAAAAATGAATTTTTAATGTGGAGATTTGAGTTCAAATCTCAAAATGGACATCTAAGATGAATTTTAAGTTTTGACTGTTGGTCTTCAATAGTTGGCTTCAAATGTGGAAGTGGTTTCTAAATAAGTAGATTTCTAAGGTGTGATTCTTGGTCTTTCATTGGTTATTTCTAGTGTGGTTGTTTAAAAGTAGCTAGTACTAGTTTCATGGTTGTACTCACAATGAGCTTGTGTTGATCTCATGTTGATGTTCGAATGAGCAAAACATAATTGTAAAAGATTATCCATATTAAAAGAAAAAAACACAATAGATTTGAAGTGGGTGCAACATTGATTTTGTTTGATTGATATTTTTTAAATATGATATGGTTGGTATTAGTTTGTATTTTTGAATGGAGATTCCATTAGACAAGTGTTCTAGATTCAATTTTCATTCTAAGTAAATGAAAATTTAGTATGAAAATTCAAATGTAGCTAGTGAATACAAATTTATGAGAAACAGTAAGTAAAACTAAAATAAATTTTACATATGCAAATAAGTTATTGGAGTGGAATAGTATAGATGATAAAGCCAAAGATATTACTGGTCTTTCTCTTTCTCCCTCTAAATTACATCACATAGATTCGGATAAATCATCAATGAAAATTAGGGATAATTTGAATAAATTGTTTGGAGCAAAATTACTTAATGCAAAGTTTTCGCTCAAAATTTAATTATTTAGGTTCAAAATGAAAGGTGAAATCAGAATGTCAAATTACATAAGTAGTTTTAATTCTCTCATTAGGAAACTAATAGAATTCAAAGCTCGAGTTAGAGATGATGATGCTAAAACTATCTTGTTAACAAATTTATATTCAAAATATAGTAATGTTATTTTCACAATTGGTCTAACTTCTAAGATCTTACAAGATATTATGCCATCTTATCTCGTAGAAGAAAAGAGAGAAAATTTAGAAGATAGAGAAGTTGGTTCTCAGGGGGAGAATGCATTATATTCTCAAATAAATATTAAAAGGTTAGATAAGAAAATCCTTAAAAAATAAGGGAATGAAGGTGGTGCAGAGATAGGTTTGAACACGAGGGTTTCATACTTGGGCTTGTGGTGTTTGTGTGTTGACATGGCAACCCTCAGTGGGGGAAACGATGTGCTCCACCATGCAGTTTTGTTGTAAGTGCCTTCTTTCTCCCGTTAATTTTTTGTTTCCACCTTCCTTGTCTTCTTTTCTCATGTGTGTGCTTCTATTGTTGTGTTATTCTATAGCCTGGCCTTGGACTGGTGTTATTCTCAACCCCTCCCTCCATAAATTGAGGGATGTATGGGAAACCTCAACCCCGACCCTAATTTGTCTAACTCTACTTGCTCAGCAGACCCTCACATTAATGCAAAAAAATTGTTCAAGGAGGCTTTGTCTGTAAATGGTGTTAGCATTCTAGTAGAAGCAAGGTTTGAGGTTGAAGATTTTGAATCTGATGGAGTGCTGGAAGGTAAGTTACCCTTTGCAACTCCCATAGATCTTGTCATTTCTGTGAATCTTGTGCTTAAGTTGGTAGTTTCGAATGAAAGATGTAGGTTAAAAGATACAACAATATTTTTTGTTGCCGTTGACTCCAACAAAGTCTTGGTGAGAAAATTTATAGACAACTGGTTAATTTTAAAACTTAGGCTAACAAATTTGGGTTTTTGGTTAAATTCTATATAATGATACAATGTGGTTTATTCGCCATTTTTTTTACAAATAACTCATGCAAAGGAAAGTCTTGGAAAAAACCTACTAGAGTCTTGGTGGGTGCACATTTAGGGTACTCCCCTAGACTCCAACAACCATTGCTGAGGAGGTTGTTGCCTTCTCTTGTCCCAAGTGGGAGGTTTTGAAAAATCTCCAACTTATATTTTGGAAAATAATTCCACAAATCTTGGCCCCCATTAGTACGGTTGTGTGTATTGATGTGGCAGAAGTCATCTTGCCTCATCTCGATGCTCAAGGATTGGTTTCTTTCACTCCAGGCATGGAAATCCATGCAAATATAATTATCAAGGAAGATAACAACTGTTTTGTTTTTCCTCTTGAAATCTTGGGAGGGATGAGTTCTTGTTTTCTCTACCACAAAGAAGGTCACATCTCTAAAGACTTCCTTATCATTAAGAAAAGAAGTGTTAACTCAAGAAACTGAGATCCCCCTACAAATGTTCCTGAATCCCCTCATTTGGCTCCTGATTCTCAATTCGTGTTGGGTGAATCTCTGAAGGATGTGGTACTGGGTGGGAAGGGATACCCTTTGCCTATTCCAGCCTTGAACCTTTCATCATCATTAAAGGGTGGTGAAGAGCTTGTTGGCATTGACATGACTGAAAAGTGCAAGTTCTCCTAAAACCCTCCTCTTCAAAGATCCTCGAAAGATTTTCCTCTTTACAATGCTTTTGTAGCCCTTTCTCAAAATGATGGAGGGAGGGACTATGCCTTGGTTGATGAAGGTGAATTGGAAGCCTCCTCACTAGCTCGCTACATAGCTAAAATCCCTAACCTTGTTGAGAAATTAAACACAAAATAGTTGGATATGAAGGGAATCAGGCAAAGAATTCAAGAAAATTTGGCAAAATCTTATGATTCTAGTGTGGAGCCTAGAACCTCCCTCTTCCAACTCAATAAAGAAGATAATCAATTTAAGCTAAAGTTGGTCAAAAATGCTAGGAATGAGGTCTAGGCTAATAGTTTTCCTATGAAAGTTGAAGGGCCCACATTGAGTGTGGTCGAAACCTTGTTAAGAGAGGATGCTAGAATGTTGTCTCCACTGACGCCCCTCAAATTTAAAAACCCAAGATTGTGAAAATGCAACTAGTTTTCTCTCCAAAATCTTGACAAAAAATATAATAGATGGGACACAAAGCAACACATCTGATGAGATGGCTCTCCCCAAGCAAGCTGAGACCCCACTAGGTGAGGACCCTTGCTCACCTCATGAGCAAACTACCAACCTAGATCTAACTCCTAGCATCAAATAGAGTTTTAATCCCCAAGTCCCTTGCTGCAATAAAGAGATTGTAAAAGAAAAAGAAAACGATAAAAAACAATCACATTGTAAATCAAATGAAAAGGTTGTGGAAGAAACCCTTAGTTCAAAAGGGTGCAAAGTTGAGGAGGGTGGCCAAGGAAACATAGTGTTCCTATCGGCAGTGCCAAGAAACTAGGACTAACCAAGACAAAGAGGAAAAAAATCAGTATTGTTCTTTAGTCTCCTATGACAAAAGAACTTGAGACTGAGGATAAATTACCTAAATGTTTTGAACAATTCAAGGGAGACTAAGGCAATATAAACATGGCTTTTGAAAATGAACCTTAAGTGCATCTCTTGGAATATCAGGGGATTGGAGTTCCTAGACAGGAAATTCATAGTAAGAAGGTTTTGAGCCTTGAAAAAGTAAAGGATTTTGTGTTGCTGCAAGAAACTAAAGTAATTGGTTTCACTTTGGAAATGAACCTCTCAAGTTCATTTGGAATTGCTCAAAGGCTTTCTCCACTTCACATAAAAAAGGCAGGTGGGGAGGTTGCCATTCTAGTGGCCAATCATTCGACTCAATATATTACTGGATATGGTTCCTCACTATGTAACAAAATTGTTTGGATAAAGATAAAAAAGGAGGATACAGATTTTGGGATTTTCTCTATTTACACCCCAACAATCATAGGGAGAGATGCAACCTATGGCAATGGCTTGCAAGATTGGAAGACATCCCCTAAATTGTTGGAGGGGACTTCAATATGGTTGAGCAAGAGGAAGACAAATGGGGAGGGGCCATAAAGACCTAGAAAGGAAATGGAAAACACTTCTAGCAAAGATGCAAAAAAAAGCTGAGGCTAGCATACCCTATGGAAGGTTGCAAAATGTAGTACAATGGAGTTTGGTTGTCCTGGTGTAATGCCCAAAATGGGGAAAGTGGGATTTATTGTAGGCTAGATAGATTCTATGCCAACAAATTATTTTTCAATTTTCACCCAAATGAAAAAGGGGTAAAGGTATAGGTCTATCCTTACACCCTCTTTGATCACCACCCCATCATCGCCAGCAATACCAGCTGCATCAACCCCTCCTTGGGAGTAAAAAACAAAAAAACCTTCCTACTTAACACTCAACTTTTGAGAGATAATGATTGCAAGGAAGCAATTGCTTCCCTGAGGGAGATAAGCAAGTGGATGCTGAAAGAGGCCACAAAAATTGAACAATGGAATGATAATGTGAAAGGTTGGAGGTCCCTCTTCCAAATAATTGGGAAGAAATGAGCCATGGATAGAAGAAAAGAAGAAAAAGACCTGCAGGCTAGCCTCCTTGAGGTAGAGATCAATTTGCAAGCTAACCCAAGTGATGTGGAACTTTGTGAACAACTTACCCTTGCTAAAGATAGCCTAAGGAAAATCCATGCTCACAAGGTGAGAGGTAAAAAGGTTAGGGAAAAATTAAATTGGCTAAGTTGTGGAGACAAGGGATTGAAGTTCTTCTTCAATTATTGAAAGGAAAAGGAAGTGAAGGAGCAGGTGGGTCCAATTTGGGATGGGAATCAACTCTGTGCCACCGAAGATGAAATTCTAGACCAATTCCATTCTTTAAAGATCTTTCCTCTTCAGGATGTGTAGATGAGCAAAGTATAAGGGCTAGGCCCTTCATAAGCTGCCAAAGTTGATAGATGAAGAAGATCGTCTTAGGCTTGAAGGTGATATCACCAAAATTGAGATTGTTAAATCATTACTTCTATGATCAACCATAAGTACCCAGGATGGGACAATCTGCTTATGGAGTTCTACAAAGAATTCTTGGATTGGGTGTGTGATGACCTCCTCCAAGTATATAGGGAGGCCCTAGAAAAAGGATCTTTGGGGGAAGACATCAATAGAGGAATCATCAAGCTTCTCCCAAAGGGAGGAGATAAGACATTGGTGAAAAACTAGAGACTTATAACTCTGTTGAATGTCTTGTATAAAATTCCAGCCAAGGTAATTATAGCCTAGTTGATCAACATTCTTCCAAAGTTTATAAACAACACCCAAATAACTTTTATAAAAGGTAGGTACATTCTTGAAAACCTCATTACAAGCTTGGAAGCCCTGGAATGGGCCAAGGTCTCCAACCAAAATGTTGCAATGCTCCTCCTGGACTTTCAAAATTCTTATGATAGGGTGGAGTGGTCTTTTTTGAGGACCGTGCTTTAGGATTTTGGGTTCCCTGCCAAATTCTACAAAATAGTAGATACTCTCCTGAAAGACATGTTAGCACAAGTGGATGTGAATGGTAAGCCTACTAAAAAAATATCTCTTGAGAGATCCATCCAACAAGGCTGCCCATTGGCTCCTGCCCTTTTTTTCATTGCCTCGGATGCACTTCACTATCTCTTAAGGGACAACACTTACTCCCTCAGGATAAAGGGAATCTATCTTCCTGACCAGAATTAGCTAATAAATGTACAGTTTGCAAATGATACCTCCATCTTCGTTGATCTTGAACAAAGTAACTTGGATTCTTTAATGAAAAAAATTGATCTCTTCTATCTTTGCTCTAGTGCTAGGCTCTCTAGGGCCAAATCCACCTTTCTAGGGTGGAAAGTAGAACCACTTAATTGGCTGGAGAGTTACGGTTTTCAGTGGGGTGGACACAAAAAGATAGTGAGGTACCTAGGAATCCCTTTTGCTATAAGCCCAAACCTCAAGGAAATGTGGAACTGGGTCAACTCTAAGATTGAGAAAAAGCTAAGTGGGTGGAACACACAATACCTCTCCTTAGCTGGTCGAATTCAGGTCTGTCAAAAAGTGCTAGCCTGCTATAGTATCTATTTGCCTCTGTTTGGTTCTTTAGTAGTTACCTAGTTAATGACATCCAAAAGAAAAAATAGAAGTTTCCTTTGGTTGGATGGTAAAGGAAAAAAGAAGAGACACTTAGTCAAGTGGGACTGGTGTTGCCTAAGCAAAATTCAAGGTGGTATCATTTTGAAAGATCTCAAACTGCAGGGGATTGCGTTGGCAGCTAAATGGATCTTGAAGTCTTTGGAAGGAAACAAGCCTTGGAAAGTGTTGGTTAGGAACAATATTTCTCAGGCAGTACCAAAACAGGATATGGCATAGAAATCTCTTCCTTTAAGTGACATTCTCCTCAGTGAACACTCAATGATTCCAGCAGGGTCCATGGTCTTTAAAAGCCTATGGAAGGCTTGGGAACTAATAAATCACAATGTATGTCTTAAAAACAACATAACTCTTAAGAATAATGTTAAATGTCTTCTTCATAGCTCCATCTAGTGGAACCTGTAGTATAATGGTAAAAATTTGGTGCTACTCCAAGGCTATTCAGCTAAAAAATGGCATAACAAAGGCATCAAAATGTTTGCAAATATTCTCTCTGATGGAAGCCTAATAAGTTGGGACAACATTTGTGAAAGATATGATTTACCTAAGTCTAACTTCAAAACCTTTTCTACACTGTTGGAAGCATGAAAGGATGCATGCTTTCCTAGGACTGTGGGAGAGGATTTTGATATTACTAATAAGTTTACTTGGAAAGATGGCTCCTCTCTAAATTGTATCAAAGCTAAAACTATTTATTCTGAGCTTACTAGGAGTGATTGTGTTCTTGAACATGTTAACAACTACTGGCATATTTCAAAAAAAATCTTTCCAATGTTTGGCACATATAAATGGAGAATAAAAAGGCATGTTTCAGATGGTTATTTATCTTACAAAAAATACCTTTCAAAACTAATTACTTGCATCTGGACATTTGCAACATTTGCAAGATGCCAGAATTTGCTGAGCATATTCTATTTGATTGTTTGTATGCAAAAGAAATCTAGTACTTATTCTATCATAAATTGAATATTTGGAGCAAGGATGGTATAGTCAATTAGCATGATGTTCTTTTCTATCATCTTAATAAAATAAATACTGAATCCAAATTATTTTGGAATCTGCTAACTAATGAGATTTTATGGCATATATGGAAGGCAAGAAACAATGACAAATTTATGGTAGTTAAGAGGATACTTATTGAGTCAGAAAAAAGACTCACACGTGCTTTTGTAGTTTCTCAGGTCTCAATTCACGTTGAAGTCTCCATGGAAAAATTTACGAGGCTGATAACGGAAGGGTCAACGACCATCACCAAGGAGGTTAGGGGTGGGCATGCTTGTCACCTGACTAAACTTTAAGGAAGCAAAATTTTTAAGAAGGGAATTTCATGAACTTCAGAAAGCAGTGAATGAAGCTGCTGGACCTGCAAGACAAAGAGCACCCCAACAACTAAATCCCCATTTGGAGGCCATGGATAATTAGGTTACAAAAGTGGATGAAGAATGAAGTTGGGTCGCCCAATGTTGGTGAGAACGATCAGTAGCTGCCCTCCTCTTGAGAGAGTAATCATTAGTGGTTTCTTATTGACTATTCTGTATTTCAAAATGAATGTTTATGCTATATAGATGGGTACAAAGCTGAAGCATAGAAAGCCATGTATTAACTGTATAGTTTTGTATTGGCTACACATGTAATGAAAATCTGAAGTAGGAGCAGTCCTATTTTTTTTTGTTCTTTTCCAATTTGCTGAACTGCTGCAGCAATTTAATGTAAAGTTCGACCTTCTATATTCAATAAAGAAAAAAGGTCAGATAAAAACAAAGGGGAAATTAATTTTTTTTACTCTAAGAGAAAGGACTACATAGTATAGACTTGTAGAACTCAAGCTAGTGATGTTCTTAAAGAAAAAATCAAAGATCAAACAAATGAAGCTTAGTCTATCTTGAAGATTCACCAAATGATTATTCTTTTATTAACGATTCTTATTTTGAAGGTAACAAAAATATATTTTACTTTGTGCCTTCACAACTAGAGGCTAGTGACATTAGAGAATGGATGAATTTCTATCACATAAGTTACCTTCTCATTTTAAATTGGTGTTTTACATGGGAAGCATATGCTTTTTTCTTTCTTTTCAACTTTTCTTTTTGACGTTGAAATACTTGAAGAATGCATGTATTGTTAATTTTATTTTTGAAGATAGATAAGGGATTTGGTGAACTAAATATGGATTATTTTCCAGCTAGTTTGAATGATTTTGTGATCAATAATTGTACCATTCTAAGGGTTATAATACAGATTGATGGATCTATATAGTTGTAGCTCAATATGGATTGTTGTCCAATAATTTGGGAACTTGTGATTTGGGACTTTAGGGAGATGGTAGTCTGAGAAATTGAGAATTCAACTTAGAGCTATGCCCTTTTGAGGGTCACAACATAGCTTAATGGAGTTCCACTTAATTCAAGATTCATTTCTTCAATGAAAAATATTTCAAGAATTTGTATTTATTTTACATTATCAACAAGTTTTGTTATGTAAGCCTTAATGGTGGTCTCTTGGCAAGGTGAAATTTGATTTTTTTAGAGGTACATTTGCAAGAACAATGTAATAATGGGGAAATTTTAGTGTAGATATTTTTATTACATTGTTTAGTTAATGTGGTTTTAGGTATGCATTTAGTAATTTCATTAAATGTGATAATTATATCTCCATATTTTTCCATGGTTTCTCCATTGTATAAATATGTTTCTATACTTTGAATCATGGCAATCAATCAACAATATTTATCCTAATTTTATTAATAAGGGTGCTTAAATTTCTTAGTCACTAAAATCACAAGTGGCCTTCAAAGAAACAAAATAAGAAATTTTGAATAACCCTATCTTGGACAATCCTAATTATGTACCTACATTTTCTAACATGTTTCCTTCTAACCATTATATTGTAAGAGTTCTTACAAAAATGAGAAAATGTAGGAGATGAATTACCCATAGAATTTTTTGGTTCTCCAATCCATGGACTTGAGCATAAATACTCAATTATTGATATATAAGCCTACACATTGGTTAGAGTCATTGTGAATTTTTATCACTACCAAATATGTAGCAAGATGTTTTCATTTATTTGTAACCTAGTGGTAAAAATATACGATTGAAATTGAATTAGATGAGCATAGAGGTAAATAAATTATTATTAGCTTTTCGGAAAATTGCTACTCTAGAGGGTATCACTCTATGTTCAATGATAAAAATATTTACAATTCATTTATAGAAATATTTAAACCCATCCCCTATTATTACCACCTTTTGTGGAAAATCTAAGCACCATATGGTGTTTCCTGATCAAATGTTTGCTTCTCTTAACCTCAGTCCAATCATTATCACAATGAGATGAAACCATAGTAACATGCTTTGTAATAGCTAGGAGGGCATTCCCTCCCAATTTTACCAATTTGGACAAAGCATTGAACCCTCTGAGCTTGGAAATATCAAAGAAGGAATAGGAGAGAATGAGGGCTTGGATTCTTCACTATCTTTGGAGAGAATTCTAGAATCTACATCATTTGCAAGTGAGACCAAAGAACAATCCCCAGGAGGGGGAGGAGATATTTCCTTCAGGAAGTTATTGGGTGGAATGATATAGTGTTGAGATTCAACCCCAATCCACTATGTGACTTTGCTCGAGTTTGGATTCCCCAAATCACATTGCAAATAACATTTAGAGGAGACATGTTTTATTGAGAAGCATTTCCTACACCTGAAAGCATTTTTTTCGTAATCAATTGGTTGCCTCCTATGAGAAGGCAGGTTGTTCCATTTCAAAGGTAAATAAATTATTATTGTTGAAGATTTGGACCTCTAAATTTAACCCATATATATTTTTTGAGGTCAAAGATTGAGTAGGATGATATTTGTGTTTTATTAGTTCCTTATTTATCATTAATGCATAATTAATCTAGTTTTGAATGATGAATGGTATGTGATAGTCTCTACTACCTTATAAATGGTCACTCGCTAAGATATCGCCACTCCACCTAAAGGAAAACATCAGAAATCAAGGCTACATATTTCATGATAAAACATGGGATCATATAAAAAACAATCCATCATGGAATTTACTTAGGATGTGTGAAAAAAGAAGATTATATGATGAGTGTTAGAATTTTCTATAATAATCTTTTGATTATTCATGGTTTTGGGATAATCATGGCTTATTAAATCCTTCAAGTGACCTATTAGTAGTCAATGAATCATATGATGATCCATAATTTTTTTGAAATCCCAAGTGACCACTTTTAAAAACATGTACTTGATATTTGATGGTAGGATGAAGTTTTGTGTTTTGATTGAAAGTGAAGAAAGTTATAGATTATAGAAGTTGAGTAGATTTAAGGAGATAAAGCTCATGAGGATCTAATAAATGCTTCTATTAAAGAGTAGATGTTTTTAGTAGGCTAGGGAAGGTGAAGAGAACATGTGAGACCAATTTTATAGCATAGGAACAAAATAAGTATGAATTTTTGAGCAACAAGAGGACAGTTGTATGTAGGAGATATGAGATGGATTTATTACATGTGAATAGTAATTTCATGAGATCAAGGAAATAGAAAGAGATATACTAGGATTGTTAGTGTTTAACTTAGGAGTTATAGTTTTTTGTGTAAGAGTGTGAATAGGGCAAACACAAGTCCATACTTGTAAAAATAAAATATTATATGTAATAAAATGGGTATATTTGTGTGCATGTAGGGAAGCTCACCATCATTATATGTAAGAGCTATAATTTGGTTGTACTCCTTCGGTGCAAGATACCATAAGCTATTAGTTGTTAGAAGATGACCTTTAGCAAAGTAAGATCTCTTCTTTACTTCTATATGCTTGCACATGGAGTTCTCACATAGCCAAGATTATTGCAAGTTTCTTTAATATGGTATTAGACCACCTAATATGGTATTTATCATACTAATTACAATAAATCCATTATAACTTGAGATAATAGTTAAGAATAATTTTCAAATAATAAATTATAAGCTATAAAAGTATAAATATTAATAACTTAATGTTATATTTTGAATTACTTGGGTCAAAGGCCACACCCAAGTATTGTGTGTTGCACAAATAGTTGTTGCACAAAAAGATCAACATGTTATTGTCAAATATAGCCACAAGAGTTAACGAAACTATAGGTGGAAGTTAAGCTATGCCACGAACCTAAGTTTTGTGTTACACAATACAAGCAGACCAAGGGTGCACACCTTGGAACAATCCCCCTCCCAATAGAAGCGAGAATTTTGAATCTATGACCTAGGTTCTGATACCAATTATTACATAGATAGTTGTTCTTGAAACAAAAGATCGGCCTATTAATGCCTGATACAACTACCAAAGTTAATGAATCCACAGAAGGTAGTTAAGTCATGTCATGAACCAAAGCATTTCATTACATAGGACAACAAGACCAACAACAGACACATTGCAACATTGTGCCTACTATTTTACTTAGTGAACCTCACAATAAAATATCAATCTTCATTGGGTATTAGTAAGAAATATAGGCATTTTTGAAGTAACAATTGGTCTCAATCTTGTAGAATTTGATGGATACTCATATTCAACACTTATTATATTTAAAAATATACATTCACGTAAGACCCAATAACCAAAATTAACTAGACTCATAAACTTGTTTTTGGAGTATTGCAACCACTCTATCATATTTAAGACTAAGTAAATAGAGTCATTAAGCTACAACTACCTCCCTATTCTTTTAAGAATGTATCTATCATCCACCATAGCCAAGCAATTCACTTGGCCTACAACTTGCATGGAGCTCTATTCTCTTTTTTATTTTAAATAAAATTATTCCCCCAACCCAATTTATCTTAATTTATAGAGTATTATTGTCACTAACATTTCATTTCATTATAAAGCCACATGATTACATAAAAGAATTATATCAACATGTTAAGCATCACCAGCCTCAACATGCACATATAACTTATGGATCTCCCTCCAACTATTTGTTTGAGATCATTACTTGATGTTCATAATTTTAGAAACCTAATATTATTTCCTCTCTTATATTTTATAATCCATTATTGAACTCTTTCCTTACATATTTTATTGTCTAATCTAGGTGGCACATTAACACTTATAATATTTATTCAATAATTTTTATGTATTGTGAGAATCATAATGTCTATTAGTCTTTCTAGATTATGCAAAATAATTCTTCTAATTTCCTATCCTTCTAGTAGGGCACACATGCTATTGTTTTAATCTCCTCTCATGCACCATTGTTTTGATTAATTTATTTGATTAATCTACTTTTTTTAAAAAAATTGTAACTCCTACTACAATACCCCTAGGTTCAATCTATGTCAATGTTATCAGGGAATTTGATTTCCCTTGCATCACTTCACATTCATCCTTAACCTCCTACTTTCTCTAGTGCTATCCAACATGCACTACCACCACACACCAAAATAATATTCAAACAATAGAATACATTATTCCAAATAAAATATAAAGAATTATGAATATAACATAATTAATTTTAAAATATTACTTTGCATTATAATTTGATTTGAATATTTCTTATAATAATATACACAATAATCATTACTACATTATTTGTTAATAAAACATCTAATATAATCCAACTAAAATGATAATTACCAAATCATAATGAATATAATCCTCTATATAATAACAAACATTTTTTAAATAATAATTATAGAACCCTCAACAACAATTTCTTAATATTTATGCCCTTACAACAGTCCTAATAAAAATGGAAAAGCAAGTGCCATTAACTTGAATATCAAGCATGAGTATCAAACAGAGAGTTGAACGTTAAACGGGACATACTGCAAACATAATATCAATTTTTTTTTTGGAAATTTATTTAATATAAATAATTTTGACAGGTCGAGTTCATGGATATACTGAAAAGACAATACCATACATTAGTATATGGATATTCTATGTTAATAAATGGCTGTCATAGAACTGGAATCAATTGAAGACAGGTTTGTAGGTCTTTATGTGGGCGTAACTCAGTTGGCCAACTCAATGATGTTGAATGGTGGCAAACAGATTTAAGCGTGGCACAAGTATTTTGTAATTTGTCTTCACTTTTTTGCATGTCTGTATACGGATTTAAGCGTGGCACAAATATTTTGTAACTTGTCTTTATATTTCTGCAAATCTGTACACAGCAGCAACCATGCGTGTCTCTATACAGGCTGGTTTACTGCTCTATAAAAAGGTGTGATAATGTAAGAAGCTGAGCGAGTTGTAAGAAATTTTTAATGGAGCTTAATGCCATTGGAATGTTTTCTCTTTTTTTTTCCCTTCTCTGATGATCTCATTAAAGACACACGGTAAGCTTTTAATAATATTTATGCAATAAATTTATGAATGTTCTGTCATGAAATCTGTATCCTGCCAATGGCCATCTTTTAGGAGAATCACTGTAACCTATAATTATACTAGTTATCTGTATCAATTAAATAGCTGACCATAACCAGTACAAAGTTTTCAAACATGCATAGATTTAATATATTTTCAGCATGTTTTGATTCTTTGTATATATGGGTAATGACATAAGACTATTTGATGTCATTTTATAATATAATTGGAAAGATCACTTTATCATATTAGTTATGGGTCATATGAAAAATTGCTTTATATGAAAATTATTTTTAGACACTTTCTATCTAGATGTTGTAGCCACTAGAATTTAAGAATTATATAATCTTTAAATGCAAAAATTGCTTCTAAAAATCCTCCACATAAAAATGTAACCACTAATATATTTTGTGAACCCTAAAATATAAAGACTTATCTATTCCAAAGTTGTACCCATTAAATTTCAGATATTTTACTATAACATCTATTCTTAATAAAATATATACTTTTTAACTCTTGTTTTCATCTCTTTTATTCTTGTATTGCAATTTTTGATAGAATGTATATTTTTAGGTCTCATTTAGCTACTTACTAACCTAGCTCTTATTTTATATATTTATAGGGTGTGATTATTTAGGTCGTAGTTTATTGATAAAAAAAATTATTTATTTTATTTATTCATGAGTTATTTTATTTTACATTAAAATATATTTATACTCTCTTCAAATCTAATCCACCGTTTTTTTATATTATGTGTAAATCTTTGTATCTATAAGGATTATATATAGATTTTTGTATATGTGGAGGCTTATAAATATATTATCTTAGAAATATTTATTAAAAATATTTTTATATTCATTTAATCAAAGAGTTGTTTTGTTGATTTAAGAGATATTCTATAGTTACTTTAGTTATTTATGAGTTTCTTCATGTTACAACTATTTAAGAGTTGTTTTAATATATTTACTAATATTTATGGAAAAAAAAATTATCATTTTTTAAAATATATGTTCCTTATTTTTTTTCTTTTATGTATATGAATGGTGAACTCAACTCTTTGAAGCCATTGTATAACACATGTAGATGAAATAAAATTAAAATACATAAAGATCACTTTTATCATATTAATTATGTGTCATGTGAAGATTGTTTCTAGGAATCATCTGCATATGTGTTGTAACCACTAAAATTTTGGCATTGTGATGCTTAAATGTTGAAATTACTTCTAGAATCTTCCAATGAAAAGTTATAACCACTAATATATTTTATGAGCCCTAAATGTGGAGACTTATGTATTCAAAAGTTGTACCATTAAATTTAAGTTATTTAGTATATCAGCAATCTTTAATAAGATAAATATTTGTTTAATTAAATAAAGGGAAACCATTTTGTAGCATATGAAATGGACTAAATGTTAAATGTGATTTTTGTTATTGAATACCATAGGAACCAAAAGACAAACATGATATCTATTTCCTTATCCACATCTAATGGAAAAGTGGGATACTTTTCAGGAACGTGATCATAAAAGTCCTCAGATGGTAAAAGGTTGCAGGAATTCTGCAATCAATCATTTTGACTGGATTCCAAATGAATTGATCAGTTGCATCTTTTGTAAAATCGGCTCCACTTCAAACCATTCTATAGATTTTTTGGAGCACTTTTGGTGTAAGAAATCTATTTTTTATTTAAAATTAGTTGCAAGTATAAGAGATTATTTTGATTTATAAATATTTTTTTTCAATTTATTTATGCAGATGTAAGAGGTTTAACATGCTAGGTAGCCAACAAGAAGTGTTGCTATGTTCCTCTCAATCCTTATGCACTTCACAGAATATGTCTTTCATCCAAAAATATGTAGATGCTAGAAACATGGAGGATTGTTACATGCTTGGAATGGTAAGAGGAAACTTTTCATACATTTCTCTCTTATATTTTATCTTAAAAATAATATTGATCATATTTCAATACTACACCCAACAACACCTATTGTATTCATTTTTTGATGTACTTTTTTATTCCAAGGTAACCAAATACAACATATGCCTTCATATTTTTAGATCTATTTGTCTACAAGTGTTTTAAACTCAAGTATGTTTAATATAATTTTATTAGATTTGTTATGTTTACCCTCTTACAAATCCTCAACCCTAGCACCATTGTAGATTAGTCATATTTTTGTAAATCACCACTCAAAAATAACTATATCCCTACTACACTAGTTATCAATATTAGTCAAAAAACTAAGCATACCAAGTAAAATAATATCTTTCTTAAACTACAAACATGTATCACCATATTCCTTGGATTTAGATCTAATGAAGGGACTAGGTCACCTTTTATGAGTAATATCTTACCAAAATAATGAAGGGATTAGGTTGGTCTTACATTAGGGGACATTCTTGGGCATAGTTATGGTGTTGATTTCTTTTGCATTGTGTATGATTTTATAGTTAATAAAATTACCACATAATCTAAAATTATAGATCCATAATACAAATGCTATTGTATAGTGAAAAAATCATTATTGATTGTCACCTTTCTAACCTAAACCCTAACACTTCTGTAGAATCAACATATTAAAAAATCTACTTTATAGTCAAGACACCTTTGTTGATTGTCAAATTTCTATCTAAAACCTTACACTTTTGTGGAATCAACATATTTTTGTAAGACACACAATAGGAAATAAGGACATCCCAAATTTTGCTTTACTATATTAGTAACATCTTATATTGTATTAGGACAACTTTCACAAGAAAATATTACTCAATCAAAGAATCATGATCCCTTCCTTTAGGAACATAATCATGTATAGTTGTTGATGCATAGGAAATAATGATGTCCCAAATTTAGCTTTATTATATTATCTATGTTTGGCTTTAACAAGAAATGTTATTATCAAGTATAATAGTGGATGAATTAAATTTAACATGAAATTTAATTATTAGAAATTAAATGGTAGATCCAAAGTCTTGTGCATTTTGGAGGATTTTCTAGTTGACCAACTTTCCTGTTGAGATTAAATTATTGAACTTCTCCTATACCAATTATATTATATAGGTTTTATTGATCTATTCAAAATCACTTCAACATAGAATTAAACATGTTATTAGTATCATTAAAACAAGAAAGAAAAAAAATTGCATACTCCTGATATAAAATATTGAAACAAGTTGATTAAACATCCACTCATAGGCCAAATAAATGCAACCAATATTACATAAAGTAGTATATTTAATGTATTATGTTTCTCAAGTCATACTAATGGTGTTTTTTTTTTTGTCTTGGCAGCTTAATTTATACTTCTATAAATGAAGGGAAAAAGGAATTTCCCTATTGGAAAAGGTTACCAATGCATCTCACTCCAAAGATACATTTTCAATATATTTAATAAATTTCAATGGTTGTAGGGATGAAGATGAAAGAAAAGATTTTTACATATGATTTAAACTCTATAAGAGTTAATAGTTCTTGAGTATAGGGGCACATATGTTGAATTAGAAATTAGGTTTATAGTTTTTTCCTATTATGTTGCTAAACATAATTTTCTATGGATTATACAATAACTAGTGTACATACTACACATATTTGTAGATTGTCCATTCTATCCTAAACAACAACTCTATAAAATAGGTGTATTTCTATACAATGTTCAAAATTTAGCATTAATGTATCACCAACATCAATATCAGTTATGGTTTTAGATGATTAGATTTGAGGTAGTTTAGCATCTTCTACATTGTGGGTGATTTCACATTTGACCATCTTCTCTCATAAGCTGAAATTTTCAAGGTATGATGATCCACTTTCCTATCAAACTTAAATTATTGAGCTCTTCCTACCAATTATATATGATATTTTTTGTTGATCAATTGATAATCTCTTAAGCATGTAATTTAACATGTTATATTTATTTCTCAAACAATTGAGCATAAAAATTATAATGATTCTCAATAAAAATGTAGAATAAAATTGGGGTTACTTAAATCACCATTCATATAGAAAAAAAATGCAAAGAACTTAAAACATTTGACCTAAACTACTTTATTGCCTAAACTAGTTAATATTGAGTTATACCATCAAGCATTAAATTATTATATTTCTATCAAATCATAAAAAAGGTGCATTTAATTATTTAAATGAAAAATAATCCAAATAAATATTTTTGGGAAATGCAGTCATTACATCAACCTATATTTTAAATATAGTTCTTATAAAAGTATTTTATAAAATGACTCTTGATTAATCTTCATCTAGTAGTAATTTTATATATATTGTAAGCATTAAAAATCATAAGCTAGAAATTAAAAGAACTTAAATGCACATAAATTAAAATTAAAGTGCTTCTAACTTACAAAATCCAATACAAACCCCAAAAATAAATGGATGATGTTAATTCGCCTTGAAGTTATGTGTTGACCATGATGTTAGTCGTACACCAACAATGTAGATAAATCCTCACAAACAAACTGTGAGAACCTATATTAACTTGAAAGAATGAACTAAGACAACCTAAATCTTCAGGCTAACTTAGCTTAATCCCAAGGCTTGTTTAAGTTAGGTCTTGATGATACTAGGTTTCCATCAAGGTTCGTTGTGACTATGTTGTTGATCATGATGGGTAAACAATAATTTTTGGTTCTAAAAGTAATCATAATGTTAGGTAAAAGATATTCTCGGTCTGATCATCAGAAAATTTCATGAAACTAACAAATGTGCAATAATATTGCATGAATTTAAAACAAATTTTCTATCACTTAAGTAGATTTAGCTTAAAGCATTCAACAATGCAATGGAAACGAAAGATTTGCAATAAAATTTGCATTCATTCATCTATTTTTAAGAAAAATTTCTAAAATTTAAACATCTAATCTAAAATAAAGCGTCAAAAATACTTCAAAAGTAAAATTACTCTGGGGTATTGTCTACGCATTCCCCAAGAATTAACCAAATCAAAGGAACCCACTCTATACTTCACCAGATTGCTACATAGCTAGAAATAGAATGGCGAGAGATTTTAAAGAAGGGAGATTTATTTGGAAACTAGGTAGGTTCTGTATGCACTCTTAAATGGTGTAGCATACAGTCTTGTCCAATTCAACAAACAACTATCTACAAAAGATTTTATACTAGGCTATACTTTTCAAATTAGCTTTGGTATTGATTAGCTTCTATGTGCATACAAGTTTTTAATCTAGAATGATTAAGAAAATAGGAAAAAGGAACAAAACTTAAAGAAGTTCTAGCTCTTCTGACATCCAAAAAATTTTAACTTTACTTAAAATGAAACATCTTTTAGTATTTTATTAGAACAAGACATACAAAAGATAAGAAAAATACATGAGAGGAAATCCAAGGGATGAATCATGACAAGGCATGTGGAAAATGACATGTAGCAAGAGAATTGCTAACAAAGTCAATGGATGTCAACCTTCCTTAGCACATTGATGTCTTTCGAGTCTCTTATCTTTTATTATCAGGGTTCAATCTTGGAACCAAACAAACCCACCAAACAAAATGTAGGAACTTTCCATATATTCAAAATGATCAAGTGGACATTGTATTGCTATATCAAGGTTCAGATGCAAACGAAGCATTTTCAACATTGAACAACCTTGGGATTGAGCACACTCCTTCGTCGCATGCATAATACCAAGGCTTCTAATTCTCTAGTGCCTGATGCTTCTTCACAATGACATTTTTTTCTCGCATGAACATCTAGAGTGTACTGCTGAACCTAGTAACACCATTGAATTTTCTTGCAACATTATTTTTCCTAACTATTCATACTCAAATTTTGTATTACAATCTGCTTCTCCTAGAAGTTCAAATTCCACACATTAAATCCCTTTTAAAAAATTCATAAAACTCTCATGAAAATAAAAGTATGATTAATAAATCATCATGTTAAACCATCATAAATATCATGCTTTTAAAATATCATATTCTTGGGAAATTATTCTATTTAAGTTAGGATACCAAACCTTCAAACCTTTGGAAAACATTAAAAATTAACTTTAACTCAACATTATTACCCAGTACCTGGCACTTGATACTTTTTTTTTTACCAAAACATTTTCCCAAACCTCAAATTTTATCAAAACTTCCATTTTACCAGACCTTCGCTTTTGAATTGGAACATTATGCCTAAAACCTTGCATTTATATTTTACATTTCTAGCTTCTCGGTACCTAGTATCTAGTTCCCAGTACTCCATATTCTTGAATCACAAAGTACTTAAGAAAAAAACTCATTTAATTTAACTTCTGGTGATCTCCTCAACTAGTCAACACTTGCCATAAGCATTAGTTTTCACTTGGATCCCCAAGCCTTACAATCATGGGGCGTGTTGTGAGACCACACAAAAACTTGCAACTAATAAAACCAAATTTAAAAGAAACACGAGATTAAATCACCTGCTAAAAATATCAACTTATACATATTTTCAAACAATAATTATTTACCTTTACCTGGATTCCAACATGAAGACAATAAAATTTCTCCAAAAAGTACCAGTGTGTGCTTTGATTAATTCCATTTTTTAGAACTCAGTGAAAAAATTAGTTCATTGAAATTGAACTACATAATTTAGTAATCCTCCAAATCCAACCATGGATAGAGCCTTTTTGCTAGTTAAGCGTCCATATCCCTAGCAAGGTTATGTCTATAATTCCCCCAAACATAGCTCTACTACCAACCAGGCATCCATAGCCTTGGTAGGGATAATTGGAGAGCCTCAAGAGTTGAATTTTCTTTTTCTCTTTTGATATCTCTTTGATATTCATTTTTTCTTTTGATATTTCAATATAAAGCTCATTTTTTGCAACCTATAGGAAATGAAACCTTCTATTAGGTTGGGAATTATAGTGGTAACAAAGGTTACCTTTTTATTTTTTATTCAATACAAATCCCTTCATCATTTCACCAATCTCCAGAAACTCATTTAGTTATTCCCTATAAGTATGACTTTCCAGCTGAATTTTATGACCCTTATGCCAAATCCCAACTAACTACATTTCGCTATCTATTAAAAATACACATTAGTTTAAATTTAGTAGAAAAAAATTCAATCACCAAACTAAATCTAAATTTAGAACTACCGATTACTACCCTTCCATCTTAATTTTATGGCAATTGCTAAAACACTCGGTCAACAATTCCGATTTGACAGCACATTGCACCACATTATTGCATCAAAGTTGTCATCATGCCTTTTAATTCCAACCATAATACTTTGTAGTTAATTCACATGCCTTAACATGCACATATTATTCCTTTTCAATTCCTCGATGTTGATGTGTGCTACCTTACCATCTTGATTTCCCTTTTGCATTGCACACATGGAAACCTTCATGATTAATATGACTCAATAGAATATAATGAAATGACCACCATTAATTTTGAAATCTTCAATTTGCTCGATTCGTGATCTTTGTACTAGAAAAATTCAAATAAAATTGTCACTAATTCTGTGAGAATTAATTTGATTTAACATTATGCTCTAGAGAAACTCATCTAGTTGCCACCTCACCTTGCATTTTGCAGGACTTCATTCTAGGAAACTATGTACCACAACTTCCTCACTGTTTTCTATAAATTATGCACCTTTCTCTCAAATTCTTCACATTTTTTTTTTCTTCCAATTATCATTTAGCTATTCTTCTATATTTGTTCTTGCTTGCTTCAAGGCCATGGACACTCCAATTAGCTTTACTTGTGTTTGCTACTAGAATGGCTTCATGGCTTGCATTACTACCCAGGGGCTTGGAAAAGTTTTATTTCTATAGACTCCCAACATTACTACACCAAATTTATGTCTGGTCCTTAGGGAAACTTTTGTTGAATCAAGAACATACTACTGGCTAAATTCAAACTTGGCTTCATAGTTTGTAGCCTCACTCTTGGATCTTGGACTTTTTATTGAAGAAATTCATGCTACTATGAGTATTATAGTGCAGCCTGATTTCTTGGGTAACTTGGACTACATCCTATCTGTTGTGCACCCAACCATCATGATTCCCTCTATTGATGAGATTCCTTAGTTTCTGGAATGAGGAGAAATAGTCTATCTCTAGCCCTTTTTGACTGATCTCCATACCCCTGACTATGATGCTCATTGGTACAATTCTTACTTAGGATATTCTACTTTTATGGATGAAGCATCCCAAATTGACTAAGTGACCACCTTGTTCCTATAGCTCGGCCCCTCCTTTTTTTCTTTTTTCACTTTTTCAGCGAGAAAATTTTGTATTTCCATGTATATACAAAATATAGACATATATATAAATGAATTCTTTTTCTTTTCGTGCTTAAGCATGTAGTTACTGCACATGATTTTTTTTGTTTTCATTTCATTGTAATATTTCTAGAATATTTCAATTTACGCTCATGTGTGTGTGTTAAATTAAGTAGAGTTTGTTAATACAGAGAACAAAACAAAAAGAACAACAAAATAAATGAAACAAACCCTACGAAAGAAAACTAAACTAACTAACCAAAATTTACCCTAACCAACGACTAAACCTAACTAATAAATTTACTTTAATCTCTCATTATTTTCATAGTATTCTTTGTATGAATTACAATAGTCTTATCTTCAAATTCACTTGACTAAGCTTTAAATTTCCTACTACAACTATGAATGCTTTTAAATTTTCTGCATTTAATAAACATAAATTCAAAGATGCACTTACCAATAAATAGGCTCATATGTATGAAAATGACCTCGTTAAAGATCGATTGCACACACCTTTGCTAATTCCTCCATGCTCTACCTTCTTCCAGCCTTGGTTTATGATTTTCTTCTTCATTCTAGTTGGTTCCATGAACAATTGTGTTTGTTTCTTGATTTTCCTTCTCTCTGAGATTCCTCAAGTCTTCGGCCCTACCTTCACTTTTAACTTTGATAGGAAAAGAAAGAGCACAATTTACACTATCATTAGAGAGGGAGAGAAAGTAAAAGCTTGATATTATTTATTTTGCATGAGATCAAGAAAATTTCCCTTTTTAACTTGTGAATTTTTAGTTTGGAGCAAAGAACATGTGTCTCCCTCTTTGTTTTCCCACTTTTTCACTTCATGATCATCTTCCACATGTGAAAGGAATGATGACTCACCACTTCTGTTTTCTTATTTTTGGTGTGGTATTTCCAAGTCTCAACATTCTTTCCTTCTTTCCTATAAAATTTTAGGATTTTCTTCATAACAATTACAGTTAGCAAATCATTTTGATTTAGCAATTACTTTTTTTTTCATTTTTGGTTTCACTAGGGTTATTCACTTTATCAAAATTTGAAATTATTCTCATTAATGGTTCCTTTCTTTTAGTAGTCAAAACCTCTTTCATTAAGAAAATCACTTTATACATGGCCAAACTTACCCTAGTCAGAAAAATTTCACAATCAAGTTCACCATGGTTAGTTGTATCATGAATTCTCCACTCAGTGACCCTAGCAAAGGTGAACAAACTCGAAGGATGCAATCTTTGGTTTAGGATTCCCCAGAGTTTTTCAACTTCCATGTTTTTACTATCGGGTTGCATCTAGACTATCGTCTTACAAGCAACTCTCAAACCCAAAACTAATACTGATTCCAAAAAATTTTGAAGGGAAAGATATGAAGACCCTCCTTCTAGAGCCAGATCCTATTGATCATGATGTTAGTAGTACACTATTAGTGCAGATAAATCCTCACAGAAAGACCACATGAACCTATCTTTACATGAAAGACTGAACTAGGACAACCTAAATCTTCAGGCTAACTCATCTTAATCCCAAGGATTATTTAAGTTAGGTCTTGACCATACTAGGTTCGCATCAAGTTTCATTGTGAAAATTCTATTAATCATGAGGGATAAATGGTAATTTTTCATTTTAAAAGGAATCATACGGTTAGGTGAAAGATATTCTCAATCCGTTCATCAGACAATTTCATGAAATCAAAAAATGTGCAATAATATTCCATGAATTTCAAACAAATATGCTATCACTTAAGTAGATTTAGCTTTAATAATTTAGCAATAGAATGGAAATGAAATATTTGTAATAAATTTTCTATTCATTCATCTACTTTTCAAAACATTTTTTGAAATGTAAACATATAATCTAGAATAAAGCATAAAAAATACTTGAAAAGTAAAATTGCTCTTAGGTATTATCCATGCATGCCCCAAGAATTAACCAAATCAAAGAATATCACTCTATACTTCATTTGATTGCTTCACATCTACACATAGAATGGTTGATATTTTAAAGAAGGGAGGTTTTTTTGGACACTGGGTAGGTTTTGTATGCAACCTTAAATGGCACAACATACAGTATTTTCTAGTTGAACAAATAACTAGCTACAAAATATTTCATACTAGGAGGTAGCTTTCAAATTAGATTTAATATTGATTAGAATCTATGTACATGTATACAAGTTTTTAATCCAAAATTATTTAGAAAGCAGGAAAGAAGAACAAAAGTTAAAGCAGTTTTGGCTCTTCTGACATCCACAAATTCTAAACTTTACTTAAAATGAAACGTCTTTTGGTCTTTTATAGGAAAAAGAGATATGGAAGATAGGACAAATACATGAGAGGAAATCTAAGGGAAAAATCATTGCAAGGTATGTGGAATATGACAACTAGAAAGAGAATTGCTAACGAAGTCAACAGATGTCAACCTTGGAACCAAATAAACCTGCCAAAAAAAATATAGGAACTTTCCATATATTCAAAATGATCAAGTAGACATTATGTTCTTACATCTAGGTTTAGACTTAGATGAAGAATTCTTGGCATTGAACAACCCTAGGATTGAGAACACTCCTTCGTCGCATGTATAATACCAAGTATTTCAGTTCTTTGATGCTCGATGCTTCTTCGCAAAAAAATATATTCTCACGTGAACTTCCAAAGTATACTGTCAAACTTAGTAGCACCATCGAATCTTCTTGCAACCTTATTTTTCTTGATTGTCCATACTTGAATGTTGCATTGCAATCTGCTTCTCCTACAAGGACAAATTCCACACATTAAATCTCTTTTAAAATATTCATAAAACTCTCATGAAAATAAAAGCATGATTAATAAATCATCAAGTTAAACCATCATAAATATCACACTTTTAAAACATCATATTCTCATGTAATTATTTTATTTAAGTCTCATTATCATACCTTCAGACCTTTGGGCAACATTAAACATTTAACTTTAACTCAACATTATTACCTGGTACCCATTACCTGATACTTCAACTTCTACTAACAAATTTTCCTAGACCTTGAATTTTACCAGAACTTCCATTCTATCAAACCTTTGCTCCTAGACTGGAACATTATGCCATAATCCTTACATTTACATTTTACATTTCTAGCTTCCCAATATTCAGTACAATTGAATCACGAAGTGCTTAAGAAAAAAAATTCTTTTACTTTAACTTCTGGTGATCTCCTCAACTAGACAACACCTGCCATAACCATTAGTTTTCACTTGGGTCCCCAAGCCGTACAGTCTTGGGGAGTGTTGTGAGACTACACAATAGTATGTTGATGCAATCTCAAATAGCATAACAATAATAAGAAAATGGGTGACAGATTTCATAGAATAGATTTTCTTAGATATACAATAGATCCAAATGATGAAGAAAATGACTAAATTTATAGACCTAGGAGATGTGGATGAGGATTAGAACCTAAGTTAACTAGAAAATTAATAGATTCAAGTTAACTAAAATTAGATATTTTCTAATTCAATTCATGAGAGGATATTATTAAATATTCTAATTAAACTGATGGATAAATGTGCACATGAGGTTTCCAATTTCAGGTTTACTTAATTGGTGAAGACTAAAGAGGTTTCTAAAATAGGGATGAGTTAGCTTTTAAGATAATATTGAGATTATAATATGAATAAGAGTTCATTGATTAGAGAATATTGAGTTTCTAATATGAAGAAGGGTTAACTAATGATGGAAGTAAAATTTTATTCAAGAGAAAATATGAGTTAAGTGTGTTGGACATATGTTGTCATTGATGTTAAAGGAGCTCATCTATGTCGAAGGAGTTATGCTAACAAATCAATTATAATTAAATATAATCATTTCTTTCATTAGATAATTTAAGAACAACAAAAAAGGCTACATTTAGTATGCTTGAAATATCATGACTGTACCTATTATAGTTGTTGAAATTATTCTAGAAATTTTTGTAGAAATATTTTTTGGATTGCTACTGATGCACTCTATTATTTTGTAATAGTGTTTTGCTCCAAATTCTATTGCAGTTGAATTTGTTTCCTATAATTTGGAACTAAAGTAAAGTTACTCATTGTGCATCAGATTCTAGAGCTTTAGAGGTTGATCTTTAGTACAAAGAAAGTTAGATGCAATAGAGTATTATTTGTGTTAACTAGCTAGCTATGAATTGTTGAAAAAAAAGTGAAGGAAAGCTACAATATGAACTTATGCATGTGAATTCAGATCTGAAAATCCAATTAACAAATAAAAAGTAAACATGTGATTGCAACAAAGATCACAATATAAAAAACCACCAACCAAAATGAGACATCAGATTTACGTGGAGAAACCCTTTAAGGAAAAAGAACCACCCAAGAAAAGAGCACAAGCATATTATTAATATTCAAATGATAGTACACAATAATACACTTCACTAATGATCTCTAATCAAGTTGACAATACCCTATTACTTGCAAGAACTCAAGAGGAAACTACCATCCCATGGCTCCAATTTATAGAAATTGTGGGAGGTAAAACCACAAATGGTTAACCAAAACAAGAGGCACAAAACCACCTAAAAAGAATCCATGAAACTCCTCATGGAAAGCAAAAAGACATAATAAAATATTAATTGGATATTCAAGACTCCAACATGGGTGTCGAACCCATAGCCTATCTAACTCTTTCCTTTCCCGATGCTCGAGTGACCTTTCCACTTCTCGATGGAACACCAACAAACACCTTTTCTTCTCCAAGAGTATATGGATTCTACACATGCCTCTAAGTAGACTGTTTGGTTATAGAGACTTGGTAATGGTATTGGTTTTGATTTTCAAATAGTGAGGATTAGATGTGATAGTAAGAGTTCCATATTTTTAGCTAAAAATCCTATGTATCATGCTCATACTAGAAGCATGTTGATGTTCAATATCACTTTGTGCGATAAATGGTTGAGAATGGATAGGTCTTGATTGAAAATGTTGACACTTTGGATAATGTTACAAATTCTCTTACAAAACCAGTCACTACAAATAAGTTCTCTTGGTGTAGAAAGGCAATGGTCCTTGATCACTATACTTAATTCTATGTAATTTTATCTCTATGGATGTAATTTACAATGTATGATGTCAAGTGGGAGAATGTTAGGACTTAGGTTGCATCAACCATGTAAATCATTTAATTAAGTATTCTCCTAAAGTTTTTTCTACATTTATCCATAAGAGGTGAAACTGTTTGACCAATGGTGGTGAAAGAGACAATGTAAATGTAGTGTTACCGTTACCATTTGTCATTTAGGAAAAAGACAAAATAGCTAGGCGTCCCACTTGGAATCTTCTAGAATGAGGTTGTTAAGATGTTGTAAGAGCATCTATGACATGTATGATAGTTTTCATAAGATGCTATGATAGTATGAAAAATTCCTATGATAGTATGACAGATTCCTATGATAGAATATGTTATTGTTGGACCCTAGGTACCCATGCATAAGTGATGCCTTATGGCAATTGTAAGAGCATCTATAAGAGGCTATTCTTAGGATGTCATGATCATTTCATGAAGGGAGGCATGAGTTTTGTGAGGAGGTATTTTTTCATATTTTTTGATGAAACCATGGTGGTTTTCATCCTCACAAATTTCTTTAAATAGGGGCCTTGAGCTAGAGTTAAAATTAATTCAATTTTTGTAGGTTTGCAAGGTAATAAGGTGTTGCAAGATTTTACAGGGATGATAAGAAAAGTTTATTGCTGCATGTAATATTTCAAAATATTAGTAATATACTTGCCTCTCTTTCAGTGGTGGATTTTTTCCCTTTGGGGTTTCTTCACGTAAATTTGTTGTTGCGTGTGTTATGATTCTTCTATGTCTCTCTCTCATTCTTTCTCCACACTAAGGATAAAGGTTAATCTACATATTTCATATTTGCATTCACTTATTTAAGTTCATATTGCAATCTTTTTCCACCTTGATGATCAGCATTTTGAAGTCTATGGCTTGCTGGTATTGACCATTGTGGAGTAATTGGTATTCAACTTGACTAGCAAGCATATCAAGGTGAATTGAAGACATGATGTCACTGTGGTCCAAGGTCTATGGTATGATGTCCAAGGAATGATAATTCCAAGAGGGTGACTTAAGTCTAAGGTGTGCAACCTAAACTATGTTTTTGGATTTTTTTGGGATAATATATGCCTAAATGTAATGCAACATTTTTTTGATATTTTTGGTATTTGGAGAATGTCTAAATGAGGTAATTACAATGCCAATATAATCTAAATTATGACCAAGTGTAAAATACAAATGATGCTAATGCAAAGGGTTATAAAAAATATGATATGTAGTTGAGATGACTATGGTATGGGGTGAAGCCACAATAGTGGTTTACAATTTGATGGAGGAAAGAAAAATAATAAAAAATGACCCCATGGAAAAAGAGTTATTTTGGGGGTTTCATACGAACCTAGAAGTTTGACTAAACCAAAAAGGGATTCGACCGAACCCATTCAACTTTTTTCCATCCAAAAAAATTGCATATGAAAGGGGTTCGAGCGAACCCCCTTGAAGAGGTTCACTTGAACTAGGGTTCAAGTGAACCCTGGTTTGAATGAACCCCTAGGGGTTCGCTTGAACCCCCCTAAATCCTCAACCCCTCCCTGAGACACACAAAAAACCTAAATTTCAGCACTTCAGAGCTCGAGTTGAGGATGAAAATGGATGAATCCTCACAAACGCAACTAGAATGAGGTATTCCTTGGAATGAGCTATCTAATGAATATAGTTTTAATATATTTTGGTTTTATTATGTTTTTTTTTAATTTTATTAAAAATAGGTTTTTCAGCGAAAATGAAGGTCTATGTTCTGCACATGTGAAAGAATAGCAGATTATCAAAAAAAAAAATTGAAAAATATGAGTGCACTAGATATTGAAGTCCTTGATCCAACAAAAAAAATAAAATTGAATTTTGATATATACAAAAAAAGTTGTGTTATACGATTGCACTATGTCTAAATTGTAATTGATTTGACTTCGAAAGTTGATTAAAGAAAAAATATTCAATTAAAAACTTTCAAACCAAGTGGAAGCACTAGATATTGGAGTTATGAATCTAAATTTGAAAGAATTATAATTTTATCCTTCATGGAAAAATATTTATGCGTTATACAATGTGTGTCACTTTTTTAAAATGTTGTTTTCTGATAAAAAATAGTTTTCGTGGGAGATGGAAGAAGAAGTGCAATCTAATTCCAATTTTTTTAATTTTTTTTAGAATCTACAGAGAAAATGTAATGAGACTCTAGTTTGCATCATCTTCAAATTCTTCACAGTTTAGCTGCTATAGGTGCCTAAATGTGAAGATTTAGTTAAAAATAATAGTTTTATTGTCTAGTTTGGCCAAAAAATTTAAAGCACTATTGTGAGATCACCCTATGAACTATGCACCTTCATTTTGAAACTTAAGGAAGGAGTTGCTAGCCAACGTAAGATAGTCCAATGTTTCCAAATGAAATTATCAATGACCTCAAGGAGAGTGGATGACAAGTGACACGTTTGACAAGGAGAGCCTTAAAATAAACTAATGAGTTTAATGGTTACACTGAAATGACAAGGACTTATGTGGAAAATGATATGGTCAATTATATCTTTTATTTGTAGCAATGGGCCTATGACAAGATATTAAAGTTTCCCAATTCAAAAGTTTTCAAAAAGGTGTATGCAACCTAAGATTTGTTTAAGTGATGCAACTAAGCTAAATGAATGTGTTGGAATGATGGGAAATGAAGTGAGAAAATCCTTTGGTTTAAACAACTTGTTTGGAAAATGTTGGCTTAGTTTGTGTCATAGTTGAAATGTTATCATATTTTGGTGTGATGTTCAATTTTTTTTTACAATGTTTTGAATATACATGCACGCAAGACACAATAGAGAAAATATTTTTGATTTTGTTTTCAATTATGAATTTTGTTTGATTTTCGCAATACAAGCACAAATCTTGAGGTTGCAAAGGAAAATATTTGCTAGATTCCACATGGGTTTCCCCAACTACACTTATTCATAGCGGATGAATCTAGAAGCTTGGCCACATGGGCTCCCCCTTACAATGCACTCACTTCTTAGGTCAACCAAGCTTCCCACCATAAATATCCCATGGCAAGTTGATCACCTCTACTAAGAACTGCAAGAATGTGGATGCCTTGGCAACAACCATTGTTGCACTAGCAAATAGAAGGGTTTTTGGTAAAACTAAACAAGAGGGTTCTAGTGAATGCTTAGGAAAATGGAACCTCGCAAGCGTACAACAAGCCACTTAAGGCTTTATCCACTCTACTAGGGGCTCTTATACCTTTAAAAGAAAAGGTAGGTGGTCATTTTCAAATGGCACTACATCACTAAGTCCTACATAGCATAAGTATTTGACCAATTAGAGTCATTCCCTCGTGTGAGGTAGGACCCTGTAAGGTATAAAACAAAAAAATAGACAGATTTGGTTTCTAATCACCAAGTTCATACAAGGTGACAACATACTCCCTACGATCCTTCAAACACAACAAATAGTGCTCATTGACCTCCTAGTTAAACCAATGTGAAAAGAAGACAGTTGTTCATTTTAAAGCACCAATTGAAATGTTTTCTAATCTAAAAGACAAATGGTTTCAAAATCATGTCTTTGACGAACATCCTACATCAAAATCTCATTAGTAATTTCATGCCTCCTTTTCTCAACAAGCGTATGTTTTGATTTCAAGTATCTATCAAATTAACCCGTAAGAAATTAAACTAAATTATCCCTAAATCACCAATTAGACTATGAAGAAAAATAACATTAATCTAAATTTAAATTGGAAACTAATTTAAAATTTAAAATTATTCTAAAAATTAAAAGCTAGTCTAAATTCTAAAATTAAAATCTAATCTAAACTAGAAATTAATCTAAAATTAAAAACTAATCTAAGAATTAAAATTATTCTAAAAATTAAAAGCTAATATAAAATTAAAAATTAATCTAAATTAACAATTAATCTAAAATTAAGAATTAATCTACAATGAGGTTAATTCCACCTTAATTTGAAAGGATTTGATCAATTTAATCCATGATTAAATGCAATTTTTTGTTCATTTAAAATACTTTTCCTACATGAAATGTGAGATTTGTTTTTGTTCTTTGATCCAAATCCTAATTAAGACTATGTGAGAATTGTAGGATTTAAAAAAAAAAATGTCATCAATTTTAACTCCTAATTAGGCTATGTGAAATTGTAGCCAATTTAAACCCCCCTAAGTAGCATTAGATGAAGATTTTTTGTTCATTTTAGATCAATTGAAGGAATCTTCAAAGTAATTTGGAATGTTATATTTTCTTCCAACTATGCAGATCTACAATCAAAGTCACCAAAGCACCTAAAACCCCTGCAAAAACCCACAAAATTGGATCGGTGTAATTCATGTTCACATCAGGTTCACCAAATGTATCTGGGGAAAATGGTTAAAGCATACATGATATCAAAATGTTGAGACCATATAGCAAATATCATGAAATAAAATCCCAATACATGAACAAAATTGTGATAACTAAATGCATAAAGAAATAAATGGAAATGCAAACCCTTGTGATGTGCTCTCACTCCATTTTTTTGTCCTTATTATTCCTTCAATAGATTTGATATGTAGCTCTTAAATGTGATCAAATGCACTAAATATTGAAAGCAATTTGACGGAAAGATCAAAAGGAAATCGAAGATGTGGTCTCCCCTAAATTGAGAGATAAGTCCTCTATTAATAGATTTTGAAAAGATAATTGAATGGACAAGATTGAATGCAAGGATAAGTTAGAAGGGAAACTTGCATTTAAAAGTGGAGGAAAAAATGAGTTAATTGAAAATAAATAAATAAAGTATTTATTTTCATCAAAATATACTTTTTCAAAAGTGGAGAAATGAAAGAATGAAGGATGAGTTAAATTGAGAAAGAGAAGAGTTAATTCAAAATAAAGAAGGAAACCATTTATTTTCTATTAAAAGTTGCCATTTGAAAGTGGGGAGTGAATTTGGAAAATAAGCTTCATGAGTGGAAAGTGGAAAGAGTTAAGTGAGAGAAAGTGGGAGTGAAAATTGGAAAGTGAAAGAGAAAAGTGGAAGTGAAGTGAGAGAAAGTGGGAGAGATAAGTGGGAATGAAATCCAGGTGAGGATAATTAAAGATTTTATAATTAAATACAATGAATTATCACCACCTTTCAAAATCGACAAGTTTAGGGATGATTGAAATTAAAGAGAAATTAAAGAATTAAAGAATTATCTAATTTGAGAGGAAAGATTAAGTAAGGGATTAAATAATTAAAGAATTATTTAATCTAAGAGGAATGGTTAGGAAGAAATAGTGATGAGCATTAATTAAATAATGGTTTAGAAGAACAATAATTAAATAATTAAAAAAATATTGAATTATTGGGAATTAGAAGAAGAATATTAGCACCATTCAATAATAAATTATTTAATCAGTTTTAGATGAAAAATTAGTGAAAAGTGTCATCGAAGACCTAGGACAATTTTCAATGTCTATAATGATATCCATAGATCCTATCACTTAACAACATTACCACTTATTTTATTTATGTTTATGCCTCTTTGTATTATTCTCTCTTTTGTGTTTATTTGCTTGAATTTTTATTCAATTTTTGGTTTTGCAAATGCATTTAATATTGTTTGTGTGTGTGTATGTATATACAATTATTATTTATTTTCTGATAAATATTCTTATATTATTTATATATTATTTTTTATTTTTATTTTTATTTTTAATTATTTCTCCTCTTCTTTTTTTATGTTTATTTCTTTCTACCCTTACCTCGGTTCTTGTGCCTTCTTTGCTCCCTCCCTTCTCTCTTCCCTTTTTATTCATTTCTTGGTCTACATCTTCTCATTGTATTCCTTATGCTCTCTAATGTCCTGATGATGGATCATGGAGTGTGATCTGAAATGTTTAATGATGCAAAAATTTACAAACATAATCTAATCCAAAAACATTCAACAATAATCTTTATGGATTGTGGAAATATATTGTCACTAACATTGCCACTTGTTAGTTTATTGTTTTTAGATATGCTTTCTAAAGGTTGAACTAACATAGACTTTTCATGTGAATTTTTTCACCTACCTTTTTTCAAATATGATATATTATTAAATTTTAAAAAACTAATATAAATGAGATCAAATCATGATTTTTTATAAAAAATATTCAAAAAAAGAAGTATACAAGTGTTACATTGTTAGAATTACTTTTGAAAAATCATTAAAAAACTATAAATCAAGTTTAAAGTTTAGATTTTTATATTTAAAAGTAGATATTTTCCTTGAAACCCCCATCATTTGATTAAAAGTTTAGCAATATATAAATGTGTTATGGACATATTGATTAAAAAGAGACATGTTTCAATGCTAACTAGAGATAGAAACCGTTAATGCCAGATGTTTAGTCTACTTCGATTATATTTTGAGTATGTTTGGGTGTCATCTATTGAAATTGTGAGTTTCCTCAATCTTTTCTAAGAAGATTTTATTGTTTAATAATGGAAAATGGAATGTCATTTAAAATATCAATTTAATAAATTTCACATATTTTATTCCATAAACTCTTCAATCTTATAGAATGGTAGGTTAAATGCTATGTATACATTTCATAAATCTTGATATCCAATAAGATAAATGTATTTAAGATAAAAACTATATCAATGATCCTAAAGAGTAAATTGTCCTCATTAACATCATATAAAAATGATGACATCTAATCCCTTCTCAATTTAACTTTATTTTTCGACCACGTGAGAACCCAAAGCAATGCTAAAATTAAAGTTGGAATGGCCGTTAGGGACTTATTTTATTTTATTGAATTCTTTGGAAATTAGTAAAGGGAATTATTTGTGTTTTCAATAAAAAAGAGAAACCGATATGACACCACTCCACTTTATGCTGCTCGCCAGACATAAACGCGCCTTCCTTTCTAATCATTAAGCCTGACATTTTTCCAGGAAATAATTAATAGTATGTTTGCTGTTGTCAAAAATGTTGATAACTCAACTTTTCTGTTGGCTGCACTAGAAATAATGTCTCTCACCTTTGGTGAATTTTGTGTTTGTAAAAAATGTCGCCTCCGAATGAAGGCTGTAAAATAATTTTTTGTGCCTATCGAACTTCCTCAGTTATTTTTACGATGAAGGTGTAACTGATATTAACGGGCGATGCCATTTTTATACTTATGTCACAGTAGTCTAGGAGGATAAACATAGGAATTAAGAAATTATTTTCACCTTATAGATGTGAGAGCATATAAGAAAATGATTTAGAATAGATGGAGTATTTTGGATATATATGAAGGAATGATTTACGTAATTGATATTACCAACCATAGGATTTGTCTATATTTTAAATTTTTTTATAGTATTCTATTGTCTTGTGTACGATCAGCAATTGTCAGGGCAAAATCCCAATCAAAGCGCACATTGTCAAGTTGAAACCACGAAATTGTATCCTTCCTTGATCAGGCGCAAGATCATTCAAATATTCGGTAGCACAGAAAAGACCAGCTGAATATAGTTTGGTTGTTGGAAATCACAATGTCAACCCATGTTGCAAAAAGCCTTGCAAATTTAATAGTCTTTGTATCTTTTTCTCAATTTTAAATCATATTTTACAGTTTTAAAATTTATTAAACAATATGTAACATTTTTAATTATTAATAAGTGTCATGTAGTGGCTAATACTTGTCTCAATAGTTGTGATAGTAGTTGTTTATATAATGCTTAATATTTTTATCAATATTGAACCAATAGTTGTGACTTTAAAGTTGTTAGTGTTGATGATGACTACTCATAATTAAACAAAATGTATTCCTTTGATCTAAAAACCAACCAATCATGTGATTCCACATCAGTGCTCAATAAAACATGATGCGAATGCACAAGTATTGGTCTCACTATTTTTTTGGGCCTTTTCAGACACCTTGACAAAAAGTATGCTGATGTGGCATCATATTTGATAATGTGGCCCTGAAACCTTAGTTATAAGCAGGGGACTTGCCAAGTAAGCTGCTATGAAAAATGGGGAGTGATTTTAAATTTCCACGTAGGTTAATTAGAAGTGCGAAGTTAGGGTGCACAACTACAGGTCCTCTCCCTTAATTATTGTTTTTTAGATTTGATAAAAATTAAATGTAAGTTTTATTAATGTGAATAAAAATAAATGTAAGTTTTGTTAATTATAGTGTTTTAGTATTGTTAATTAGTTATTTTAATGACCTAACCCTAACCTTAACTTTTCCTAACTCTAATTCTATCCCTAACCCTAACCCTAAACCCTATATCTATCCCTAACTCTAACCCTAACAATAAATTTTAAACCATTATCTTAATCTTAGACCTATCTCTAACCCTCACTATGATTGTAACACTATCCATAACTATAAACCTAATTTTTATCATTAGCTTTTAAATGAATAATATATTTAATACATGATATACTATGAATTATTATATATTAAATAAATTTTATAAATATAATATATACTAAAAATCATTAAAAATTAGATATTACACATTGACAATGTTTCTTCTCTTATTATTAATATAAAATTGTTATATATTAAAATGATAATTTATTACAAGTTGTTTATTTTTAATTATATATATATATATATATTAAATAAAATATATTATATTAAATTATTAGATTTGATTCATAGTAGACACAAGTGCAACTATATCTCTTCATTCTAATCAATAATTGTTGATTAGATATTTAATGAAACAATAACTATAGATGGTATGATATTTTTAAAGTCAGTGAATGATAGAGTAAACAAACTATGTATGTTATTTTGAATTGGTATTTCAAACCACACTAAATGATTTATGGTAAGAAGAAGATAATGGAGAATATGATTGTAAAAATGACCTTAAGAAGAGTTAAACTTTGGTGGGAGAGGGCAGGGAGGGAGAAGATTGAAAAATGAAGTAAAAGTGAAAATAGGAAAAAAAAAATGATGAAGACATAATAGAAGAATGAATAATATAGTAATATGATATAACACAAATAAATGGATAAAAAATGTTAAAGTTAAATGTCTCAAAAAATGAATAAATAATTCTAATGACCTCACCCTAACTCTAACTCAATGATTCACCATAGATAATGAAGAATATAATTATAGAAATGACCTTAAGAGAGTTAAGTGGTGGGAGGGGATACTGAGGGAGGAGATTGAAAAATGAACTTAAAGTGAAAATAGGCAAAAAATGATGAAGATGTAAAGAAGAAGAATGAATAATATAATAATATGATATAACACAAATAAATGGATAAAAAAGGTATAATTATAGAAATGACCTTAAGAGAGTTAAGTGGTGGGAGGGGATACCGAGGGAGGAGATTGAAAAATGAACTTAAAGTGAAAATAGGCAAAAAATGATGAAGATGTAAAGAAGAAGAATGAATAATATAATAATATGATATAACACAAATAAATGGATAAAAAAGGTATAATTATAGAAATGACCTTGAGAGAGTTAAGTGGTGGGAGGGGATACTGAGGGAGGAGATTGAAAAATGAACTTAAAGTGAAAATAGCAAAAAATGATGAAGATGTAAAGAAGAAGAATGAATAATATAATAATATGATATAACACAAATAAATGGATAAAAAAGGTTAAAGGTTAAATGTTTCAAACAATTAATAAATAACTCTAAGAGAATTATAAAGATGAATTAAATATAACAAAATGATTAAAGAAATTTTTCTTTTTTCACCTCCAACAATTCACCAACCGAAAATTCATGGCCAACAATTCATTGAATTCACTGCACGAAAAATTAATTGCATGATTTTTTTGCCGTTAATTTTCTGTGGAGGTGAATTTTCCCACAATGAATTGTTGATGGTGAATTTTCCATTAGTGAATTTTCTGTGGCGGTGAATTTTCCCACAGTGAATTGTTGATGGTGAATTTTTCATTGGTGAATTGCTAGGGGTGAATTTTCCTCTAGAGCCATATATTTATACTACAAAATAAAATAACCTATCATATATATTATAAATGTATAGTATAAATTAATAAATATCGTTTAAAATATCAATTTAATAAATTTCACATATTTTACTCCATAAACTCTTCAATCTTATAGAATAGTTGGTTATTTGAACTTCTACAAAAGATAAATTGTAAATCACAAATGTCAAAAGAATAACTCAATTCAATAAAAAATAACTCATATTAGATTAATTTAAGTTAATTTAAAAATGAATTTATTAAAGTTCAATTAATATAGATTAATTATAATATTATTATAACATAATTAATTAAAATAAAAAATAAAAAATGATTGTATTAAGTTTAATATTTAATTAAATTTTGAATGTCAAAGTCTTGTAATAGACCAAAAAAAAAATTAAATAATTTTTAATATTTTTTTTAGAATAAATTCAAATAAATATTCTAGATTTAAAAAATGTATTATCACTTTAAATCTTATAAGATAAATCTTAAATGATATGTGTACACTTCATAAATATTGATATTCAATAAGATAAATGTATTTAAGATAAAAACTATATCAATGATCCTAAAGAGTAAATTTTTCTCATTAACATCATATAAAAATGAAGTCATGTAATCCCTTCTCAATTTAACTTTATTTTTCGACCACGTGAGAACCCAAAGCGATGCTAAAAGTAAGTTGGAATGGCCGTTAGGGACTTATTTTATTTTATTGAATTCTTTGGAAATTAGTAAAGATGACGCAAAAATTGACGGGATGGCCACGGTTTGAACTTAACAATGTTGAGGAAGGAAAGGAAGGAGTCGATAAATACATGCAAATAAGTACATTGGATTTTTATGTTGATCCTCTCAATTGCAACTCTCCTCATTTGTGTTTGCTGCACATTACAACTATGGCATCTCCTCCATCTCCATATTCTGCACATTATATGGCATCTCCTCCATCTCCATATTCGGCACCTGCTCCGTCTCCTGCAGATGGGAGCTTTCATGACTTGATTGGAGCTCTTTGTTCACAGCTGTTGCTAGTTACTTAGCTTTATTATGCTATGGTGGGTTTGCTTTTCTAATAGGATTGGATGTATGGCGGGCAATTACAAAACGGGCAACTTGGCTGCCTGGTAAGGCCTTTTCCCTCAGCGGTGTAACAGTGCAGATAATTGCTTGGTGGACCAGTCTAAGTAGTATTACCAAAAAATGTAAGATCGGGGAAGATGAGAATGACTGGGAATGTAAGCTAGATAAGATAGATAAGTTGGTTTTACTTCATCAGTTAGTCCTTAGTGGAAAAGTTGCTCTGTGTGTTTTTATAGGCTATTTGCTGCCAGGTATGGCTGCTCCAAGTGTGACAACTTTTCTGGTATTAGGATTAAGTTTATGCGTCCAACTTGCTTCGGAACTGATCATTGTTTTTAATAATGATGACCACTATAAGAGACATACACCCTGGATGAAAATTGCAAATGAAATTCTATTTATATGTATTATATTCCTTGGTTTAGTATTAGTTTGCACGATTTCAGGGAGTCAAACCTTTCGTGGCCTTCTGAAGGAAAGGACTTATGCAATTTTCTCCACGACTAATGAGGATGAATTTCAATTCTCAAATGAGAGGACGATCTCAATTTCTTGGGATGATTTTGAAGATAAAGTGCTTAGCTCATGGTTGGTTGCCCGTGTATGCCGGGCTGATTATGTGATATCCAGGTCAGTTTTCAGTTCAGCAGTTGGGGTAGTGGTGACATGTTGTGTAATAGTCTCCCTCTTGGCAAACACGCCTCCTCGTAACGTGTATTTTTATACACCTTATTATCCTATAGATTATATTATACTTTCTCTATTCTTCAGTTTCATCATAGTAGGATGGATTGTCATTTGCTGGAGATGGTTGGCTACTCAATTGTATTTTCGTTCGCATGGACAAAGTTGGAGGAGGTGTCTTTGCCCGGACGATTTTTGGACAAGAAACACAGTTGAGTTGATTCGCATGTACGACTTAAAAAAAGATCGACAACAGTTCCCAAAGAGGTGTTGTTCGCTCACAAAGATATTTACCAAACTCAGGTTACACAAGTTGGTATATTTGGTGTTGATGCTTCAGCTAATTGTAGTCTTTTTAAGCAAGTTGTGTGGTCTTCTGTCGGAGGTCATTATAGGTAGATTAGTGTATTGCCTTCGTAAACTCTTGAGGAAGGGACATGCAGATGCAACACCTGAAAAGTATAAAAGAATATTGGAGCTTATATGTATGCCTGGAGAAGATTCCTCTGATTTGTGGGAAGCCAATGAAATGTCTTTTAATAAAGTAAAGCGTCTAATGTTGAAAGGCTGTGAGAAAGGCAGGTCAAGTGAGGAAATCAATTCAATTTTTCGCCTATATTCTATGCAATGGGCGGAGAATGGTGAACAACTTCTAAATATGCTTCAAGCAAGAGCATTTCCCTCAGTTTTGAAGCATTTCCCAAGTGTAGAAAAACAATATCTGAGGATTACAGTAGTGTCTCTAATGACTATCTTCACTCGACTACACAAGGCCAAGTCAGCTCAATTAGAGAAAGTTCTGAAAGCTTGTCATGAAGTATGGGACTTGTTGAGTTTCGCAGACGAGTGTGATATAGATCTCCAGGCCAATGATATAAGTCTTGTTGATGATCTCAAAAAAAACAAGGATCAAGTTGGCATGGCTGCAGAAAGGGAGTTCTACAAGCTACAAAGGAAGTACGACAAAATTGACCAAGGTACTGTTATAGATGTCCAAGAGGCACATAAAATTCTACAGGATCTATCAGAGGAATGTGAGCGCCTGCTCAAAAAGGAAAATTTGCTAGGAGACGAGGAGGATGCTGCAAATTTAAGTGATTCTAAGGACTGGGTGAAAATAGCACCAAAGTACAACCTCTACAAATTATGCAGATTAATGTTGGATGAATGTATTGAAGATTTTGTGGCATGGACAGAGAATGCTTTGAGAGATGTTATCACTTATTGTATGTCAAGGCTACCAGATATGCTTGTAAAGCAATGTTGGAAATGGGCACAAGAATTTGAGGAAGATAAGTTATGGAAAGCAATTGATCTCGCGGGAAAATGCAAAGGAATGATGGAAGCGTGGGAACCTGAACCAAAAATGACAAGGAATACCACAAAGCGATGGACAATCCAAGGCATGCAGTCAGTCAAATTCTCCACCAATCTTTAATTTCCTTTCTGAAATTTACTTATGTGTTTAAATTTGAGTGGTTTCCTTTCCAGAACATTATATTAAAGTAGGCACATTTAGATCTATATTTTCACTATAGCAGTCTTGTTTGGTAATTAAGGAGAAACAAAATATAGTAATTAAATTTTTTCAGAAATACTATAATCCATGTGGGGTAGCACAAAGAAAGCAACTGATGACACATGTTGTCTCTCTTTTTAATTAATATGCTATAAAACTTATGTTTTCTTTATTGATAAGATTTAATTTGTATAGTGATTTGTCTATTTGTCTATTCAAGACCATCGCATTTGATCATGCTTTTATATGTATTCATTATGGGAATTAGATTACATTAATTCTTTATCTTCATAATAGATTTAACGTATCATTTATAATGGTTGGAGACATTGGTGAAAAATGTTCATCCATCTACCGATTGCAATATTCTTCAAGAACACATTTTAACAAGGGAGATTGAGCTCGTTCATTAAACATAGCAAAATCAATATCACTGTCATTCAAAGGTTCAATATAAGCACCATTTTAACTTTCGGTATCTGAAAGAACAGAGAGGATAAAAATAAGTGCAAAGAAACATATCATTTATTCTCCCATAGATATTACTATCACTATTAATGAACATTAGCATGTCTGAAATATTTTTTGGCTCTTCAATATCCATCTTGCAATCTCAGTTCCAACAGAGCGCCTTATTCACTATCGGTGGGAGAGAGGAGTCATGAAACTTAAGGAAAAAGGCTTCACCATTCTTCATAAACACCGCTAGCAGACTATTTGATGGTTCACAAAACCCCTCAAAACCCCACCCGTGTTTGCATAATCAAGAAAAATGCCAACAGAGCTTTGTTTTTGACTTTTTTTACTGCTTTCAAAGGCATATCGGTACTTTGGATGGTTCACCTAACCACTTCGATAAACACCAGGGTTTCAAAATCTTATTAAATCACTGCTATGCTTTCTTTATATATGATCTCCTCATTGAATTTATACAATCATTTTGGGCATCGCTTCCAGTTCACAAACTGAGTGCAGTTACCGATAATTGAAATATTTGTTCCATATGCCTTTAGGAAATTTAAGTGCTTTCCACTTTCAACTTTAGACTTGATTGTTTCCTTCTATGCAATTGGTGATGGGTCTTCCTGAATACTCATCTGAACATGCAAGTTATAAACATGAGCTAGCATTGATGGCCAAAATTGCATTTCAAAACTTGGTCAAGCGCTCTATACTCAAGACCAAGCATGCACAATGGATGAAAAATCTAAGGTGAACATGAAAATATGATTATAATTGGGCTCACTCCCTTTGCAACACTTGGTATCCATCCAATGCCATGACCCATATGTAATAAGGAAAAACATTTACATAACCACCACAAACTTGAAAGGGAATTTGATAGATGAAATTAAAAAAAATTAGGGACTGAAAAATGGGACTAACAATGGCTCTATCAGGAGAATGAATTTTCTATGAGAATGCAGAGAACTCCAGTATCTCTGGGATAGACTAGACCTTGTCTATTGGGATAAATTCAAGGGAGCATGGAGGAGACAGAGCAAGAGCAAGCCAAAAATAGAACAAAGCAGGAAAAGAAAGTACCTAAACTACCAACACAAAAAAAAACTCTTATTATGTACATTGTAGGAAGACCCTACCTCAAATGACCTTCAATTTGATCATAAAAATCCATTAACACCTATTGGGAGAAGTAGCTGCCTTTGTGAAACAATGTTGGGTGACAGAAAATTGTGTGCACAACCAACTTCCAAATTGTGACTATTGCCATCAAAAAGATAAAACAAGTACCTTTTGAAAATTCTATGAATAAGATTTGATACTCAATAAGCCACCCTTTATTGTATTCCTCTACAACTAAATGATTCACATTGTCACTGCCTTGCATAGGGTCACCAAAATCTACCTGTACCACATCAGATCTAATATTGCTTTGTAATTGATTTTCTAAACAAAATTTAAAAAAATTGGGCCCCAATTTGCAATATCAACAAACATACCATATTTAACCACCACTTTATCTATCTCAATTTCTTCTTCATTGGTATTCATCCCACATAAATTGTTTCAAAATTTTGACTTTAACAATTTGAATCTTGTGCAATGCTTACTTAAAAATGAAAAGGCTCAAGAATGGGATGATTAATTACCTCATCATCTATTGCCTTATCTTTATGAACTTCATCAATGAACTAAAATGTTTCAAATTCAAGTTGCACATGACAAGAAAGAATGCTTGATGATTCCCTTCTTGAAGCTGATTTTTATTTTCATTTTCAGCTGCACAATGCATATTAACATCTTAAAAAGTGAATACCTCTATTTCTGATAACTTACTGGCATCTTCTTTTCCTAAAAATTGACCTTTCATATTCACGTTAACCAAATCATCTGGGAAATTTATATTAATACTTTTAAATCTAAAAGTTTCAATTTCTAGAGCATGAGGCATCAACAACTGTTCAATTTTGTTTAATTCTAGACTATCTATAATAGCAGATGAATCTTTAGTATTTGTTGTAGCAAAAGAAAAAGATGTCACACCTATGAATTTTTTACAAGGAGATTAATCTTCCCCATCACTAGAAGAATCAAAATCATCTTCATCTATCTCATAGTTAAGATAATAAATTTCAGCATCAAAAGATTCAGTCCTCACATCACTTCATTTTTTTGAAAAATACTTTGATAAAAAAATGTGAGATTGGAACATTCAGTTGTAGGGTGAAAGAGATTTTATGAATTCATTTTTTGAAACTTTGAAGTTTTAAGCCTTTGAACTATACCATTTTTTTTAAGCTTTTAAACTTTATCTTTCTTCCACACCCCAGATAAAATAAAATCATCTTCAATATTAACAATTTCCTATTTTGCAATCTCAAGATCACTTAACTTACTTCACTGCAAGATGAATCCAACGTAAGGATGTAATGCTCCAATGAAAATGGTCATTTGCAGCTCTTTACTTGGCTGATGATTATGAGGAATCTTTTGTAGACATCTATCAAACCATTCTACAAACTCCCTTATAGATTCGCCATCTTTCTTTTTAATGTTGAGAAATTGAAATGAAAGTGCACATGCATCAACTATTGGTTTAAATATTCCAAGAAACTTCTTCTTTATGCTATCCCAATTTATAATGCATCCATCTTCTAGGGATTGAAACCAAATTGCAACAACTCCAATTAGAGATTCAATAAATAATTTGATGAAAACATTTTCTTCTCTTATCCCCAAAATACCACAAGCTATGGTGAAGGCTTGAATGTGATCATCTGCGACCTGTGAGTCTTCTCCATTAAACTTTAGAAAATTCTTTCTTGAACCTACAAGAAAGTTTGAATATTGTAGTAGTGCTAAAGGTCCAAATTGGGCACACCATGTTTGGGCTAAAACCAACACTATAATGCAGATTTACAACAAAAATGGCTACGTCTTCTATCAAAAATATTTTCTGGGAAAATTCCAAATAACATAATCACCAACCTCCATCCTTGGGGAGGTACCTTTATATTTCTGAGAAGAGAAAATATTGAAAGACACCAGTAATTCAATCCTTTCCCAATAGAGTCACCAAAAATTTGTTAGCAAATAGATTGTCCTCTTCAAATAATCAGATAAATGACTCAAATATGCCCAACAATAAAGAAAAATTAGTTACCAATAGCTCTGGACATCACTATTAGATTAGCGTTCATCCTCTTAATTTTAGAGGTACAACTCCCTCTTACGATCTTTAAGAAATTAGAAAAATAGAAAATAAAACTAAAGTATGCTTTTAACCAGAAAGGAAAAAAGGCCAAACCTGATATTAGGAAGAATCCTAATATCAGATGCAAGATACATATAATAAAATACTGGCACAAAGACTAGCCTAGCTTGTAAACCACAAGGAATTAAAATAATGAACTCAATATTATCTGGAAATGAAATCTATCATGAAGAAAACTGCATCACTTATACAAAGATAAGATACTGCATTAAACACTCTCAATCACAAATATTTAAGAACCCAAATAATCTTCACAAACTGAATGCACAAAGACAAACAATGATTTCAATCAAATAAATAGTAGCAAAGTCTAAAATAACATTGAGTTTTCAAAAGTTATGTCCTTCCCCCAAAACACAGAAAATAGATCAGTGACTACAATCCCACAACCTTCAAAGAGGCTGCCATTTCATAGCAAAAAGATCCCCTGTTCAGCTTTACATTATATATTTATAAACTCTCCCCTCTTTCTAGAAACTACAACTTTCCAACTGTTACATAACTAATTCTTTTAAACAATCATTTAAAATTAAAAACAAAATCCAATTTTAAAATGTATGCTTGATGAGCTGCACTGTCATTGTTGAGGTGGATTCGAAGAGACTCTTTAATTGTAAGTGTTTCTTTGAAATTAAATTATCTTTTCTTATGAAATATTTTTCAACTCCTTCTAATTTCTGGAACTGTCCATATTCTTGACTACAAATCATTTTTCAAGTTCCTTTAAGTATTTACGAGGCTATTTACAAAAGATCCTTCACCATTTAAAAAAAAGCATGTTCAATCTGAACATGTAATACCTTGATAAGACTCACCAGCTTCACATGAAAGATCCATTAATTGAGAGACTGACATTATCTTGGGTGATTGCGGACTGGGCTAAAGTTTGGATGCTTCCTCTTAATTCAACAGAGTCTTTCACTTGCAGCAAGTAAAGTTTGAGCCTCATTCGATATATCTTCACAAATCTTTCATAATGTACTTAAATCACCTTCCATCGGATCGAAATCATCTTTTCCAAAACATGTGAAGATTTTCCCTTCACTTAGCTTTTAAAATGATTCAATTTGAAGAATCTCACACTGCTTTATCATGACAAGTGACTATATCTAATCGACCACTGCCTTGACAAACCGATTACAAGCACATCTGAAATATGGCGAATTAAGGCTCATACTTTCTGAATCTCAGAGGTATCTTCTTTCAGACCACCTCTTATGAATAAATTCAGGCTCTCAACACCTCAAATGTAGCCTCTTTAATCATCAATTTAAGATTTTATGCATTGGAAAATGTAATTTGTGTGCACTTTCCGAAATAAGAAAGAAACAAGGGAGGAGTTACTTGATTTCTATTGTCTACTAGTAGAAGCATGTGGACAGGCTCTTCATCTAGGATCAATAGAGCTTTAACTATGTATCTTTCTCATCCATTTCATTGGTTGTTCTTTATTCATCGTGACGCATTCTTTCAATCATGACGCCCCTTGTTGAACATACCATCGATCAAAGCTATTACACTCTTTGTGCAACAGCGTAAATGAACTCAAGTTTTAATACTGTGATCAATTAAAGACCATCGCATTTGATCATGATTTTATATGTATTCTTGATGGGAACCAAATTATATTAATTCTTTATCTTTGGAACAACTTTAATGCATCATTTATAATGGTTGGAGACATTGGCAAAAAATGTTCATCCGTCTACTGATTGTAATATTCTTCAAGAAAACATTTTAACAAGAGAGATTCAGCTCGTTCATTAAAAATAGAAAAATCAGTATCACTTTCATTCAAAGTTACAATATAAGCACCTCTTTAACTTTCAGTATGTAAGAAAAAAAAATGATAAAAGCAAGTGCGAAGCAACATATCATTTATTCTCCCATGGATATTACTGTCACTGTCAATGAACATTAGCATATCTGAAATATTTTTTGTCTCTTCAATATCCATATTGCAATCTCAGTTCCAACAAAGCACCTTATTCACTATCGGTGGGAGAGAGGAGTCATGAAACTTCAGGTGAAAATTTTCACCATTCTTCATAAACACCACTGGCAAACTTTTTGATGGTTCACAAAACCCCTCTAAACCCCGCTTATGTTTGCATAATCAAGCAAAATGCCAACAAAGCTTTGTTTTAGATTCCTTTTTCTTACGAATTTCAAAGGAATGCCAATACTTTGGGTGGTTCACCTAACCACTTGAAGAAACACTTGGGTTTCAAAAGCTTATAATCACTACTATGCTCTCTTTATGTATGATCTTCTTAGTGAGTTTATACAATCATTTTGGGCACTACTTCCAGTTCACAAACTAAGTGCAATTATCGACAATTGAAATGTTTGTTCCATATTCCTTTGGGACATTTTGGTGCTTTCTGTTGGAATTTTAACCCTAACTGCTGCCGTCCCCGCCAACCACTGCCCGCTATATCGCAATCAATAAATTAGTCATTGCGATACCGCGGGAGTCTTCGGTAATGTTTTTGTTTTATATCCACCGCCTGCCGTACCTCCAGCCAATGCCCGCTATATCGCAATCAATAAAATATTCATCGCGATATCACGGGAGACTTCGTAGAAGTTTTGTTTTACTTTTAACCGCCAGGTGTTTACCGCAGTTTACCGGGCCGTCAACTAACCGCTGCCCGCAATATCGCAATCAAGATTTTAACCATCGCGATACCGCGGGGAACTATGGAGAAAGGCGCCACCGCCAAAGGAAATATCGGGATGCGAAAGAGTTAATATTTAAGTTTGAATATTATGAAAAGGACAATGTATTAAATGTATTTTGACGGGGGAAAAGTTAGTTAGGTGAATTTGAAAAATTGTATTCGTTTCCTCTCATCCGTGAAAATTCTTCACGTGACTTTTTACCTGGAGCATATATTATGTAATTGTAATTTATTTTAAAATAGAACATGAAATGAGAAACAGAGGAAGGTGAATGTGAGCAAACAGAAAATTACGAGCAGCAGCTCTGTGTGTTGAAAAAATATATTTTATGTTTTAATTTTTACCGTGTGTGAATTTTTATTCCTCCTCTGCCTCCGGCCTTCACGTGGTATCAGAGCAAGTTCGAGTATCAGATCAAAGCAGATTATCTGGGTAAATTTCAAAAATGGCAGCAAGCACAAGCTTGACAAACCCACAAATTCCACAGTTTAATGGGAAGAATTATGAGTACTGGTCAATTACAATGAAAGCACTATTTAGCTCACAGGATATATGGGATTTAGTAGAGAATGGATTTGCAGAGCCAGCAGATGCAGTAGCATACAATGCTTTAACACAAGCAGAGAAAGACTTATTAAAAGACACAAGGAAGAAATATTCAAAGGCTTTATTTTATCTGTTTCAAGCTGTACATGAGAGCATTTTTCCAAGGATATCAGCTGCAACAAAGTCCAAACAAGCATGGGACATACTTCAAACAGCCTATCAAGGCATGGCAAAAGTTAAAACAGCAAAGCTACAAATGCTGAGAAGAGATTTTGAAACAATATGTATGAAGGACAATGAATCTGTAGATTCATTCTACACCCAAGTCATTGGGGTGGTTAATCAAATTAGGTCTCATGGAGAAAATCAGGAAGATACCAGAGTTGTTGAAAAGATTTTAAGGAGTTTGCCCACAAAATTTCTACCGGTTGTAGTTGCTATAGAGGAGACAAAGGATCTCTCACAGTTCTCAGTTGATGAGCTGTATGCATCTCTAATTTCTCATGAACAAAGGCTGAAAAGGTCAGCAGATACATCACTGGAGCATGCTTTCAAAACTCAGGCTTCAGTCAGTCAAGGAAGAGGCAGAGGTAGATCAAGAGGAAGAGGAAGAAACTCTTACAGAGGTGAAAGATACAGTTTATCAAGCTCAAGTGGAAGATGCAGCAATCAAGGCTCAAAACTCAACACAGAATCAGTCACAAAATCAAAGGTATGATAAATCTCAAGTCCAATGTCACTACTGTAAAAAATATGGGCATTATATGAATGAGTGTAGAAAGAAGCAGTATGATAATAATAGACAAAATGCAAATTTTTCAAGAGAAGGTCAAAATCAGGATTCAGATAAGAGAACAATGTATTTAGCTTGTAATGTTGCTCAAGCAAATGAAAAAGATGTATGGTTTTTAGATTCAGGCTGTAGCAATCATATGACAGGGAATCTAGAAATGTTTTCAAGTTTAAATGAGAATGTAAAGTCTGATGTTACATTGGGTAATGACAACAAAGTGTCAGTCAAAAGGAAAAGGAGATGTCAATATTCTAACTAAACAGGGGGAGAAAAAGTATATTTCAGATGTGTATTTTGTGCCTGGTCTGAAACATAACTTAATGAGTGTAGGGCAACTGTTCAAAAAGGGTATAGAGTAACCTTCAAGAATGGTCTGTGCACAATTTTAGACAAATACCCAAGCAACCAGCTTATTGCAAAAGTCAGAATGACAAACAACAGAATGTTTCCCTTAAAGATAAGGCCAGATTTGAATATAAATTATGCTCAAGCACAACACTTAATGAATTCACAAGTGGGTAGAGAAGAAACTACAGCAGTAGTGCAGACAATTTTTCAAGCTGAGATAAAAGATGAAAACTGGTTATGGCACCTGAGATTTGGTCATCTCAACTTTGGAGGTTTAAATTTACTTCATAGGAAAGGCATGGTCAAGGGACTACCTTTAATAGAAAAACCAGAAAGGGTATGTGAAGGGTGCATTTTAGGAAAACAACATAGAGAATCATTTCCTGCAGGAAAGTCAACTAGAGCAAAAGCCCCTTTGGAAATTATACATTCAGATTTGTGTGGACCTATGCAAACACCTTCAATAGGTGGTAGTTTTTATTTTCTGACATTCATTGATGATTATTCAAGAAAAACATGGGTTTATTTTCTAAAGCAGAAAAATGAAGTGTTTGATCTGTTTCGTCAGTTCAAGAATTTGGTTGAAAAACAGAGTGGTTATTATATTAAAGTGTTGAGAACAGATAGAGGTGGTGAATATATTTCAAGAGAATTTTTTAATTTTTGCAAGGATCATGGAATTCACAAGCAATTCACAACTAGATACACACCTCAACAAAATGGAGTAGCTGAAAGGAAAAACAGAACAATCATGGAAATGGCTAGAAGTATGTTGAAAGCCAAACATTTGTCAAATGAATATTGGGCAGAAGCAATTTCTTGTGCAGCCTATATAATGAATAGGTGTCCAACAAAAAGTGTCATGAATATAGTACCTGAAGAAGCATGGACAGGAAGAAAACACAGTGTTACTCACATGAGAGTATTTGGATGTGTAGCATATGCACATGTGCCTGATGAATTGAGAAGGAAGCTAGATAACAAAGGAGAAAAATGTATATTTGTTGGATACAGTGAAGAATCCAAAGCATATAAGCTCTATAATCCAATAACAAAGAAAGTTATAATCAGCAGAGATGTACAATTTGTAGAAGATGAAGCATGGGATGGAAGTATAGAGAAGACAGTCAATATTTCAGCTAGTATACCTCAAGAGGAGAATGAAGTTCCAGCATCAACAAATGTTCCAGCTATTGTGACTCCTCCCACTCCCATTCAAGCTCAGCAAAGTGGTCCACAAGTGACACCAGCATCGACTATAAGAACAGCCTCAATCATTCAAGGAAGCAGTCCAACAAGAGGACAACAAACACCATCTACAGCAGGACCATCGGGTCCACATTCCACAAGTTCAAGTGATATGTCAAATCCTACATTGGCAAGTCTGAGAAGACAGAAAATCAGAAGCATAAGAGATATATATGAACAAAATGAAGGTGAGAATAATTCAGATCAGATTTCTCTTTGTGCATTTTATTCTCAAATAGAAGATCCAATTCATTTTGAAGATGCAGTCAAAGATGATAAATGGGTAAGTGCTATGGATGAAGAAATTGAAGCAATTGAGAAGAATCAGACATGGGAACTAGTCAGTCTTCCAAAAGACAAAGATGTAATTGGAGTGAAATGGATTTATAAAACCAAATTGAATGAAAAAGATGAAGTTCAGAAGCTTAAAGCAAGATTGGTTGTAAAGGGCTATTCACAACAGCCTGGAATTGACTACAATGAAACATTTGCACCTGTAGCACGATTGGATACTATAAGGATGATTTTAGCATTAGCAGCTCAGAATAAGTGGTCTGTATCTCAAATGGATGTAAAGTCAGCTTTTTTAAATGGTTATTTAGAAGAAGTTTATGTGGATCAGCCACCTGGGTATGAAATTCTGGGTCAAGAAGACAAAGTTTACAAATTGAAAAAGGCACTGTATGGATTGAAGCAAGCCCCAAGAGCTTGGTACAGCAGAATAGACAGTTATCTTTTGCAGAATGGATTTAATAGATGTAGCAGTGAGCCCACACTGTATACAAAAATGAATGAAGAAGGTGAAATACTAATAGTATGCTTATATGTGGATGATTTAATATTCACTGGAAATTTGTCAATTGATCTGTTCAAGGCAGACATGAAGAAAGAATTTGAAATGACAGACTTAGGTCTGATGAAGTATTTTTTAGGCATTGAAGTGAATCAAAATGAAAATGGTATTTTTATTTCACAGTCAAAATATGCAAATGACATTTTGAAAAGGTTTAATATGATGAAGTGCAAACCAGCACCAACACCTACAGTGACAGGTCTGAAACTAAGCAAGGATGATAGAGGGTCTAATGTTGATCCAACTTTGTTTAAGAGACTTGTTGGAAGTCTCATGTATCTCACAGCCACAAGGCCAGACATTATGTATGGAGTAAGTTTGATTTCAAGGTTTATGGAAACACCAAAAGACACCCATTGGAAAGCAGGGAAGAGAATTTTAAGGTATGTAAGTGGAACAAGAAATTTTGGCATCAAGTATTCAAGTTCAGATGAGTTCAAACTCATAGGATACACAGACAGTGACTGTGCTGGCAGCATTGATGACAGAAAAAGCACGTCTGGTTATGTATTTAATTTTGGGAATGGAGTTGTTTCATGGTCTTCAAAGAAGCAGCCAATAGTTTGTCTTTCATTAGCAGAAGCAGAGTATGTGGCAGCCACAAGTGCAGCATGTCAAGCAGTTTGGATGAGAAGAATTTTGAAAGAATTGCAAAATGAACAAATGGAGGCAACAAAAATTTACTGTGATAACAATTCAGCCATTGCTCTTTCGAAAAATCCAGTCTTTCATAAGAGAAGCAAGCACATTGATACCAGATATCATTTTATCAGAGAATTAATTAATAATGGTGAAATATTTTTAGAGTTTTGCAGATCAGAAGAACAGAGTGCAGATATTTTTACAAAGCCGCTGGGAAGAGATAATTTTATTTTTCAGAGAAACAGATTGGGCATGGTGGACAGCGCAGTTATGCTTAAGGGGGAGTGTTGGAATTTTAACCCTAACTGCTGCCGTCCCCGCCAACCACTGCCCGCTATATCGCAATCAATAAATTAGTCATTGCGATACCGCGGGAGTCTTCGGTAATGTTTTTGTTTTATATCCACCGCCTGCCGTACCTCCAGCCAATGCCCGCTATATCGCAATCAATAAAATATTCATCGCGATATCACGGGAGACTTCGTAGAAGTTTTATTTTACTTTTAACCGCCAGGTGTTTACCGCAGTTTACCGGGCCGTCAACTAACCGCTGCCTGCAATATCGCAATCAAGATTTTAACCATCGCGATACCGCGGGGAACTATGGAGAAAGCCGCCACCGCCAAAGGAAATATCGGGATGCGAAAGAGTTAATATTTAAGTTTGAATATTATGAAAAGGACAATGTATTAAATGTATTTTGACGGGGGAAAAGTTAGTTAGGTGAATTTGAAAAATTGTATTCGTTTCCTCTCATCCGTGAAAATTCTTCACGTGACTTTTTACCTGGAGCATATATTATGTAATTGTAATTTATTTTAAAATAGAACATGAAATGAGAAACAGAGGAAGGTGAATGTGAGCAAACAGAAAATTACGAGCAGCAGCTCTGTGTGTTGAAAAAATATATTTTATGTTTTAATTTTTACCGTGTGTGAATTTTTATTCCTCCTCTGCCTCCGGCCTTCACTTTCCACTTTCAAATTTAGACTCAATTTTTTCCTTTTACGCAACTGGTGATGAGTCTTCTTGAATACTCATCTGAATATGCAAGTTATAAACATGAGCTAGCATTGATGGCCAAAATTGGATTTCAAAACTTGGTTAGGTGCTCCATACTCGAAACCCCACATACACAATGGATGAAAAATCTATGGTGAACATGACAATATGATTAAAATCAAGCTCACTCCCTTTACAACACTTGGTATCGATCCAATGACATGACCCATATGTAATAAGGAAACACATTTACATAACCATCACAAACCTGAAAAGGAATTTGACAGATGAAATTTGAAATTTTTAGTGACTGAAAATGGGACTAACACCTTGGAAGCCTCTGCTTTGGCCTCTTCCATATCCACCTCTACTTCTCATTTGGTATGGTCTTGATCTAGTTTCATGTTTTGACTTTTTGAAGGGCTAGCCTCCTTACCAATGGCTATAGTTTTTTTGTTGTTGCACTTTTCCTTTGCTAAATCCACCTCTACCTTTGTTTGTTCCTTACTTTCTTGCTAATTTCTCTTCAGAATTTTGAGCATTCTAATATGCTTCTTCCATATTTCTTAGCCTTATCATGCTTAGTTCATCATGAATATTCAAACTCAATCCGTTAATACTCATATTTTGCTACTTTTTTATGGTCTAATTCATTATGACTAGATTGGATTGAAATTGTATAGGCCTTTACACTCAACTCTCTTTGTCTTAAATTCTATAATTTCTTCAGAAGTTCAAGTTAATAATCATTAGGTAGAAATTTAACTTTCATCTTACCATTCGGTTCCATCATGTGATATTATCTCTGCCATTTCTTCTTCTCTAAACTTGCACCTCTTTCCACCAAATTGTTACATGTCCTTTCAATCTTGTTTGACCAACATTCACTCTTTTAGGGTCCTCTACTTTATCATATTCGAAGTATTATTCCATCTATGTTATTCAATAAAATAGTCCATCTGGTTCTAGACTTCTTGAGAAGCTTGGTACTTCTACCCTTGTCCCTTTCCCAATGTTGGAAATAGCACATATAAGCCTTCTTTCACTTGCATCCATATCTCCATCTACATTTTCACCTTCATGTCTTTCCATATCTACTCCTTCATGATCACTATTAGTGTCTTCATGTGATCTAACTCTTCCTATTCCACCTTCTATTGCATCCATTCTTTCTTGTATTCCCCTCATAGTTTCTAACACCTCATCTATTCTTCATGTTGCTTCTATAGTTGCAACCTCTACCATCCTCCTCCTTCGTGGCATCCTTCTACATTAATCTCCTTAATTTCTTTTCTCTCTTACTGTAGTTTCCTAGCTACAATATCCCTTGTTGTAGGGAAACACCAACACTCACACTCAAAGGGTTTCTTGCAACCCCAATCTTAAGCAGCTAACTTTCTTCCTAGAGTTATAGTTATGCTTTGATACCAAGTTGATGGTACCCAACTTCTTGTAGGCACCTAAAATCCCACTTAAAAACTTGTAGAGGTTTTCACACATGCTACAAGTCAAATAGAAAGTTTAAGAGAAATACATTAAGTTGTAAATACAATAACTACGTGGTTGTCAAAAATAGACTATTATTATGGGTGGTTACAACAACTGATGACAATGCAGAAGCACAAACAACTCAAACAATCTCAACTCAACCAAATTATTACTTGTCCTTGCAACTAGGACTCAACCTTCCCTCACAAAACCCTTGCTTCATAACACCAAAACTGAGATTAAGGCATAGAAACTTCTTGTTAAATACTCAAAACACCTTAAACAACATTAAAATGATTAACCCAAACCCTTCCACCAACTTGAACAACTCAAACATAAGAACTTTCAAAAGTGGACTGTCCTAATCAACCACTATACCCATTTAGACAACATAAACAATCAACGCCAACTTCTAAGGTCCATTTCTCTTTACTAATACCACAAACAAGTGTAAATATTCCTTCACAACATGATTAGACCATTCCCTTCATGATATTTTAACAAACACCCAACCTAAACCTTTCATTTTTTATTCCAAAATAGGATTGTCATAGCTTACCTTGCACCTGGATCAGTATATAAATGCACACAAAGCCTTTTGAACCATAAATTTTTGGCTCTCTAGGACTTCTCTAACTCTTCTAGGGCTTTTCACCTAAAAGGAGAGAGGTAGGACCAAAAATGCTAAGGGTTCATTCAAATTAATGTTATGTATGATGTTGTCTAAACTAAATGAAGTAAACTAAATGCAATTAAGTGATTCAAATGAATGAATTTGAATGCAAAACTAAGATTTAAACTATCTTGGAAAACACATTGTGATATGAAAACAACGAACTAAATGAAGAAATAATGCAGAATAGAAAGAAATGAGATGAAACAGAGTGCACCTGGGCAATGTTTGATGATTCTAGAATGTTGTGAATGTTGAATAGAATTACTAAAATTTCATAGTGGGAATCATTTGCCTAGGGTGGCGAATTAGTCTTCCTATTGGTGAAAAAGTGTCGGAAACATGTTTTTCACTGTCAAGATCTAGAATTTGACAAATTTTAGATTTTCAGTCCCAAGGAGGAACTCATTCGCCACTGGTGGTGAATCATTCCTCTCTCAAAATTCTGAAAATTCAAGAAACAACTCTGCAACATCAAATTTAAAAATCTCTGATCATCTGGTTGCCAAAGTCAAATCTGTAGGAAACAAGCAGAAAACCTTCTTCAAGCTTGAAATATGAATGAGTTGATTTGAAACACCTAGTTGACTTATTTACCAATCTTCAACACCAAAAATCTTGTAAAACCTACATACCTAGGTCTACAAACACACATGCAATAGGGGAAAAATGGTTAAGGGTTAGTAAATAGGGGTTTGCCTTGGTCAAACCCCACTTTGGTAATCAAACCCTTAATAAAACAAGGAAATGAAATAGAATGATAAACTAATAACATACAATAGCTATCAACTTACCAAACCCTTGACAATGCAAGTCTAAATTAATGTCAATGGATGCTTCAAAGTGCTTGAGTAATTGCTAGAATTGATGTTGTAAGATGCTTGAATGAATGAGGAGATGTAAAATGGGGTGAAAATCACTTATTTATACAATCTTGTGCCTTAGTTACCCATTCATACCTCATCACAGGCCGACATCAAGTGTTTTTTAATAAAAACCAGAAAGGAAATTTTAAATTTTTTGAATTTGGAGCCAATGGGGACTCATTCACCACCCATGGTGAATGGGTCCCACCTAGGACCTAAAAATAGGTGTCAGGAATTAAGTTGTATTTAATGTTGTTTCTCAGGCTTACATTCAAAAATACACTTAATTAAAGCATTTGAGGGCATAAAGGAGCCAAATAAAGCATGAGAAAGGGATAAATAGTGAATTTGTGCCTAGAAAAGTGTGAAATCTTGTTACAAGACATTACAACACTTCAAAATAGGACTTTTTTAGTGATGAAGAGTTATTTTTAGGTAAATTGTAATAAATAGAGTCTAGAAGAATGTAGAAATGTTTTACAACACTTCACAACATCTTCACAAGATGTCGTTATTTGAATTTTAGTGCCTAAATATGCATGTTCAAGCAATGTTGCAACATAAAATCATAGCAAAATAGATCAAGCACCGTGAAACAAGACCTAAAATTCCATGAAAATGATAAGGGGCCATTTTTCTACTGTGCATTTAGCCCCCACTTTAGTGAGAGGATGAACCTACTTCAAACTCACACTAAAGTAGCCATGAACATTTAGAGGGGGGTTCAAATGCACTTACGCTAGCAAGATGGAATGACAATGATCAAGAGGGATGATCAAGCCCCCAGGATGAAGATCACATGGAAAACTAAGCATAAGAACAAAGGAACACGCAAGTGTCAAAATGAAAGAAGAGAAACAGATAAAGCTTCAATCATTAATCCAACTAGTTTCACATTAGATCTAGGTTGAAAGAGAATGTATACTCACTCTGGGGTGATAGAACTTAGGGAGGTCTGCTAGGTGAGAAGGCCCAAATATACTCACTTTGGGGCCACAAAACTTTTGATCATCCACGGGATGAGAAATCCCAAAAGGTAAGATACATATGCTAGTTGGTATGCACTCACAAACACAAAGGTGGCTATGGGGAAAGGTCATGCCATTAGGTGGGCTTCCCACTCAACCATATTAAAGTTAGAAGTCCTAATAACTTTAACAAGGCACAACAAGGAAAAATTTCATGAACAAAAAGAAAGGTACCACAATCATGCAAGTTGTGTTATGCAAGGTGGCAAAAGATGCAAAATGTAAAAATGTAAAAATGTAAAGTGTTAAGTGTAAAATGTTCAAAGGAGTCTTTTTCAGTTCATGCAAGGTCAGTCACTTAGGGAACATTGTTTCTAATGTCTCCAAAAGAGGACTAATCAAATAATAGTACATTCACAACATAGGGGATGCATTGTGTCGCATCAGGCCACAAAGAGGAATATAATATGCTAAGATAGATCACAATTATGAAGGGAATCACACCCAACATTTTTTATCCACAAAGTGATGAACACATCATATAAACGACAAGACTACATGAGGAACCAAGAATGAAAATGAATTAATGGTAATTTATGCCCCCCACTTTAAAGGAATTGTGACACAACGTTCTATGAGCAATTACTCTAAAGTAGCGAAGGAAAGAAAAATAAAAAAGAAAACAAGACATGAGAGCCAACTTGGAAAGTCCTATGCCAAGTCATATGTTTTAAAGTTAGGCTACGTCATGTCAAGGAAAATGGAAAACAAAGAAAGGGAGTTTCCCCCCAGAAAAGAGCACACCAAACACATAAGGAATCTATGGATTTGGGGTCAGTATGTTTGTTGCTATAATGTGCTTATGAAAGAGCTCAGAACTGTCATCATTCCTCAAAGCGCTTAGAACTAGAAGAATGACACAAAGAGAGTGAAAAAAAAGGAAAAATAAAGTCTATTTTGGGTCAACATGGAAGAGACATTATGGTCTTGATGCTTTGCATCATCCCCAAAAGGAAAACACAAATGAAATGAAAAAAAAAGGAGAAAGAAAAGGAAAAGCTTTTGGGTCAACATGAAGGAGACATTTTGGTCTTGATTCCTTGCATCATCCCCAAAAGGAAAACAAAAAATAAAATAAAATAGAACAAAAGAAAAAGGACTATTTGGGTCAACATGGAAGAGACATAGGGCATCTCTACACTTTGTGTCATCCCCAAAAGGAAAACACAAAAAAAAATTGAAAAAGACAAGGACCTTTTGGGTCAACATGGAAGAGACATAGGGCATCTCTACTCTTTGTGTCATCCCCAGAAGGAAAACAAAAAAAAAAAGTGAAAAAATGGAGATGCACAACATATAGAAAATAGAGGGATGAATAGAAGAAGTGTACTAAGAGAGGGAACATCAAACACAAGATACGGGGGAACACGATACACACAAAAAATGAAAAGGAACAAGTAATGCAAATGTAAGTCAACCATTAACTAAGTTATTGGTTTCTCAATCTTAAATGGTTAAGCAGAAAAGGATTAACATAGTTAAGAGACAAAGGTAAATGCATTACAAGGACAAGGCTAACAAATTCTAGCCCCCCACAAAGTGTAAAGGCAAGAATGAGCTGAGATGGGTGATGGGAAAGGATCATGCAATAGTGAGAATAGGGAACTTTAAAACTATGGCAGGACGAAGGGGTGTTGATTTTTTTAAGGTATGATGGGGAAACAATCAATATCAGTGAAGTGATACTTATCTAGTATGTCCTTCAATGTCTTAAATTCTTCTGTTTGATGTCCAAGAATATGATGATATTTGCAAAATGGTATGTTAGAGTCTTTCGGATGAATAACCAACCTACTCAGAGATGGTAAAAGTATAAAACATTTGTTTAAAAGAAGTTGAAGTCTCCTTTCACATTCAAGTGGAGGATGTGTAGGAAACTTTAGCTTCTTTAATTTGTATGGTCATTTTTGTTTGCTATATTCTCCTTTTTCATGAATAGAAGGAGGTAGAGGACCCATGGGGATCCTAACGTCCTTGTCTTTAGAAGGAGAGAATTTTTTTTCACGTGGAAGGAGAATTTTTAAGTCAGGAGCATCATTGTACTAGCATCCCAAAGTATCCTAGATTGGAAAGGATGTATATCAAGATAATAAGGATCGTGGTATCCTAATCCTATTGTTTTTGCATTGGTTGAATGTTGTTCAAGAAGTTGATGGATGCCATGTTCATGTTTTGTGTCACAACCTTGTTTACTTAAGATAGTGAATCCTTTACCATATGTTTCTTCAAGCTTGATAGGAGTGTTTGTGACTTTGTGATTGTAAAAGGGTTGTGAGTGTGTGGGGTTAGAGTAACTAGGTCCACTTGAGGGAGGAACCTTAGGTTCTTGATTGATTTCAAGATGTAAATATGTAAAGTGATTAGGAGGTGCAATAGTAGGAATATCTTGTGACTTCATGGATGGATAAAAGGTTGGATTGGCTTCGAGGTTATCAAGGAAATCATTGTAGAACTTTTTCTTGCTATCATCATCTTCTCCAATGATGTCTACATCATGATGAGGACAATCATCAAGATGAAGGAGCTTGTGTGAGTTCAAGGTCATTAGGGTCACAACCAAAGGCACAATTGGACATGTCTACCAATGATTTTAATGAATTCCAAAATTTATTGAAAGAAAATGAATTGATGAAAGTAAACTAAGATGCAATAAATGATTAAAAGTAGAGATCCTAGAAATTAAAATAGAATGCAAGAACAGGAAATTGTAATGCAGAAAATTGCCAAAAAGATGTAGTCATAAATGTTGTTTAAAAGGTGTAGAGGGACTAATTCACCCAGGGTGGCAAATGAGTCCTAGTATGATTTTTTTATGTTTTTCATCAATTTTAATATGATTTTAATGCTCTACAAAATGCAATTAAGGATGAAGAATGTAGATTTTCAATTTTTTCAATGAGATGCAATGCAACAATGAAATATAAATGAAGTTTTCACTAATGCAATATCAAAAGTCCTAGAATGCAAAAACAAAAAAATGTTCTAATTGAATGTTGAAGCAAATATAAACAAATATGCAATGTGCAAATGAAATAAAAAATGAAAAGTGTTCAAAATGCAGGTTCACCAAAATGAACCAGAGATTTTTGGAACTCTGGGACTTCTCTAACTCTTCTAGGGTTTTTCGCCTAAAAGGAGAGAGGTAGGGCCAAAAATGCTAAGGGTTCATTCAAATTAATGTTATGTATGATGTTTTCTAAACTAAATGAAGTAAAATAAATGCAATTAAGTGATTTAAATGAATGAATTTGAATGCAAAACTAGGATTTAAACTATGATGGAAAACACATTGTGATATGCAAACAATGAACTAAATGAACAAATCATGCAAAATATAAAGAAATGAGATGAAATAGAGTGCACCTGGGAAGTGTTTGATAATTCTCGAATGTTGTGAATATTGACTAGAATTACTAAAATATCATAGTGTGACTCATTCGCCCAGGGTGGCAAATTATTCCTCCTACTAGTGAAAAAGTGTTAGAAACGGGTTTTTGACTGTTGGGATCCAAAATCTGACAAAATTTAGATTTTCAGTCCTAAGGTGGGACTCATTCACTATTGTTGATTAATTAGACCTCTCCCAAAATTTTGAAAAATTAGGACAACTCTACAACACCAAATCTAAAAATCTTTGATCGTTGGGTTGTCGAAGTCAAATCTGGAGGAAACAAATAGAAAACCTTCTCCAAACTTGAAATATGAATGAGTTGACATGAAACACCTAGTTGACTTGTTTACCAATCTTCAACACCAAAAACCTTGTAAAATCTACATACCTAGGTCTATAAACACACATGCAACAGGGGAAATGGTTGAGGGTTAGAAAATAGGGTTTTTCCTTGGTCAAACCCTTAATAAAATAATGGAATGAAAGAGAATGATAAACTAATAACATGTAATAGCTATCAACTTACCAAACCCTTGATAATGCAAGCCTGAAGTAAAGTCAATGGATGCTTCAAAGTGCTTGTGTAATTGCTTGAATTGATGTTGTAAGATACTTGAATGCTTGAGATGTGAGATGGAATTCTTGAATGAATGAGGATATGTAAAATGAAGTGAAAATAACTTATTTATACAATCTTGTGCCTTAGTTACCCATTCATACCTCATCATAGGCCAACATCAAGTGTTTTTAAATAAAAACCAAAAAGGAAATTTTAAAAAATTTGAATTTGGAGCCAAGGGGGACTCATTCGCCAACCATGGTGAATGGGTCCCACCTAGGACTTGAAAATAGATGTCAGGAATTAAGTTGTATTTAATGTTGTTTGTTGGGGTTACATTAAAAAATTCACTTAATTAAAGCATATGAGAGCATAAAGGGGCCATATAAAGAATGAGAAAGGGATAAATAGTGAATTTGTGCCTAGAAAAGCATGAAATCTTGTTACAAGACTTTACAGCACTTCAAAATAGGACTTGTTTAGTGATGAAGTGGTGATTTTTACATAAATTGTAATAAATAGAGTCTAGAAGAATGTAGAAATGTTTTACAACACTTCACAACATCTTCACAAGATGTCGTTATTTGAATTTTAGTACCTAAATATTCATGTTCAAGCCATGTTGCAACATAAAATCATAGCAAAAAGATCAAACACTATGAAAAAAGACCTAAAAGGTCATGAAAATGACAAGGGGCAATTTTTCTATGACACACCTTTTAGACCACCAAATTCTATCTAGAGAGGCCTCAAAACACACCCCTACAACATTTTTAAAACTACCACCAAAGTAGCATACCTTTTATATTATCAAAACTCTGATTCTTTACTAATAACAATCAATTTCCAGATTTTTGAGCAAATTACAAACCTAGGGCATCATAATATCGACCCAAAACCAAGCATTAAAAACCTGCAACTTTAGGATCATTTAGAATACTCATCTAACATATTAATCACCAATTTACAAGGGATTTCAATTGTTAAATATTGAGGAATACAATTTTTAGTGCACACTGTTACCCTAGATCAAGGTTTCTACCCACTTCGAGAAAATTGCATATAACTTTTACAATACTAAATGATTTTTCATGAAATTAAAATCAAATCAAAGAATATTCACAAGGCTATCACCTTCAATTGAGGAGGAGAGGTTTTGAGCACTGTACATGGCCTAAAATCATGAAAATATTGGTTAACTATGAAAAAATAAAGTATTTCATTGATCTTTCACTCATACATCATTCTCTCTTCTTGCTTCAAAGTTTGAGAGGCTAAAAATTGGTTTAAATAATCAAACCAACACCTGAAAATTTTCTCTTCAACTACCTAACTCTTCATATTCCACCATTTTATAATTTTTTGCATTTTTGCAATGTTACTTTGACAACATTTTGACATTTTTTTCCAAATTTTACTTTTAATGCCCAAATTAACCCAAATTAACTAACTAGGACCTATTAAAAACTAAATGTGGTCATTTAGACCTTATTACATGATGTTATTATCAATTCTAAATCAAAATCCTAAGATTTCCTCTTGGAGGCATATTCTTGCTAGGGTGCACTTGCACCATGGTTGTACGTAACTATTCAAAATTTTAGAACCATAAAAGACTTTAAAGTTACAAATAAAATCCCATACTTTTTGAACAACAAATTTAGAACAAATATTACTCATACACACACACACAAAGACAACAACTATGAAGAGGGAAATATTATATTATACTTAAAGCTCAACTTCTTATACACTTTTACTTGCATTTACATAGTAGTTATAGAATAGAATTTCCCTCTATTAATCATCCTTGTTCCTTCTTTTCTTCTATGATTCTCTAGATATGGTCCTCTACTGCTCTTTATTGTTCCTTCTAGCACTTTCTTCTCTATTTTTCCCTTTTGTCTCTTATGCTCTTCTCTACTCACTATTCTGACTTTTTCCCTTTTCCCCATATTTTGTCCTCTAATTTATGCTGCTCTTTTTTCTTCGTACAATATCTCCAAAAAGTTCTAGAAACTTCCTAAAAATCATGCCTAAAACCTGGCTAGCACTCAAAAATGTGACATTAATGCACTAACTACTTTTTTTTTTAGTTCAAAAATCCTACTCATACTTGCCTTATACATTTTCTTATTGTTGTTTCTCATTAAATGAGCTTACAGTAGATATTTTTTGCCCCAAAAAAAATAAGAAAAACAAATTTAAAATTTAAAACTCAATGGTATAGTAAGATGGCAGTGGAGGTAGATAAAATTCAAACAAAAATTTCAAATGCCCCTTCATCAATTTGTCTAAGTTTATTTCATTCCATTATTTAGCACTTAGTATTAATTTTTTTGTCCAACCACATGGAACTAGAATTTGGCATCCATGCACAAACACATACTCTCTGACATATTAATACACATATAATTTTTTATCGATGTAATCCTTGAACCTTTACTTTAGGTGCAAGTGCTACTAATTATCTTGAATTAACTTTAATAATGAAATATTTTAGAGATGAAGTCCTTTTTTCTGTGTTTATTCATAAATTATTTTAGTTCTTTTGACTACATTAAAGCTAAATATGAACTTCATGAATTTTTATAATCTACCCAAAGAAATTATGTATACATATTAGACTTTGAATTTAGTCTATTAAAGATAGAAATATAAAATTTCAATCATGTTATGAAATTAAATTGTTTATATACTAAATTACATATAAAAAAATATACATTTTCTTGACTTAACTTATACATAATGCAAACTATTTTGATTAGATAGTTTAAACAAAATTTACTGAATAAACATGTTCTCGAAGGAAATTTGTAATCATAAATTCTCTAGTAAATAGATGTTTATAACATAATGTAAACAATGCATTTGGTATGAACTTGCAATTGTCAAATTGAATTCAAACTTTATAATTTTTGTATATAGTTGTTGCTAAAAGACCCTTTCAATTTATGCGAAGCCAATGGTTCTCTTTTAATAAATTAAGACTCTAATGAGGAAAGGTTGTGACCAAGCTTGGAATTTGATGTTCTAAGGGATATTTTTCCAATTTTAGGATGCAATTTATTTTAATAAATTAAGGCTTTGGGTGAGGAAATTTTGTGCTAGCACCATGATTCCACAATAGTGGTTTACAATTTTTGGCCAAATTGGACATTTAAATATTTTTTTCTAACTAAATCTTCACTTTTGGGCACCTATAGCGGCTAAACCATGAGGAATTTGAAGATGATGCAAACTAGAGTTTCATGAAATTTTGGTTGTAGATTCTAAATATATTTTTTTCAAAAATTCTAGAATCAAATTGCACCTCTTTCTCCATCTCCCTCAAAAACTAGTTTTTTTTAGAAAACAACATTTTTAAGGAGTGATGCTCACCGTATAATGGATAACTTTTTTTCCATGAAGGATAAATTTATAATTATTTTAAATTTATATTTATAACTCCAATATCTAGTGCTTCCACTTGGTTAGATTACCAATGTTTTATTGAATATTTTTTCCTTTATCAAGTTTTGAAGTCAAACCAATTATAATTTAGACATAGGCAGACCGTATAAAGCATAATTTTTTTTGTTGGATCAAGGACTTCAATATCTATTGCACACATATTTTTCATTTTTTTTTATAATCTTCTATTTTTCCACATGTGCAGAATAGAGAGCTTCATTTTTGGTGAAAAACCTACATTCGCAAGAAATAAAAAATTAATATAATAATAAAATAAAATTTATTTAAAATTATAATTTTTGGGAAGCTTATAATAAGGAATACATACTTACAAAAAATAAATTTAAAATGAATTCATTTGATCCCCCAAAAGGTAAATCAAAAGTTGTTTTTTATTATCATTTTGATAGGTGTGAAGGAGACTTTGTTATAGGTATGGTTTAAAACTAGTGGGGTTCTATCCAAGGGGGTTTGATCTAAGGTAGTTTGATCAAATCCTCTTCAATTGGAATGCTTTAAATGAAACTTTTTAAGGCTTAAATCATTATATTTTCCAAAAATATGTGTAACGCCCCGTCGTGCGAACCCCAAAGGACAATTAAACAATAATTATAGCAAAAAATTTTATTTTTATTTTAGATTAGCATAACATACATGTAATACACATTAAGACATGACATGAATTTCATTTAAGTAGATTCACTAACACATACATCCCTTGGGGTACACGAAGAGTAATTACAAGACTGAGATCCACACATCAATAATAAAGAATAAAATCCAAAGATATAATCCATAACAAAATAAACATTAAAAAATATAACACATACATGATAATCATTGATAAGAACCATCTGAGTAAATACAACATATAAATAGTTAACTCAACACAATGAATAATAACTGCCATGGCCAATAACCACACTGAGTTTACATTACATTCAGTACAATGTTCTAGAGGTACAATGATACAAAAGTGTTTCCAACCATAAATGGAAACCATACATAAGATAACATGATACAAATAAATAGAAGAAAACTGGCTCCAAGACGGACACAACTCTGGAGTCGCTGCAATAGCATCAATCCGCACCTCTCGATCCTCGACTGGGGACCCAATGGTGTGCTTAGCACGTTCCACCCGACCATGTGAGTTCGAAGACCCACCCCCCGTGCTTGGAGCTGACGAGAAAGAGACCACAACCAAGAACATCCAACATGGAACCACAAGACTCAACATCATACAAAAGTATCATAAAATTCAAGGATTACAAAAGTTGACATAATAACTTAAAGTCACAAATCCCATCATATAAATCAAAGCAATGACCAAAAAAAAAAAGTAACCAAAGGATGGTCATGAATCACTTCCAAATCAAACTGAATTAATAAGCATAATACAATTCCAAATTGCAATTAAGCAATACAATAACATCATATCATAGTACTATAAAAATACAAGATCGTAAATCAAATATAAATGAGATCATACAAGACCACAAAGTATACTAAAGATGTATCAATTTAAATCAATACAAACAACAATCTAAACCAACTCCCATAACCTACTTCCAGAGGAACACAATAAAGTAAAACACATGGGCAACTAGGGGAGAGTGTCATCGCATAGCCTACATGGGTTATCCTGGCCCTTCCTCCAAACTGAGGCACCGGCCCCCATCTATGGATATCCTAGCCCTTCCTCCTACTTGAGGCGCTGACACCATAGGGTAGCTCATGCGGAGCCGTAGACCCCTCGTGAAGACGAGGTTACGACCTTGCCAACCACGGCCTTCTCAGCCTTCCATTAGTCTACGGAAGCACTAATGAAGATGAGGCATCCATTTTTAAATCTTATAATGATATTACTACCCAACCCTCCTAAGTTAATTATTAGGTTTTCACTTGTTTACTAACTCGCTCGTGGGTTATCCTGAGCCCTTCCCCTTACACGGGGCGCCGGCCCCCACGAGGAGCCACTCTCCCTAGAGACCCAACAACATAAAAACCAAGGGTTGTAACATCATAATTTGAACAAAGAATCATAGAAGCGTGCGAGGCATTACCCATCTCGCTAACAAGTACAAAAACCAAAGTCTCACAAAGTTTCGTACAACCCTTTTAAAATAATGCTACCAATACACTTGCCACTTAAAAGTTCAAAAGAATGACTCTCCACAAATGAGAGTAAAAAGCAATATAGTTCCAACATGAAAACTTAACAATTGAAAAACTCCTCAACGAAAGGCAACTTAATGGGGAACCATCAAAATCAGCCATTAAGATCAAAATCTCGACAAAATAGATCAATAAAGAAACAATAAGAAACAAGTACTCCCTTGCCTCTGGAATATTTCCCATTCAAAGGACTAACAACAGTAACAAGACCCCCAAGGAACGAGTCAACAGACATAAGGTAATGAGTGGAAACATCCCACAAAATCATCACAATTAAATTTAATACACTTTCGATCGGTATCCAAGGGAAACCTCTATTTCCTCCTCTCGGAATATCCATAACTCAAAGAACTTTTCAATTTGACTTACTAATAACTCAAACAGAACCATCAATCATGATAATGAAAACATCAACTAATTTACCACTTAGGGTAAAGAACCAAAAGAAAACATATGGGTTCCCAACGAATAGCAACATAAACTAAATGAGAGAAATCTCCAACTCAAAATCAACTCATGAAAAGTCACATCGAAAGGATCTATCAAAACAATCCATAACACCACACCTTCAAATACAAGATATCCATTCATCCAATAAGAAGTAACTTGAAACAAACTATAAAGAACATTATTTTAAAGATCAATCATTTCCAACCTTTACAATATTGTGAGGTGAAGATATAATCTGATGTTTTTAAGCCATAAGACGCTAATCACAAATCAACAATGGTGTCACCCCAAATAGGAAAACGCAAAAGAGAAAATCAACCTTTAATTCAACAAAATCACTTAACAAAACCTAAAGCCACCAACTAGGTATTCCACGGGAGACCTCAATTTTCTCCTTACAAGAATCCCTTAGATTGGTACGTAAATCACCATCATAAAAATAAGAAAACATGGCAACAACAACAATTATCTATTCATATTATCAATCAGAAAAAAATCAATCTTCTCAACAAACAGGCCAATTACAATCTCAAGTTCTAAATAACTATCCATATAAGAACCTCATCGATTAGACACCCGAATTGTCATAAAGTGATCCACTAGCTAACAATCCAAATGAAATGATTAAGAATGAGAACTCAATTCAAGGAATAATTTTATTTCATGGATTCAAGTTTATAAAACTACCATAATGAAATCAAATAAAATTTATTATAATACTTAACCATGGCCAAGGATACACAATTCCAGAAAAGTTCAGTACAAACACCCATGACATGATACTCAACAATTTCTTAATTAGAATATATAATTAAAAGAATCATTGTTCCTAGTAAATTTCTATAAGATGCGAGGAGTTAGATATTAAGATAATGTTTATTTAATTCTTAAACTAAAAGGAATATAAAATAATTAAAAGATATCACGAAATTAGTACTATAAAAATTAAATCACTAAATAAGAGAACATATAAGGAAGGGTCAATATATACTCCATATTTTAAATTTTTCTTTTAAATAAATCCCAAGTTAAAATCTTTAACCTACCTTTTCATTCTAACTTACATACAATGATTAATAATATTCTGAGAGAACATATGGTAAAAGATACACAATTGTATTATTTAAGAGTTCAGTACAAATACGATATTCAACAATTAGAATTATAAGGATTTCAACAATCTATACATTTCTACTCTATTTTATTTATTAAATAAATTCTTCTTTGACTACATATAATAAAAATCAATTCTCTTTTTATTCCTAACTAATTTTAAAATCCATTAACTACTTCCTTGTTTAAATACTAGAACACACTAAACATTTCTCATAATTTAAGAAACAAGCATTCATATATATATAACACCAACTTGAGTTCACAATCATTTAATTTAAAACTTCTAAATTGAATTATTATTCCCTTAATTCTACAATTCCATTATAAGGGAATATTCTAGAAAATAAATGTCTTCATTAATTCATATTCGTTTTTCGTTATTCTAAGAGAAACTAAACGAAAAGGAGACTAACTCATGATAATGCAACAACTATGGAAGAGTCTCTAATTTATCAAAGGAGAGTAATTTCTAATTTACTTATTTAAAAGTTCTTCTAATTTTGGATCCACATTCTTATACTAATTTGAACAAAAACTAAGACAGGTTGACAATAAAATCAGAGAGATTAATTAAACCTTTAAACTTCCTATTATGTTCAGGTACGCGGCTGAGACAGGCTAATAATGAAATCAGAGAGCTTATTTAATTTTTCTACAACTTTGAAAGTCTAAAATTTTCAGCTATGACGGGTTGCCAATGATTTCAGGGAGATTATTTAAATTTAGATTACCAGACTATGTGAAGGAGCTCAACTAAACGCTGTATCCAATAATAGCAATTTCTCTCAGCTTCGACTGAACGGAGGTAATTGGCAAAGGCTTGAAACATTGCGCAGACCAAGAGAATTAAATAATCTGCTCATTGGTCCTCAATTTCTTCACTTGGACAATCTGCTCATCGACGACATCAGAGAAGACACACGAACCAAGCTTCCTCCACGTTTGAGATGGTTACGGTTGCAAAAAAATGTGAGAAGCCATTTCCCTTTAGTTTTGCGGATAACAATTGGGATTTGATAATAAAATCAGTGAGATTATTTACTTTATTCCACCCTTGCAAGTCTAAACGTTGCAGCTAAGAAAGGTGTTCAATGGTTTCAGGGAGGCTATAAAATTCTGCACAATGCCTCAACTCTAAATGCAGAAACTGTGATAGGTTGCCAAGTATATTAGAAAGTGAATATTGGAATTTGGAAATATCGCCATCTACTCGCATTATCAACAAATCTCAAATGTTACCCCCAAGACAGAAGGGAAGAAGAAAGGTGAGGTGCAAATACGTGACTTAAGAGGAGGAGAAATAATGTACAGTTTTTTTTCCTTTTTGAACCAGACACATTTCTGTTTGCTGGCAAGTTTCCAGAGACGCGCTCAAGTTTGAAATTTGGGAGATAAATTTATTTTCAAGAGTTGCAACTGCGATAGATTGTTAGAAGGATCACACAAGTTATTTAAATTCTTTAAATTCCCTATCATGATAAAGCGTTGCAGCTTAGACAGGTTGACAATGGATCAGGGTTATGCATATTGTAGTCTTTCTAAACTGGCAAAGGAGTTATTCTATACCACTGGTGAACATCCGGGAAGCATTCGAAAAGGGAGTAATGAGGACTGGTTGAAAGGTGGTAATTCGATTGCACATTGGAGATGGTTCGAGATTCATATGATGGAGACCATTACAAGGTAATGTGTGCCCTTGCAGGTACCTAGGATCTCTTCCTTCTACACTACAAACAAAAGAGAATAACTAAATATACACTGGACAATTCAAAGTTCAAGGTAATGAAAAGAAGGCTTCATGCTGATATGATAAAGGTATACTATTTTTCCTAAACCTTTACAACTTTTAAAAGTCCTCAACATTTAACATGTGCATGCTTCAATTCTAAATCCTCTATGCTCGATTTAACACCAATATAGAGTCACAAATTGGTTCCATAAAAGATCAAAAATTTGCTAATGTTAACAACCGAGAGTTCATCATTGTTCAAGTGGAATAAGTAAGACATACCTGCGAAAACTCTTTTCATCCTAGACCAGACTCCTTTCCTTCCCCATCCTTCATCCTCCAAGAGCTACGATACTCCTATGCTCGCAATAGCTGAAGTTGAAGATGTTGCCCATTTTTCCCCATATGATCTAGAAATCTTTGTTTATAATTCATTTCATGGTGTCTTTTCCACTCCCATCGGAGAACCGTTCGACTTCCATCACTTATTATGATTTCTTTGATGGTATCTTTTACACTCCCACTAGGAGACCATTGCACTTCCATCAGTTATGATTGTATGCCAGCCACTACCCATATTCATTATTTTATAATTGGCTCTCAAATAGATAAATATTTAATAATTTAATCCTTTCTAATATTTTCTCATTTTTAAATTTATTAATCGAATTCAATCATTAAATAATAATTACCTTTCCTCATCTAATCTGATCATTTTAAATAACTAACTCCAAAGATAATTAAATTAATGTTTATTATTGAAACAAATTCTTTATTTAATTCCAGTTAAAACAAGTAACCTTATACTTATTTTTTTTTATTAAACAATTCCAACCATATTATTAGTTTTATCTCATAACCTTCAAATTAGATTAAATAATAAAATCACCACATCATCATCTTGACATTACCAACAACTTACTTGACATCCATGATGACTGAAACGGAGGACACTACAATATGTGATTTCAACAAAAATCAGAATCTCCCAGAAATTGTAAAGCAGCTTTGTGGGATTATGTACTGTACTACAACTATAATTTCTATGGTGAAAAATGTAAGCTAAGGATAAGATCGATTTAATTTTTTATTTACACTATTTTAATGGAGAAATAATGGGACTTAAATTTTAAATATACTTAAAGTAGTGATGCCTTTAATTTTGATGCATTCTCCAAATATAGAAAAATAGTGTATAAAGCTCATATTAGTGTCATTCATCACTATTTTTGTTTAGTTACACATGACCAAGAGAATATATTTAAGTTATGAAACCTTGCAATGACATATGAGAGGTTTGAACTAAAAAAATGAATTTCATATTAATATACAATTTAATGGAATGGCATATTTTTTAATCTCAATAGAGATTATCAATTTTGTGTGGATATGAACTAGGAGTCATATAGGCTACAAATTGAATAAAATAAAATTCCTTATGGCTACGAGTAATCTATTGTAAATGTGTATGCAATGTATAGAATTCTAGAGGACCTATTGTATAAGTTTGAGGCCTTTCTCAAAAGAGAAAATCTACTTGAGTGACTACAAGGAGAAGTTTTCTAGATATTTAAGTGAGTACATATACTAGATAAAAATAAAACCTCTCTACAACATCTACAAACTATCCAAACTAATGTTGAATGAAGATATCAAATATTTTGTGGCACAAACAAATTATCTCCAAGAATTTTTTTGCGAAGACTATTATATAAATTATTATAAAATAATGTTAGAATTGGGAACCAAATTTTGAGGAAGAAATTTTATAAAAATAGTTCATTTTATAAAAAAATAAAAATAAATTAATGGATCTTTGAGAGCTCAAACTATAATAAGCATTAGATAACACAAAGTAATGGAGAATATTATTACTGCTTGCACAATATGTGCTAAAAAAAAATTTAAAGTGAAGAATCTCCCTTTTGAATTACTAGTGGTCTTTGAATGCTTTGATTTTATTTTTCGAAGTATGGCCTTTTCATCCTTTAAGATGTAATTCATGATATTTATTACCTTTGCAAATAGTATATTTGAAGAAATTTAATTGTGCCCATGTATTCTCATGTACATATTTTACAAGGTTTATTTGAACATGCATACTTTACAATCTATTTCATGTCGAACCAATGATATTAATAATTTCCTTTCTCTTCTTAATATTATTTATATTTTTTAAGTAATTAATTAGTTGCATTGTTCCATTGAATGACTTTAGTTTTTAAATTATATTCCTTAAGCATTACCACCATTGGATATTTATGAGGGTGATTTGTTGAAATGAGGGTAAAATAGCTAAATCATATAGCTCACAACATTATATACACTCATTTAACCCACAAATATTGATTTATCCTTGATTAACATGACCTTTTAGATTTAATTAAGAATTAATGTCATTTTATGCCAAAGAACCTTCAATATTTCTTATGTATGGCATGTGTTTAAATTCTATTCATTTAGGAAAAATAGCTAAAATTTTGGGCGCCCAATATGCTTCTTCACATTTTCCCCTTAGCCATTGATCTTTTATTGATAAAATGAGAATTCAAATTTAGAAAAGGATTAAAAGATAAGAATATCACCTAAAAGAAATGTGGACCCATCATGGCATTATCATTTTTGCATAATATTCCCATGAGAACATGTATCTCTAAATCAATGTTGATGCAAGAGCATCCAACGGTGTAGAGAAATCTTGCATCACCCAAAAAATACGTTTTATTTATTTTTTTAGTTGTTTTGAGTCCCATGATGGAACTTAAGGGGTATAAGACTCTTACGCATCAGAAATAGTGAAAAATGGGCACTTACTATTTTTAGTATGTCAACCTAAATGGGCTTCTATGGATGTGAAAATTTACTCCAAGGAGCAAAGCTGAAAAAAAATTTGATCACGAAAGAATCACCTCAATACCCTGCATAGTTTGGGAGATATTAAAGTTTTCATCCTGAGAAATTTCTCCAATGTAGCTTTAATTTCAGATATAAAAATTTAGAGGCCCTGAAACAACTCAAAAATTGGGTGAACTGACCTACGGTGGTTTGTGCATTGTAGATCTCTTTGAGATATTTCCAACAATATACAATAACAAAAAATCAAACACCCAGATCAAAAGTTATGGCCCCACGAAGTTGCCCCTCTAAAAAGTGAATTTCATTAAAATTTCTTCCTAGGCTAGAAATCAAATGGTGGGACATTTGGCACCAAATAAAAAGGGAAAGTTTAACTTTCTAGAACATTCTAGGGTGGTTGTTGGGTAAAATAAAAAGGGTTAAGTGGGGCTTGTAGAAGGTTGCTCCAATAGTGCATATTTTGGGCTCCAAATAATATATTTTCTTTTCTGAGTTGATTTTGTTGTAATGAATCAAGCCCTTGAGGTCGTAACATGTAATTTTTGAATATGAAATTTCATTAAATGAAAATAATTTAAAGTGGGTTATTTTTCTATCTCGCATATTCTGTGGTGGTGTCTATTGCTATGATTTATGTGGTTTCGCGCAGCTTGGCCCTCATCACATGTTCATTACTAATTGAGGTACCTCAAAAAACACATTAACACATGTAATTTTTTATTTTACCATTTGACCTTCAACTATTAGATCTTGTTTGTTGAACAAATGTAATTGATTACTAAATCAATTTTGGAATTCATTATCTTGTAGTGGATCATGAGAATTCCTACAATGGTGTTTTAGGATAAATTTTGGGCCCCTCTTCTAGTATCATTTTTATTTATTATTCATAATATTTATCTCATTAATTTATCTTGGCTCTATAAGTCTAGGATAAAATTACTAAATTTTCATTGTGTATGTGTTCTTCTTAGGTTAGTTTTTCTATCAAATTGTTTTCTAAGTTATATATTTCTTACTCTCATTTATGATTTGGTAAGAAAAATGTGTATCAACCATATAAATAAAAAAAAGGTTACTATTGAAAGGTGAGTGCAGGGGTTGTGGGGGCTACCTCCTCTATGGAGTGTAGGGGGATCATCCTCTCAAAGAGGGGTCAAGGGGTTGCATGCACTGATAGGGATTTGAGGGAACCACTTCCAAAAGCCACATTTTTTGTATATTTTATTATCTTAAATCTAGACCATTCATGATTAGATCTCACATCTTACAGTAGATATTTTTTTGGCTTGTCTTGCCCTAGAAGGAAACCCTATTTTATGAGGGTATTATATTACAACACTACATTGTGACATATTCATAATATCTGATAGTTGTTCTATTACCTCTAGATATTTGGTTAGTGATACTTCTATGAGAAGGTTTCTCTACAAGTGTATTGTAATCTTCCTAATTTTTTAATAATATTTTGGACAACTTTTGGAACTTAAGTTTTGCTCCCAAAATGGTTTTCCCCACATAAATTATTATGTTCTGGTATGCATAATTTCTATGTTTATTTTTATTTAACTATTGTAAAGATCTGAAAAGTTATGCATTACCCTCTTCTCAAGATTAGTGTAGGAAGTTGTTTTGCTACCTTAACTTTCTTACATGATTTTTATATTCTTCTTCTAATTATTGTTCTTCTCTAATGAATTTTTTAGATGTCAAAATATTTATAAAATTTTCTTCAATTAGATGCTTGTATTACTCTCCTAATAGGGTTAGTGCAAACAATATGCACATATTTAGTATCTAATATTTTTCATGATTTTAAATTCTAGTGATTCATGGAAATATTTTCCTAGCATTTGGTTCTAGATCCATGGTTTTTTGTTTTTTACTTGTGCTTTTAACCCCTGTTTGAGTGTAATTTTCATAGCTAATCTTATTTTTCATAAAAATGGTCATGGAAAGAACTTACATAATATGGAAGGTAGGATCTTGGATTTGGTCATGAAATGATTTTGAATTAAAGATCATATTTGTAGTGTGAGATTCACCTTTGGAATTTTGGATTTTTTATTGCTTATGTTGAATGTTTGGTTCTAACCTTTTATCATGTGAGAAAGCAACAAATCATTAGTCACTATATTTCTAGGTATGATCCATGGGTTTCATTTTTGGATTTATAAGTTTCATGTTATAGATATATATTTTTATGGACCTACATAAATATAATACAAGTTGTATGTGGTTACATGTTCCAATTTATTGATTGGTTCTAAATGCATGTTGTAGATTGTTGGATTTTTGGGTTTGTACATGCTTAATCAAAATAACTACACCAACCTAGGGGAATGAACTATGTATTAATGATCATCATTTATTCTTTTATTTTTTCATCTTCAATTTTCCTTAGAATTGGGTACACCTCCTTATATAGTGTAAGTTAAATTTAATAATATACAAATTCACCTTCTAGGATGTAACTCAAGTTAGGAGTCTCCATATTTGATATAGTTTCACTCAAACATGTAACCTTAGGAAATGGTCCCATATTCAATTTTTTTGGTAAGTCTAATTCAATTCTCTATCATACAAAAAAAATACAATTAGATTTCTTAAGGTGAGAAATATAAATATGGTGATCATATCTATGCTTAAAAACTAAATGGAACATGAAGAACTCTCTATGGGATGTATTTTATAAATTGTAATACAAAGTATACAACTCTGAAAAATGTGATAAGAAATACAGATGGTTGTGCCTATGGAGATAGATATGAAGCTTTCATGAATGGATACAAATTTAGTGAGATGCAACACCACATAAATATTGTACTTTATTGGCAAACAACTAGAAAACTTAGAGACTATTTATATATTCTAAGTTTTCTAGTTGTTTTCCAATAAAGTATAGTAGTCATGTGGTGTTACATCTCACCAAATTTGTATCCATATATATATATAGCATACAAAAATCTCATCGGCAGCAATTCACTGCCACAAAAAATTCATTGAAGGAAAATTCACCACCAAATAAAATTTAAAAATATTTGGCGGTGAATTGCTAGCGGTGAATTTTCCATCATATATATATATATATATATATATATATATATATATATATATATATATATATATATATATATATATATACATATATATATATATATATGTATATATGTATATATATGTATATATATATATGTATATATGTATATATATGTATATATATGTATATATGTATATATATGTATATATATGTATATATGTATATATATGTATATATATATATATATATGTATATATATATGTATATATACATATATATACATACATACATATATATGCACACATATATATATAAATATATATATATAAATGAGTTATTTTATGATTTATATACTCTTACATTGGACACCCTCAATAATATTTTACCAACTGAAGTTGTCTTGAGTCTCATTATTACAAATGATTTTTGAAAAGGATTTTTCCCCAAGGAATGGAAATTTTATTTCCACAATAAACAAATAATGATCTATAAAGGACAAGGTTAGGGAAGAATTTTAAATGTATTAATATGTATCTTATTAATGGCGCATGTGCTTCCATATAATATCAAGCCCCATTGATAAACTAGAGATTCAATTACAAAATCCATGTAGATTTAATTTTCAAGGCCTCCATGATAACATGCATAAGAGTGAAATTGGAGTGATAAGTGATAAATAAATTGACCCATATAATATATGAAAAGGTTCATAAGAATTTAATTCCTAAGACGAGTCTATTGATATTAAATGCATTTATCGAAAGTAAATTGGTATCTTGGTGGATTTATCCTAAAAACATATTATTATGGGTAAGATATCCTTATTGGCCCTCATAGTTTTCCCAAATATGTGTTATCTTAGATAAGTAAGTATTAAATATACTTCCAATTATCAAATTCTTTTCTTTTGTGTTGAGTTAGAGAAAATTTAAAAAATTCCCATCCACTCCTTTCAAATAGATGTACAATTTCATTTCAATGGAAAGGATTGGAGAAATAATAAAATATTTTAAATTTGACTAAGCACCCCTAGAGATGTTATGACCCTAAGGGTAGGATTAGTTCATTTATATTATACAAGAAGGTAAATAATGTATTATACAAACATGATGCCAATTTTTTGGGGGATAAGTAAAATATATAAAGATTGTACAATGAGGAAGTCACATGAGCTAGCTCAAGGATAGTTTCCTATTGATTGCATATGAGGAATTAGATGCAAAAATTGTTCTAGATAAAATGAATAATAAGCTTCCTCTTGAAGAAATTTAGAGATCTATAAAGAGTAGTTGGTTTAAAAGGAAAAAAATTCTCATAGTTTTATGAGAGGAATCATTCAAAGAAAGATAAATAAGATGACCCTTGCTATGAGATGTTACCAAATTAAAGGGAAATTTAAGCTTGAGAAATTTATTTAAAATCCAATTCACCACCAAGTGTTCTTATAAGGACTAATCTAGAATATGTACCAATAAACTCTTATTTAATAAGTACTAAGGACTTAGAAGGATTCAAGAAATTATTCTTATTAGTGTCATGTTGTGTGTTTTTATAATATTTTTTATTTCTTTTTTTTGTCAAATGTTGATATTTTATCTATTATTGTTAATGTCCAAATTATGTATAGCATTGTGAAATATTTTGAGATTTAAAGTCAAGTTATTAGGGTGATTTCATTTTGATGATTTGAAATTTCTTAATTTTTCTTTAAAAAGTAACTATCCAAGTGTTATGTATGTAACTAACCATTGCCAAACTATGATGTTGTTTAGTGTTACTATTTGGGCCACTTTAGAGATAATAGAAGATCAAACAATTTTATTTTTTAATATTCCCATTATTTCAAGTGTAATGGTAGGTTCATTGTCTTCAATGTTGACTCCAATGAAAGGTAGTATTATGAGTCATGGTTTTATATCTTTTCTCATTGTGTCTAATTTTCTTACAACAATTCCACATCATTTTTGTGTTCCCTTAATAATAAACTCATATAATTAATAAGTTCTATTAAGTCAAGAGAATTATATATAAAAAATGATGATGCTTAGAGTATTGAGATAAAAAAAATATCAAAATAATTCTAATATCATTGATACAACTTAATATAGGTACATATTTAGGAGATATTTTCTTAGATATAGCATATGGCGAGAGACTAGAAAATTAAAAAAAAAAAATAGATAAAATAGTGAGTAATTAAGAGGAAACATAATCATGAGATTCAACAAGAACTATTTTCAGTTTTTAAACAACAAAAAGTATTAGAGGAAACTTGATTAGTAATAATGTCATATATGGCTATTGAACAAGTCCACCATCTAATCAAATACAATAAATTTTTAAGAGGAATATTATTTATGTTCCTAATGGATGTATGGAGGATAGAGCAAGAACCTAAAAATAGGTATATTACTAGTTGAAGTATGCCAAAGAAATAAAATCATACATTGATAAAGCATTGGTAAAATTGAATGAGAAGAGTCAAAAAAAAAAAAAATAGTCTTACAAAATATTTATTTCATCAAACTAGTAAATTTGATGGGGGCCTAAAAAGGTTAATGTTATGATTGATGTTGAGCTCTAATGTTTATTTTCTAAATTTATTGTATGATGTTGATAAGAAATTCTAGGAATAAACAATAAAAATTTAGCTATATCCTGAAGGAGTGGATAACAACATTCCCAAGCTACATGGCTTATTCAAAGGTATTAGATATAATTTTGCACTAAATGAGAAGGATGAGTTATTTCATCAAGTAAAATTTTATATCATAGTTAGTAGCATTAAGAATAATTTTATCAAAAAGGTATAGTCTCTATATGAAGATGAAAATTTCATCACCAAGTTCATGTAGTAGACAAGGGATAGACTACAATGAGTGCACATTATAACTTTTCTCTTAGGAGTAATAAGACAGTAATTAGTTATGATGCAATAACTACTGAGAAATTAGGTGAACTAAAAAATACTATTAACTTTATAATGAGTTTCAAAATCAGAAAAAATATGATTATCAAGATTACCCAAGTAGATTAATGTGATGCACATTCTACATAAGTATAAAATCATAAAAAAAAAGTAACACAAGTTTACATGGAGAAACCCTTGTAGGAAAAAACTCCATACCCAAAGTAATCCAATATATATGTATTTTTTGATCATCAAAGCTTGGGCCTTTCCAATAGTCTTATGGGAAATTCAGTGAGTGGGGAACAAATTGTGTCTCACTGAATACCTCCAAGTTTTTATAGAAAGCCGACTCTTCTTTTCAGGTTTTGAGATAAGGGAGAAAAAAGAAATGTAAATGTAAAACATGAAAGGTGATACACCAAATTTTTTACAATATTTCAAACTCAAATTATTCCTATGATTGATATAAAGGACACAGAATGCCACAACCCCTCATTGTTGGAAAGAGAACAAACATCAAAGGCTAACTTCAAGCATAGTGCAGACTTTCAAATCTTTCCGCAAGCAGTGTTCATTAAGGTCCGATCAAACATAAAAATTCCTTAGAGTAAAAGAATAATATTTACAAATTATAAGAACCTTGTCTCCTAATACAACATAGCACAAAAAAAAACTTCAAAGATAACGGAAAAGTCCAATGACATAGTCTGATTTTTTCCTAAAAATGCTATTTCACAGTACAAGCATAAAGCATAGAAATCTATTATTAAACTATCAGAATATAGCTTGCAAGACATAGTGTTTCATTCAAAACAATAGTATGAAGAAAGAATACTTGAAAAAGGCCATATATGCATAGTCTCAAAAATTCCCCTTAATAGTTCATGCTTTAATTAAAACTGAACTTTGAAACAAAGGTCAAATGCCAATTTGACAATAGTTTAACCTTAATAGATATAATTTTCTAGAATAAAGTAGTTCTATAACTTTCTTATGAAATATAGTTCATAAACTTTAAGGAAATTAAAAAGGAAAAACAACTCATCATTTCAAAGAAAATAGTTTCCTTTTGGAAAAAATCCTATTTTGAAAAAACATCTCTTTTTTTCTAGTAACATCACCCTCCTTTTATAGCCACTAAAGAAAGAAAACACCACCTCAATCCAGAAGTAATGACTATCAAGTGTTGACGGTTGATAGCACACAATCCGATCCTAGGCTCTTGGTTAGGCCACAAAATCTCTAGATATTTTAGCAGAGATAAGACCTAAATATGATCAGATCCTAGGAGAAAATGCCTATGTTCAAACACAATTGATTGATCTCATTAATACTAGCATAAGGTTTCATCTCAAAACTTCCATCCTAAAAACCAAGAGAAGAAAATAAAAACTAGCTAGCTCAAACAAAATCCCTAATTAGATATCTTCGTAGTTAGTGCAGATAACTCATGATAAGCAGATGATGTATGATTAGGGTGGAAACTCCTAAACTCACAAATATAGCTCCTAGGGAAAAGTTTTACCAGCAAACACGTGTCTTGAAACTCCTCCCGAAAGGAAAACAAAAGGGAAAATTTGTGCAACCACCACGTGGCACATTGCACATATTTTTGATGTTTCATTTGAGCATGGGTGCACCCAACATTGAAGAAATTTATGCAAACCCAAAAATAAAGTGACTAAGGTAAAAAAAACCTTTACAGTTTTGGTGACTCACAGGGGTCTTCGCTTTTGTGGAGATTCAAACCTAGGCCTCTGGTTGTTCTTGGAGTTTGATAAAAGTGGCTCTCTGGGCCTCCCAATCTGCATTGGTTGGTAAAATGAGGGTTTTTATTTGTCTATATTTCTGCTTGAGATCAAAAATTTCCTTCAAAGAGATGACGCCCCATTTAGAAGAGATTGTACCTAGGTGATAATAGAGCCAAGAAAGTTAGATTCCATGCTCAAAATCATCCACTGTGGGTACATCACTCGATCTTGGAAGTTTAGTAGTAGCCTAAATCTTACGTCGGATTGCATCATTAATTTGCTACAGTGTTAGTGCATCTTTTCCTTGGGAGAGAAGGGGAGGCAACCCAAAACCAACTAGGATGGTGAAATATTTTTTGATCTCGGTGACTCTTTTGTTCAATATTATCTGATGATCCCTACATTTTACTACAACTAGGTGGCAATTGATAATCTCATTGACTTTGATGGAGGCAACCCTATGATTTGGAATTCATGTTCTTCTAAGGAATTTATCGATGGAAATACTTAATTTGGGAGTCTGCCACCTGGGGTGAACATGTTTGCATGAAATGGTCAGCCATCAAACCAAATTTGGCATTTAGTTCCTATATGTCCCTTAAGAACTATAAGGCGGGTCCTAGTACAAACACACCAGCTGTTATTTGCTCCCAATGCATAGCCACTAACCTTCTCATCATGAATAAAGATCCAAATCTTCTTACAGCAGTTAACTCCTAGTTCCAATGAACCTCTCTTACTTTGATATCTTCTTCTATTTGACCTTTTCTCGAAGAGCATTTACCAATTCAGAGCTTAGTCTTCCAACCTCTTGTCTTGACTCCTCTACCTCAATCTGGACTCTCCATAGATCATTGACATTTCAGGATCTGGCATTAGCTAAATCTTTCTTTAATTTTATATTTTTAGTACGAAGGTCAACCTGTTCATTTCGGGTATCCAAAAGAAACTTGGACATGTCTCCTTGTTGGCCTTGAATTTGTTTCACATTGATCATTTCAACATCTTTTGCTCAGGCCTCATTCTACAACCTCCTCATTGTCCCTTTCACATTTTCCAACTCAGCCTCATGCTTCCTTAATTGCCTATATAGTAGTTCATAATCAACATATACTACCTTTTGTGTGGCTTTGGCTAGGACCATTTTATCACACGGGTGAGTTTCACTTAGATCCAGACCCATGACATGAATGTCATAATCCTCCATTTGCATTTTTCCTTTGGGCTTGGAAACTAGAGGCCTCATTATGGTGATAAGCAGGGAGTTCTGCTCTTCATTAAAACAAGCTTCAATTCTCTTGGTGGCAGGCCTTTCGACACTCTTTGACAACATTTTCAACTTTTTGGTCTTTTGGACTTGTTTTGGTGGCGTCAAAATGACCTTGAAGATTCTGAGGGACATCAACACTTTGAGCTAAAATGGGAGCACCAAGGGGTATTCCAAACAAGGTGGCAGTACAAGGGACTTCAGATGCATGTGCATGAGGAGACACAAATGGCAACGTGATCATAGAAAAAGGGGGAATGCCAAAAGGAGCAAGGGAAGAAACAACAGGGGAAAAAACAAAAAAAGGTTGATGGAGGGGTGCCTTCCCGGAAGTATATGGGTTAGGAGTAATGGGAAAATCCATAGTTTTGGTGATTTTAATGTGGGCTTCAAATAAAGCAACAAACAACACAACAACAGCTACGACAGATAATGCCTTCTCAGTGTGCATAACAGTTTCAACAAGTTCATTTTCAATGATAGGGGTTGCATTTATCACTACTAGTTCAACAATCAAAAATGGGGAATTACTTTCAACAGGAAGGGATTGGGGTTGTACAAGAGATGTAGAAATAGGAAGAAGAGGTGGAACAAAACTTACCTGAACCACAGTCGATGAAACATTTTGTAAGACGAACTCCACTTCTTCCTCCTGACAAATCAATATATTAGGGGTACTTGAGTCATGGATCTTCCTTTGCTTCGCCGGATTAGAACCATCACGTTTTGATCTCCTTCCATGGAATTCCTCTAATATGAAAATATCGGCAGTCACTGAGGATCTTTTTGGAGATTTTTGGGCCTCTTTTCCTTTGCTTTAGGCTTGGGATGTGGATGGAGCCTGTGTGCTCCCTAGTCCCAAATTTCTTTGGTTGTTAGGTTCTCAAGGTCTAGGATTTAGGAGTGGAACTTGTTCCTCTTCAATTTCATGGCTCATCTCAGGATTGCTATTGTTAGAATCAGCTTTCCTATCATATGCATCTTCAAAATCTTTATTGAGCTAGAGAAACTATCAAACAAAGCACCTGAATTCCTCATCTCTTGTCAGAACCTCCAAAAATATGCCTTCTTTCTTTCTAACCATCCCTTATGCCTCAACTATGCACTAAGATATTTTCTTATCGGGAGATTCCTCTGATATTGTGTCTGGGGCTCATAAAAACTTAGCCATCTTGGTTGTTCCTTTGGTATCTAGGCCAATTTGATGTATATTTCTACACTCTCTTGGGTAGGATTTCTCCTTCTTTGGAAATACTCCATGAATTCATGCATTAAGCTAAAACTCCCATCCAAGTTATAATTCCACTTGTCACAAATGAAGACCAAACCTAGAGCAACCAAATGATTTTGGATCCCATCCTCAGCCTTTTGCTTGCTTAATAGCACTTGGTTCTTTGCAATCATAAGGGTAAGATTGAAAAGCTTTTCTTTATTCCTTCCTGCACCATAAATCCTATCGATAGTGGATACTTGTCGGAAAGCCTCCAGTGCAAAAGTTTTTTTCTGTCACAAATCTAGGGAGTCAAAAAAAATCCCCATGGAATCCATGAAACCTGATGAAGGTAAAATATTCATCGAGGAAGTAATATGTCAGGATAGGTGGATGTTCTATCCATTCTATAACTTCCTAAGAAAAATGATCTGAGGGGCGAGGTAGTAAATCTTGTAGCACTGGTTTGAAAAAATAATCTACAAACTAATAGTAATCTACTGTTCTTGAGAACATGGGGGTCCACACAGAGATTGGTTGGATATAACCTCTCTCATTTTTCCTAGATACTGGCACATTTCTCCCTAGCCACTCAAAAAAATTATGCAATAACAAATGGACCAAGATGGAAGAATACCTGAACTTGAACTCCATACTGCAGTTTCTCAACTGCAACTTCATATTTTCGGCCATCACTTCAGCAAAATCGTAGCGTCTCTGCACTCTTTCCTTTTTGGGAACAAGGCCTAGGGAAAACTAGAAAGGATTAACCTCTTCATCATTTTCAAGACCAAAAACCCAAGCCAACATCAAGAATACAAACCAAAAACTTGTTTTCCTGAACATATCTTCCCCCAAGACGTCCATTTGTTCTTCATTAAAAGGGTTTGCACCCTAGCCCACAAGGATACACAGGATGTCTCATATAGCTTGGGCCAAAATGGTGTTCTTGACCTCGTGGCCTTCAACAATTTTTGTATTTATGTTAAACCTTTTTGCGCATGCATCAACCAGCTATGGGCATGGATGAACATTAGGTAGCATAAACTGTGGTAGGCCACTGTTCCAAAGCCGAAACACAAAACCCTTTGCATTCTCATGGCCTAGCATCCTTTGAAAAGCACCTTCCCTAAGATTTTTATGGTTGGTGGATAATCGAGGGTCATAAAAATTATTAGTTATATCTTGAAATGCCTCCTTTAAAACGTGTTTATCAGGTTGAAGCTTCCTATAGCGTGTAAATGGTCATTCTTCTAGGGTTGGGGAATTAGCAAATGAGTAATGCCCAAAGATATCTACATAATTGGGTCTTTTGTTTACTGCTTCGGCCTACCTGCTAAAGGTAGATACTTCCGCCATAATTGCTTGAAAGTGATATAGAAACTCTCTAGTTACAAAAAAACCATTTTTCCTTAGTAAAATTAACCTACTTTTGAGTGTAATTAATTTTAGAACTTTGCATGCAGTTATGAGTTTGATACTATTGATAGCTCATTAAATGTTGCCATTGGAGCAATACGTATGGATGGGAGATCCATATCCCTTCGAAAAGCTAAAAAATCCACGGGAATGGAATTAGTACATTCCTTCTACTACCTCTTGTTTCCTTTAATTCATTACATTGGAAGGTGTGCTTTTCATCATATGGAGTGAGCCGAGATGACACAAGGTACTCTTGAAAAGATGTCTTCATTAATTTTTTAGAGCCTTAGCATGTTAATCCATGTCTCTTCTCATTAGTGAATAGGTTGGCAATGATGATGGAAAGGACACATGTCAACTATCAGTTTATGAGGGCATTTATTCCTCAATGCCCAAATTTATTTCTCAAGGAATTCCATCAGATTCTTTGTACAATTTTCCAACCTTGCCCCATTCAGCCTCAAATTTTTGTTGTCGTCCAGCCAAAAATAGACATCTCATTGGTGAAGTTTCTCTATTAGCCTTTTCTATATATAGCCACACCACCTTTTTCTATATTCATTCAAACATATAGTTCTCTAACTTGGTTGGCCTTCTGCCTACTCTTTCTCTGCCATTTTTCACTATTGTCGTGATGTCTACTGGTCTAGGCACCCCTATTTGGACACTCCTTCCACAAAGACCACAAAGCTACTTTATGGGAGTGATTACTGACAACCACATCAAGTTCTTGGTGAAGAATTGTGACCCCTTGGTCATGAGTGCATTCAAGTGGGTCGTCAGCGTAGACTACCTTACTGACAAGAACCAGCTGTGAAGCAATTGTAACATGCTTTTTCATTTCATGGCCCCACTACTAGACCTAGGTATGGCCAAGCCCATGATAATTTCACTATTCTAGAAGATGATCAACACCTCTCTAATGGAAGGGCTTGGTGAGATAGTGCAAGTGGCCATCCCAGGCATCGACATTCCAAGTGCCATGGACCTTTGAAGGCATATGGATTTTGGTGTAGACGTGCCCTAGTTTCCTTTCCTCACTAACTTTTTCACCATGGATGTGGAGGTACATCATTGCTCTTCCCAGCCAACAACCATTTTCCTTCTGCGAGAGTACAACATGGAGAAAGTTCTGAGGATTTCCTAGAAAAAGCATTTTAGTTGGTGAAACTTCGTAGCGAGTAGACCCTAGGTCTGAACTACATGACCCATATGCATTATGTTTTTGCCCCTTCCTACAACCTATCTGTCGAAGGAAGAAGAAGAAGAAGAAAAATCCAAGTACGAATCCTTTTTTCTTTGTCATTGGAGGTGAAAAGAAGAAAAAATGACTATTTGATCATCATCTCCATTTTGACAACTTTTGCTTTGCTTCACTTTTAGGGTTTTGCGTGAGAGGGCTTTGGATGATATTTTCAATCCTTTGGCTATATACTATATTGTAATTTTTTTTTGATACGCATAATACAATATAGCTCTTATTTTCTCCCTTGTGTTATTCTGGGCCTTATTCTAAAAACTTTGAAATAATTACAATTTTTTTACATATGGTACATAACTACTAAAATTTTAAAAGGATTGTGCATTTTTACTAGAAAGTTCTCAAATAAATATTGTTCACTGGTACACCTAAGAACATCTCTTTGAGTCTATATGCCTTTACCTTTTTGCATGTGTTGTTTTTGAAAGGTCCCTTCCACAACACTTTGGAATTAATCGGTCGTCCTCGCTTTATAGAAATTCTATGATACTCTTGCATTAAACCTTCTTCTAGGTAAGAATCAAAACATTGTTTGATTGCTTGATGATGATAAATTTTAGCTCCATGGGTTATTTTCCTATCTCTTTTTGGCCTTAAGGTACATGTTGGATTTATGTATGTCAATTTGTACTCAAAAAACTTCAGGGCCAATTTGGGGGTAATTTGATCCATCAACAAGAAAACTTGTCTATGACTGTGCCCATCTCTTTGAGGGGCCAATCCAACACATTGGATTGCCACAATTAGGTTTTTAAAGGTTGAATCAATTGAACCATCCTCTTTCACATCATAATATGGTGAATTCTTTCAAAAAACCTTACATTTGATAACAAAATTTAACCCCTATGATTCTTCTAGCTCTTGTATGTTGAAAGGTGTGATGTTTTTGGGAAAACCCATTATGGCTCTTATTTTCTTCAAAATCTTATCAATTTTTTCTTTTCCCCTCTCTATTAGACTAATGACCACTGTACCCTTGGGAATTTTCTAGAAAGACACCTTTTCTTTTATCATCAGGGAAAACGAGATTGAAATGCTCACAAAATATGGTACAAATCCTTGGGCAAGGCTAGATTTACCCAAAAAAAGAATTTCGTTTAATTCAGGGATTCAGATTGTCTCAAAAAAATTTGTTCTTAAGAGCATGAATGTTTCCCAATTGGTGGTAGATGTTTCCCTTATTCGGTCAAATCCCATCATAAAGACTTCATTGTCCCTTGACGACTTATGTATTAACAATGAAATTTTTTCCCTAGTTAAAGGTTGGGAGGACTATCGTATCAATGTTGGGGAATAATGATTATCCAACAAAATTCTCCCCCATTTGATGAAAACCTGTATTTCCAAGAATCTTTCCTTCGAGCAGACTATCCTTTGTCTCTGCTCAGCCAACTTGGGTCCTTCGCCTAAAGCAAACATTAGCTAGAATATACCCAGGTCATACCCTTTGTGATCATATTTGTAGCATAATTCTTTCATCTTAATTTTATTCCTATGAGAGGTCTTTATGCCATATGCTGATTTTTTTCCTTTTTTGAAACTAAGCTTACTATAATCCCTTGAAACCACGGAGAATTTTTTCTTTGTCGGGTCAGAAATTGATTTTGGATGTGTTTTGAGAAGAGACATATGTTAGATGGTGTTGTCTTGAAATCAAGGATTTCCTTGCATATCGAAAACTTCAAAACTTTCGCTAAGGTCCCTTATATCTTGTTCTCGGCATCTTAGCCTTGTATTTTTTGTGGTTGCTTGCCCCAAATCTGGCTTTCTATGAATTAAGAATTTCTCATAGCTTGCTTCACACCCGCACCTATTTGTTCCACTAGATCTAATCCATGGAGCAATACCTCATAATCAAATTTGCTAGCAGAGCATGGACATACAAAACAATAAATGCCTAGATATCTCAATCCCATCAGAAATACCAATCAGGAACCTATTTTGAGTTCAACATTACACTTGACACCATCAAGGGGCATGATCCATACATGATTATAAGGTAGATCATTGAGTTCTTTTGGATTCTTCATTAATTTTGGACAGGCCTAATCTCTGCCGAAAATCACATAGGTGGTTAGCCCTATTGCGCGGAAGTTACCAATTGGATCAAAATCAGTGAACTAATTTAGTAGCATCTCTTCTTCAAAAGTCTTCTCATCTATACCTCCTTCTCCTATATGAATTTTTACACAATAACTCTCCTGGTGGAAAGTTGGGATATCATCAAATCCAAAGCATAGATTTGCATCAGTTGCAATATGTTTGGGATGCAAAGATTCGGATAAAATCTTCATCTTTGCTCCATGTTTGGTCCATAGTATCAAGTGGGACTAGTAAAGTGCTAGGTATCCACCAAGTTTGGTGGTGAAATATCTTGATAACCACATTCCAAAAACTAGTGGAATGTCAATTATTAGTACTTCCTGAGTGACTACCTAACTTGGATAGGAGAAGAGGGTCAGGGACAAATCCCTTATCCAACCAATGGTCGGGACTTTCTTTCCATCAAGTTGTATAATTCCCTTTTCACATGGCTCATATTGGAGTTTTAGAGCATCTGCCACTTGCTTGGGCATAACGGTTGTGCTAGCTCCCGAATCAATCATATTGTGAATTTGGTATTTTTGCTTCACTTTTTTCACAAGCATTGAACATAGTGTAGCATTGGCATAGCATCTTGAATACATTATGATAACTAATCAAGATTATCAAGGAGTATAACTCTTGGCATGGTTGTTAATGGGTACATACCTATTGAATAGTGTAATACACTAGACCTAGTGTGTTTCTCATTTTACCTTATCTTGGGGGCTCGCCTAGTGAATTGTAAGGAAGCTAAGGTAGCAGAATAGCTTCCTACACTAATCTTGAGAGGAGAATAATGAAATTTTTTTAAAATATTTCTAGTTATAGAAACTTAAAATGAGATAAACATAAATATTATATGTACCAAAATGCAGTGATTTATGTTGGGAAAACCCTTTTGAGAGAAAAACCCCACACTCCAAAAGCTGCCCAATATATTATTCATAAATCACAAAGATTACAATATACTTTCAGAGCAAGCTTCTTGCATGAGTATCACCAACCAAAGATTCAGAGGAAACACAACCACTATCGTACTCCCATAATACATCACAATACATAGTCATAATACAATACCCTCATAAAATAGGGTTTCCTTCTAGGGAAAGTCAAGCTAATAAAATATCGATTGTCAGATCTAGGACCTAATGATGAATGGTCCAGATTTACAATAATAAAATATAAATCATTTTTTTTTGGGGGGGAACTACCCCTAAGCCGCCATCGAGGCACACTACCCTTAGACCCCTCATGGGGGGGAACCCCTGCACATCCCCTCATCGTGAATGTATCAACAGTACTTTATGTATCAACAATACCTTATATAATTTCAAGGTTAAGACACATTTTCTTGGAACAAATATCCTACTTTTCAAACACCTTGAAAATGTAATGGGAGGGTGTATAAACATCATCTCTTAAAATTTATATGGGTCAAAAGGCCCATAGTCTCTAAACACCATCTAAAGTTCTTTGTTCTCACAAGCTTAGTTAAAGAATTAGCAACATTCATCAAAGTTTCTACCTTAACTAGTTTAACCCTACCATCTTCAACCATATCTCTAACAAAATGATATTGTACATCAATGTGCTTGGCCCTAGTATGAAATGTCAAGTTCTTGGCTAGACATATTGCACTTTGACTATTGTAATAAATTGTTACTACACCTTGTTTTATTCCAATGCTTGAACATAGTCTCTTAAGCCAAATGGATTCTTTACAAGCATGAGTAGTTGTCACATACTCAGCTTCAATAGTGGAAAAAGAAACCATGACTTATTGCTTACTCATCCAACTAATTGCACCACCAAATAAAGTAAATACATAAACAATGATGGAGTGTCTACTATCAACATCACCTACCTAGTCTGAATCCACATAACCATTAATATCAAGGGGAATTTCATCTTTAGTCATATCACTATGATAACACAAGGAATACTCTAAGATGTCATATAAATATCTGAAGACTCTTTTAACTACATCCCAATGGATTCTACGAAGATTATACATAAATCTAGAAAGAACTCTCACTACTTGGGAAATGTATGGTCTTGTAAAAACCACATCATACATCAAAATTCCAAATGCACTTTGGTAAGGCACTTTTCTCATGTCTTCCATCTCTAATGGGGATGTTGGAAAATTTGAAATAGATAACTTTTTTCCAACTAAAATAGGAACACACAATGGTCTACAATCTTGCATATCAAACCTCTATAAAATTGAATTGAAATACTTACTTTAACCAAGCCATAGCTTTTTGTTCACTTTATCTCTTCTAATTTCCATCCCAAAAATATATTTAGTTGCACCAAGATATTTCATCTCAAATTTAGCAGCAAGTTGAGATTTCAATTCTGAAATCATATTGTTCCCTTTACTAATAAATATCATATCACCAACACATAATGCAATAAATAGGAAATGATCACCATCAGTTTTATAATAAACATGATGATCGATGATCTAATTTAGAATGCTCAAATCCCAAACTCAACACATATGTATCAAATTTCTAGTACCAGATCCTAGGACTCTATTTTAGGCCATACAAAGATTTCTTTAATTTACAAATCAATTTACTTTTACCATTCACCAAGTAGTGCTATGGTTGTTCCATATAAATATCCTCATCCAAGTCAACATGGAGGAAAGCAATTTTCACATCCATTTTCTCAACCTCTAAATCATAAGCAACATCAATAGAAAGAAAAAATCTAATGCATGTCATTTTTTCAATAGGATAAAATATCTTCCCATAATCAACACCTCAACTTGAGACCAACTATTTCTAACCAACCTTGCTTCAAGTACTTATCATACCTCCATCTAAACCAATCTTTTTCTTGAACACCCATTTCCAACTAACAGGTTTTCTTCCTTTAGGAAATGGTACAAGATGCCATGTATCATTATTTTTCAAAACTATTATTTCTTCATCCATAGAAATCTTCCAAGATTTTACATCATTCATACCTAATGCATGCTCTTCTATCGATCTGAGTTCATCCATGTTAGTTTTCAAATAAAAAATACATCTTTGATCATCATGAAAATACCTTTCAAGTGGTTGTCTATGCCTTGTAGACCTACAAACAAGTTGATTTGTAGGTTCTTCCTCCTCTTCTGAAGATTCAGAGCTAGATGAGCTCACCTCAACTTATTGTCCATCCATGGGGCTCAATTCAACTTTCTTAGGTGTAGAAGTAAATTGAATCACATCATCTTGTTTATTTTATTATGGATGCAATCTAATATAATAATACTTAATTTCTCTAAAAATAACACTTCTACTATGCATTACCTTATGTATAACAAGATCCCAAAGCTTCTATCCTTTCACACCATAACTATATTTGATGAAGATATATTTCACAACCTTATTCTCCAACTTTGTTTGCTTCTCCTTTGGTACATGTGAATATGCCTTGCAATGAAAAACTCTAACATTTCTTAATGAAGTCTTGTGGCCCTACCATTCCTCTATAGGCATCTTATCAACAAGAGTTAATGTAGGAGACATGTTAATTAGGTAACAAGCAGTGGCAACAACTTCATCCCAAAACCTTTGTTCTAGACCAACACCACTCAACATACTCCTAGCCTTCTCCATCAATGTCTTCTTCATTCTTTCTTAAACTCCATTTTGTTGTGGACAATACAAAGTTGTATTTTGTCTATGAATACCAAAATATTTATAGAATTTTTCAAAATCATTAGAGAAAAATTCACCACCATTATCAATCCTTAGAAAATTTATTTTCTTTCTAGTCTACGACTCAACCATTTCTTTAAATTCTTTAAATCAATTGAAAACTTTAGATTTACTCTTTATAAAATACACCCATTTCCTTCTACTATAATCATCAATAAATGAAACATAATATGTGGATTTTCTAATTAAAGGAACATCTATAGGACCAAACACATCAAAATGAATAAGATCCAATATACCACAAGATTTATGAGAACTCAAGTAAAAATAAGCACAATTTTTTTTCCGTAAATGCAATGTTCACAAAAATCAAATTCAAAATTATAATCAGATAACCCTTCAACAAGATTTTTATTTTTCAAGGTCCTTAGACCCTTTTATCCAATGTGGCCAAGTATCTGGTGCCATAACATAGTTTTCTCTATAGGTAACTTTGATTCAAAAGAAAGAGAACCCTTGTGTACCCAAAATCTATGACCATTTGTTGAAGATGAAACCCTCACCTCTTCCACAAACTTTCTTTTCATAGAAGTACTATTGCATTCAATATTGCATGCATCAATCTTGTAAAAAGTGTTATACCTGACACCTTTAGTAACCACCATAGCACCTCTAGCCATATTGTATCTTGCATTAGAAAATACTACTTGCACACCTGCATCTATTAGTTTGCTCACAGATAACAAATTTCATGTTAATCTAGGGATGTGCAACACTATTAACTTTTTTTATTCTACCATCAGGAAACCTAATTTTAACTTTACCACAACCAACTATATCTAAATAAGAATCATCACCCAAGTACACCTTACCTCCATCAAATGATTCATATTTAGAAAAACAATCTCTATTAAAGGTCATATGGAAAAATGTGCCTGAGTCAATTAACCATTCATCATTACCTACATGAGTTTCCAAAGGTGTAATGAATGCATCATCATCTTCCCTCTTGGACTCAGAATTAGAATTGAATCTCTTTTTTTTCTTCTTTTTTTCTTCTTTTCATTCCTTACGAATATATCCAAGCTTACCGCAGTTCCAACAAACAACTTTAGACTTTCCAAGAGATCTGGATCTCCCCTTGGACTTGGATTTATCATGCTTCTAATTCTTCTTGTCTTTTTCCTTGGGTCTTCCATAAACATTCAAGGCCACTTTGGAACTGATGGATACCTTCCTCCTCATCTCTTCAAAAAGAAAAGAATGGGCCACATCTTCATTCTTCAATATAACAAAGTACTCCCAAAATTCATTACTAGAGAATCCCACACTACTGAGTTTTACACCATTTTCCAACGGATGTCCGTGAGTCGTTCAACAAATCTTTGTCAGAAATGCAACGAAATGAAAAAAATATTTTCGTCATTTTTTTTCATCAAAAGGTCGATGATGAATTAAACATCGAAAAATGGTGCAGATTCATGAGTTGTTGGCATCATAAAATTACTCGGATGTTCATCGAAATATCGATGAAAACTTCATGTATCCACCGAAAAATTACACCAGAATTTTGTCACCATTTCGACAAAATGGGAAAGGAGTAGCGTAGAAACAACACTAGAAGTTCATCACCATTTTGATAAATAGGCAAGGAGTAGTGTCGAAACAACACCAGAAGTTCATCGCCATCTCGACAAAATGGGCAAGGAGTAGTGTCGAAACAACACCAAAATTTCATCGCCATTTCAATGAAATGGGCAAGGAGTAGCATCAAAACAACACCAAAAGTTCATCAAAATTGCTACGAAATGGGCAAGGAGTTATGACGAAGCCTTCATCGTAGCTATAGCAACTTCGTCAGACCTTTTCGGTGATTCGTCAGTGGTTTTCGTCAAAATTGCAATGAAACAATGCATTTTAAAAAATATATATATTCGTTGAAATGGACCATCGCGGAGATTGATGACTAATCACACATATAGACTGCAAGATGCATAGAAAAAGCATTACACTTGAGAACAACCAAGTGCTAACAAGGGAAGGAGTTAAGAAACAACTCCACCTATCATCACAATTCTGTTGTTCCCCCTGAGAGAATCCTACAAAGAAAAGTTTGCAATACCAAGTCAAATAATATGAAAAAGACTTACTTCCATACAAATTAAATGATTATTCTCACAATGGAAATTGTCTAATTACAACAACAATTCCAAGAAATTTTATCCATGCTTCATAAGAGATGACTAATCATACATACAAACTGCAAGATGCATAGAAAAATCATTACACTTGAGAACAACCAAGGGCTAACAAGGGAAGGAGTTAAGAAACGTCTGGATTGAAGACAAAATGTGTAGGAAAAATGTTGAGCAGTGTCAAGAGAATAGAGCTTGTAGAGCATATTCTTGACCTAATCAAGCTCTTGAACAACTTAAACAAAATTAAAATACTAACACATACATGAGACATGTAATGAACTTCCAATATCTGCTATATTTTTCATTAATGCAGAGGTAGGTAAAGGAGAAATAATAATTGTAACACTATTCATAGTCCAGTAAATTATGTTCGTAATTTGTGTTCAATGGACCTCAGTTTTATCATTATACTACCCATCTAATACCATATTTTAATCTAGGGTTCAACTATCTTAGATCTAAAGAAGCACCTTCAATTAACCATTTAAAGTACTATAAAATAAGGTAAGACTTTTACTTGAGAAATATTGGGTACACTTGTAGGATTAAAGTTCTGGCAATCATTAGGATTTATTAGCACATAGACACAACCTACAACATATGAAGTAATGGATGACTACAAGTTAGTGAAATGATCCTTAATATGTGAGTGGTTTGCAAATTGATTGGTAGAAAATAAGGTTACAAACAAATCTACATGAAAAATTATGAGGACAATCTATTGTAATCATCAAAATAGATGAAAAGTGCAAAGGAAAGAGTTGAGCTACATCTCTAGAGCCTAAAAAAAACACATGCAAGAAACATGAAAAAGAACAAACTAGTTTTTGGATGAATATAAATGGTGCCTTCAACAAGTGATTCATATGCTTTCACACCTGACACAGGACATTAAGAAGATTTTAGTCTTCCTCTATGAAATTAACTACTTACAGAATAAACCCAAAAACCAATATTATATACCTCCATGTCTAGAGGATAGGTATAAGAGAAAAAAAATTCTTCAATGCAATGCCAAAAAATATCAATGTGTGTGTAGGTTTGTATTACTCAAAATATCATTTCACTACCTAAGGAAAAATACCAAAGTGATGTTTTAAATTTCAATCTTCATATAGGCTCCCTTATTGCTACACATGCATATACAAGCATTATTTGAGCTCTAAACTATTCAAATATTAAGGATTTAATTAGCTATAAGATGGAAAGTTATTGTTTAGACATAATCCATCATCTTTTACATATCTTTATTCACTCCTAGCACTTCAAATAAATTTGTGTAAATGAGACATAAATGTGATTTTTTTATGATAAAGAAAATTCTTAAAAGGAGGGGGGAGAGAGAAAAGGGTAGGGGGCAATAGAATGCTTGAATGTATAGAAAAGTATAACATTTTGATCATTATAACAATGAAATGAATCTTAAGTTTGAAGCATTAATATCATTTACAAAATTTATGATCAAGAATGAATGTAAGTAGAGAAAATTTTGCATAACTGCAAATGGTACAAAATTACATGGTTAAGTCAAAGCCTCCCATCAACAACAAGATCTAAATATCTGTGTATCTATCTCAATCGAGCCTCTAAACCCTTTAGAGCTGTCAATTTTTCCACTAACCTGTTATGCACAAAAGTCAAATTTTAGAGTTATGTCACCACTAAAAATAGAAGAAATAGAGATTTGAAACCAAATCCACACACAACACAATGTGGTATCCATACAAATCCATACAAACAAACTAAGCTCAAAACGTTGGAATGGAAACAACTTCAAATTATGATGTAGAGCATGGATTTAGGGTATAAAGAATCATTTTTCTGCACCATAGTGAAAAGTTAGCACTTTCTTTCATCTTTGCATATTGGTTTGATGCTTCAAACGATGCATTTCTTATATTGAAAAGTGCATTACCTTATTGAGCTTCTCTTTGTTTTGAGAATAGTTTAATATTCTCTACTTAATAGGGACCAACCACTGTGATGGAAGCTAATTTGGCCCCTCCCCCTCACATCACTCTCAATTCCCCATACCCAATCATATAACATTAATCATTCATTCATCCATTAATAACATATAACTTTCATTCATTCATCCATTAATAACATATAACATTCATTCATTAACATATAACATTCATTAATTAACATTTTCACATTCATTCATTAACATATAATATTCATTATTTCAGTTTTTAAATATTATCAAAAATATGTTTGTCATGATATGAATACAATCACTTTTTTTTTATTTCTTTTTTAAATCTACATAAAGCTGAAGTGGAGTATCATTTTCTAAATCAATATATATCCCCCCTTTAGTTGTTCTTCCCTTTTCTTGTGATCTTAACGTATGCCTAGTCGTTTGCTCATGACGTGGATGTTGTTGCAAGGGGGGTCTGCTACAATAAGAAAGAAATGTTAAACAGATATGTTTTATTATTATTGTTACAAGTATTTGGTTAATTAAAAGAACATTAGAGTGGTTCTCTTTACCTGATGGGTCCACATCATGTTCCTGAACTTTTGTTATAGACTCATGCTCAACATGTTGAACACCCTCTAAATCCTAATCTACAGTTGAAACACAAAAGGTTACATTAATTAATACACCAATTGAAATTAAATATGTTTAAGAGAACATGAGAGTGGTCCTCTTTACCTGATGGGGCCACATCATGTTCCTGATCTTCTCTAGCCTGATCATGCTCAACACATTGATCACGCTCTACATGCTCTAAAGTTGAAACATGAAAGATTACATTAATTAATACACTAATTGCAATTAAATATGTTTAAAAGAACTTTAGAGTGGTCCTCTTTACCTGATGGGGCCACATCATGTTCCTGATCTTCTCTAGCCCGATCATGCTCAACATGTTGATCATGCTCTACATGCTCTAAAGTACCAGGATGCACACCATGACCTTCATCTTCACGTTGTGCTCCACCCTCACTAGGTTGCATTCCAATGTCATGTGCAGTATTATCATTGCTTGAATGTTTAAAAAAAATACGCATGTAATTACTTTATGGTGGAAATTAATATTGAATAGATTCCACAAGTATTCAATTTTAAATAAACTTTATTGAGTTTATTTACCTACATGTCAAATGCAGTGGAAGGTTGTGTTTTCCCAGTCAATACTCTTAGGCATTCAGCCACGGCTCCATAGCCTTGCTGGAAGGAAATCTCCAGGTCCTCTTCTATGGAAACTCTGTTGAATTTAGAGCCCTACATTTTTGCATAAGATCATGAATTTTGCTTCTATGGTGTGATAAAACCAAAATTGTTTTCAATTTATTATTTGGATACTATATTTCATTTATTGATACTTACAATTTGAGCGGCTAATTTCATATAACCACCATAGCCAAGTTTTTGTTGCCCATGTTTTTCTAGTCTTGCATTTGTTGCCTTTGATGTGTTGGGTAGCCTATGAAAAGTTTGAAATATGTTAGATTATTTAAAAAGAAAGAGTAATCAGTATATAATTACATTGTTGATAGTATCACATACCTTCCTTGGCCCAGTGGTGTCTTTCCTTTTTTCTTTTCAGCCTTCTCCTTTCCATCCGACACCAGGTCCTTCCACTCCCTCTCTAGAATCATGGGGGGACGCTCGTACTTTTTGTTCTTCTCTAAATGTGACGTATATTAGTCCCTCGCATACTTTAGATAGGTACCAACTTTCTTAAGGACCTTGGTTCGATTGAATGTTTTATCACTGAACAACACAACTAAATGGTTAATGAGATCATCTTTTAAATCTTGATTTTAGGCATTCCACCATGTATGTATGGTGGGCCCGAAGAGCTCCAATGTAATATCACTTAGATTTTTATAAAAAACATCATTTCCTACAAAATGATCATGGGATCAATAGTCTAAAAAGAGTGATCAATAAGTAAATTTCAATTGGATTATATATAATAATAATTAAAACTTTTAAAGTACCTGGGACCTTCTCTATCTTTATGGGAATGAAATCCTCGGTCACCACAAGTGTGACCGGCAATGTTCCCGTACTAGTAATACAGGAAGATCCTGGAAATGTTGCTAAAACATCACCAGTACTAGTGGCCTCTACATCCCTAGGTACATGTCCTGATGCATGTTCTGGAATGTGTTCACTGCCAAAGGGTGCATTAACAGATGCTTGCATGGTATGTGTTTCTGACATTTCAGACAATAATATAGGCATGGATGATGGGATTAGATGATGTGATGTATGCGTAGGAAGATCAGGATGGACACTTGTACCAACCCCTACTCCTTGGGCAGCACTTGTAGTACCTTGATCATGGCTAGGAGCATCATGAGGAGGCAAATAACCCTGTAAAAACATGTATATTTTAGTTCATGACATAAAAGAGTACAAAATATAAAACCATGAATGAACTTATATTATAATTAAAGACCTCATGATAGCTTACTTACATGTTTTGTAATCTCTCAGACAATATTTTAACCCTCTCTTATCTCATATGTTTGAGGCACTATGAATATCAACTTAACCATTTCTTCATTGCATTTTTTTTGGATCTTCTTTATCATATTGAGAGGGTTTTCTGATTAAGCGATGTCATCATCACAAAATATTGACTGCACCTCACTATGGATTCTCTCATCTACTGCTGGTGCCTTTCCCTGATCAATCGACTACAACAAGAATATTAAAAACATTATCAAAATTAACCTAGTAAACTTATGAAAAAAACATAATAATAAAATATTTTGCTCGTATCTAATTTGTACAATTACAATGAGGTAAACCTGTTGGGTAGAAGCACCTAAAGATACATCGAGATCTATGCTCTAGGCTAGAGCCTTCTCCATACGACCAATGTCCCGCTATGACAAAAATTAAATATAAAAAAACATTACCAAAATAAAAGCAATAAACTTACGAAAAAAAACATAAGAATAAAATGGTATATTGAAGTCCTTAATTGGAGGTTGGCTAAAATGGTACATAGTACATACCACCCCATAGTAACTATGTTTGTAACTAAGTGATTCATATTGTAATCAATTAGCAACTCTTCCCCTGCAGTTATTGATTTTATCACACATACGAATACACGGTTTCCCTTGTGCGCTTCGAATATGCAATTGGGCTGCTTATTTGTTGAGCTAGGTCATGTAATATTTATAAACTTTGCAATATTCTCTGATGCTTTTGGCCTTCCATCAATTTACATAGCCACTCCTTTATTTTTATCCTTATCTTTTAGTTGTATATAATTTGTTGAGAATGCATACCTACACATACTTCGTGTATAGCGAACCATTTGCAGCCAATCTTTGTAACTGTAATAGGGTCCGACATACTCCATCAATTCAATAACTTTTTCATAACATGCCTTTATGTTGTCCATGCAAAATAGGCCCAAACCATGTAATTACAATGGTTCTATGCGATATATCCTCTCATTGACACAAAAATTAGTGTTTATTGGAGGAAGTTCCTTGGGTACCCATTCTTTCCATAGATGTTTGTACCTCAAGGGAACCTCAATGTCACCGATGCTCTCATCATCATAAGAACATGACCCCCCTTCAGCAAGAAAAAATTCCATGTGTTTATAGAATTTTCTTCTAATCTTTTGACCTCTAGTTGATCTCCCTCTTTTAGACATACTACATGTCTCGCTTTCCTCTTCTCTTCCTGAATTTCCCTCGCTCAAGGAAGACAGATCTAATAAATACCTATTTGGTGATATGTGCACTCATAAGGATGTTGGATGAAGTTCTTTCATGGTGATGTGATCCCAAGGTGACATTATGATTTGTAGACACCAAAATTTGGTTTAAGCCTACGACTTCAATATTCTTCATAATTCATATTCTTCTATTGATTAAATAATGTCAATTATTTAATTATTCTCTATAGTCTTCATTTCTAACACTAGTATCATGAGCACCATACCATAGTCGATGGCCATACCTAGTGCTCTAGTCACTAGTACTATACCATGGATTACACAAACAGGAGGCATTCCCTCCTTCCAATATGGCAATCAGAATCCATTCACACAGATTCTGAGTCAGAATCCATTCTCCCAAACTGGTCCTCAGAATCCATTCACACAGATTCTGAACTAGAATCCATTCTCTCAGATTGGTGGTCATGATCCATTTACATAGATTCCAGGACACCAATCATTTACACAGATTCCCAATCAAAACCCCTTTTCCCAAAGTGGTACTCAGAATCCGTTTACACAAATCCCAGGTCAACACCAATTTATGCAAATTCTAGACCAGAACACATTTACCAACATTCTGAATCCAAATCCACCTTAGATGCCAATGTTCAATTGAAACCCATCACGAGACTTTAGATTTCAAAACACATACACGGATCCGCATAATCCCCCTAGCACATCTTTGACCCAAGTTGACGTCTTACAAACACAAATGCATGAATTACAAACACAAATGGATAACATGTTCGTGTCAACTAAGAAATCATTTTCAACAAAGGAAATATGCCCATTCCCCTTTGATAGATCATTGTACATGACCCCTTTCCCTCACGGATATGTCATACCGAATCTTCCTAAGTACAATGGCAAACGAAGTCCAATAGAACATATCAGGGAACTTTCTATCATATGCATAGATGTCACTTATGAACCCACATATCTTATGAGGTTATTTCCAAGAAGTCTTGTAGGAATTGCACTAGAATGGTTTTTGAGTCTATATTTTGGCATTAGATCTTGGGGTGAACTGGTTGAGAAATTTGTGTAGCAATTCTCCTTCAACATAGACCACGAGATAAATATACCAACCTTGTGTCACACAATGCAAGACGAAGGGGAAACATTCATTGCTTTCTTCCAAAGATGGAGAACTATAGCTAGTAGGTGTCCTGTCGAGATACCCGAAAAACAAAAAGTTACAATGTTTCAAGAAAACCTTCATGCAAAACTCAGGAGTAACTTAAGGGTACATTGTTGTACATCTTTTTCGGAACTAGTGGAAAAAGGGGTTATAATAGAGAAAGATCTCATTGAAAATGGAAAACTCAAGACATCAACATCCAATAGAAATACGATCATTCAAAACACCCCCATTGACAAAAATAGATTTTGGTCTCGTAACAAAAATGTCACCAATGATGGGGTGGTTGATGCTAAAACACTACAAGCATGACCCCTCCTCACATTAAAAGGACCTCATACTTTTGCCAACATGCTTAATGTTGTCAATCAACCTCCTAACATGGTCCAATATACTCAACGTCCACAACAAAGAAGATTTCAAAAACATGAGTTCACTCCCTTAGTGGAACCCATTGAGTTAGTGTTCAAACAACTATTACAACATAATCTTATATAGCTACAGGAACCAAGACAATACAATCCAGGACAATTTAAACCAGCTTGGTGGGATGACAATGCCTTTTGTGATTATCATAGAACTAAGGGACATAACCTACAAAACTATTGACAACTGAAGAATATCATACAGGATCTTGTCAAAAGGAGAATTATTGAAGTTAGTGGACAAAAACAAAAGTCATCAAACACTGATCATCAAGTATTTTCTGACCCACTACATGACCATGGGAAAGGAACTCTCCCCAGTTTGAGTACTAAGACCAATATGTTAGCCAACTATGCCAATGTCAAGCATGATTATAATAGTGGAAAAATCATTCATTGCCTTTGCGCTGCTGATGAGAATATCAATACCATTATTATCAATGCTAATCATGAGTCTGCGGTCAATACTCGTCGCACTAAGTTCACTATCCAAGGCCCTCCATTGCAGCAAACACCCCAACCTTCCAAGTTACAATATAACCTTCTTGACCAGTTGGGGAAGACTCTAGCCCAAATCTCAATCTTGGAATTGTTGCGTATTTCCCCTGAGCATCGATCTATCCTCGATAAAGATTTATAGAACAGCATGGTCCCTAATGATCTTGATGTCAATCATTTCCAATAAATGGTGGGCTACTTGACCAATAATCACCATGCCACATTTTCTGAACAAGACTATGCAACTGAAAAGATCCACTATAATGATCCTTTACATCTAGAAGTCCTTATGGATAACACCAAAGTTCAACGAGTTTTGGTAGACGGAGGAGCAGGGTTAAATCTGTGTACTTTAAAACTAATTAAGGCATTAGGTATTTCAGAAGCATGCATAGACACAACCAAAAGTATTGTCATAAAAGCTTATGATGATGAGGAACGAAAATCAAAGGGGATGGTAACACTTCCTATCAGAATTCGTCCTACAGTAATGAAGAAAAAGTTCCAGGTCTTGGATCTCACCCTTCCTTATAACCTTTTGCTAGGTAAACCATGGATTCATTCCATGAAGGCAGTCCCTTCCACATATCATCAGTGTCTTAAATTCCCTTACAATGGCACATAAATAACTATAGATGGTGATCCAGATCCCTTCTAGTATTGTACCAATCTAAAAGAGATCCCCCAACACCAAGTGCCAGTAAACCAAGAAGCCTCATCATCCAATTCATCCTCCTATGTTGATCCAGCCACACTCACTCGAACATCTATTTCACCCTCAATTACTACTATTCCTAGGGTGGAGATCCAAGACAATGGTTGTGGATAATATTACATGAAGACTTCTTATTATGTTAGCCATTTGATTCCTCCTAAGTCATACGGTTTACCTACATTGGATAGGAGACAATCTATGGTCACTATACACATTCCTCCCACAACAACTTTTACTAAATGGGGTGAATTAAGCAAAGAGGCCATAGATGTAGAAGATGTCACTTCCTGGCTGTATAGGGAAGATGATGAGGAACCCCTCTTACTTGCTCATATTCCTACAAATCTATATGGAAAGGGTTTCAAAATCATGCAAAGCAAAGGATATGATTGACAAAGTGGTTTAGGCTTACACCAAGATGGGAGGATTGAACCAATATTTGTTTCTCAGTGGCCAAAAGGAGTAGGGCTAAGGTTTCAACCGATTCAGATTGTCGTTCCTAGTACCCCATTACCCTTACTTGAGGAAGTAAGTGCTTCAGAAGATATTAAGACATCCCACAAACCAGTGGACCAATATCATTGTGACTCCCCCGACTCTAATGATTATGAGTGGGATTCCCTATCCTCTACTTCTTCCATGGACCTTGACAAGTTATTTGGAGAACTTGACTTGATGCTAAGTTCCTCACCCAATCCCTTGAATTCTTGTCCACCAAAGAAAATGACAAAAGAGGAATGGTTTAAACACTACTATTGGGAATCACTTGATCCTACCTCTTGGCAACCTAAGCCACCTGTTTTAGATAGTCAAACCTTGGCATTAGGCCCACCTATCAATCCACCTAGACCCAAACCTAAGAGCAAAAAGGACCTAGTACAAGACTTTTGTAACCACATGAATAATTCAATCTTTACCTTGACCCCATTAAACTTTGATAACTTCGACGATGACATGCCCTTAGTCTATCCCCAACTCATTGATTGGGATCAACAAGACACACCCGTCTTAGAAATTTTTGAGAACGACAAAGCAATTGTTGAGTTCCTGGGATTATGAGAAGGCATATCAAATGGTGATCATAAGGTTGGTTTTACTATTGACTTGGACAACAAAGCATATTTTGGGGAATTTGTTCAACCCTCCAGTCACAAAAATGAGAAAAAGAATAAACAAAATAAAAAGGATGAGTCTCTAGGTCAAAACTGAAAGGCACCTTTAGACAATGAAAAAGTAAAAAGAAAGGATGCATCCTAAGGTGAAAACCCCTCTAAGGCACCTAAGGATAGAGGTTTGAACATTCTCCCTGTTGCACAGGAAAAGTCACCCATGCTCATTGAAGAATCAGTAGAAGTCAACATAGGTACAAAAGAGAATCCTCGACTGGTTTATTTTGTAGCGTCATTAACAACAGAAGAGTAGCCAGAGTTCCATAACTTCTTTGCACAGAGACAGATAATTTTTTCTTGGTCATATGCCAACATGTCGGGATCGTATCCTAAACTTTTTCTGCATCATTTTCCCTTACAACTAGGTTCCAAACCGGTGAAACAAAAATTGAGAAAAATGCACCCATAAATTGCTTTGTTAGTCAAGGCAGAACTCAAGAAAATCTTAGACGTCGGTTTCATCAGATCTATCGACTATGCAGATTGGATTTCCAATCTTGTACCAGTCACTAAACCAACTGGGGGCATCCGCATCTGCATTGATTTTAGAGATATCAACAAAGCTTGTCCTAAGGATGACTTCACTTTGCCTAAAATAGACATGATAGTTGACATGACAACAGGTCTATTAGATGTTGTCCCTTATGGATGGATTTTTAGGATATAACCAAATCCAAATTGCAACTGAAGACCAACCTAAGATGGCTTTCACTTTTCCTTGAGGAACGTATTGCTATAATGTTATGCCCTTCAGACTCAAGAATGTTGGAGCAACCTATCAACGTGCCATGACTACTATCTTTCATGATCTAGTACACACTCTTATGGAGGATTATGTCGATGACCTTATTGTAAAATCCAAGACAAGGGAAGAACATTTACAAGTTTTAGACAAGATATTTCAGAGGCTGGAGAAGTATAAAGTGAGACTCAATCCAAAGAAATCTGTGTTTGGAGTCAAGTCAGGAAAGCTATTAGTTTATATCATTTCTAGACGAGGCATTGAAGTGGATCTGACTAAGGTAAAAGCAATCATGGACATGCCTCCACCCACTAATCTTAGTCAACTAAGGACATTACAGGGAAGGTTGCAATCTATTAGAAGATGTATAGTGCAGTTAGCAGATAAGACACGTCCTTTTCAACATCTACTTAAGAAAGGAGTACCCTTTGCATGGATAGCCAAGTGTGGAGAGGCTTTTCAACTGATTAAAGAATATTTACTCACACCACCTATCTTAATGCCACCTATTGAAGAAAGACCATTGATCCTTTATATTACAACAACCCATTCATCACTCGGAGCATTGCTTACATAGAATGACGATGAAGGTCATGAAAGGGTGGTCTATTATATTAGTCAAACTTTGGTAGGTTATGAGCTCAACTATAGTACCATTGAATTTTCTTGTCTTGCAGTAGTATTTGCTACTCAAAAATTGATGCATTATATGCTAAACCATCAAACAATGTTGATTGCTAAAATAGACCCTCTAAAATATCTTCTCAGCAAGGCAACATTAACAGGGCGACTGGCCAAATGGGTTATGATACTTAATGAGTATGATATCCAGTATGTAGAAAGAAAGGCTATTAAAGGACAGGTCATTTCCAATCAGTTAGCTAACGCACCCATATAGGCAAATCACCCATTAGTTGCAGACTTTCCTGATGAGTTCATATTCACAATTGAGACAAATATAACATGGAAACTGTACTTTGATGGCTAACATTCAAATCATGGTTCAGGGTTTGGTATACTGTTTATTACACCATAGGGTGATTCCATCCCTAAGTCATTCAAGATTGCATTTCCATGCACTAACAACATAGCAGAGTATGAAGCTCTAGTGACAGGGTTACACATGGTAGTTAAGTGGAAAATTAAGATTTTACAGGTATATGGGGATTCTCAACTAGTAATTAGATAGGTAAATGATGATTATGAGACTAAGGATGAGAAGCTTGCTCCATACAAGCACATGGCTGATAGCTTTAAAGAGTACTTTGACAAAGTTTAATTTCATCAAATACCTCATGTTTTAAATAGGGCAGCAGATGCTATGGCTACAATTGCATCACTTCTTGACATTCCTAACAATGTGCCTAAGTTTGAGTTCTTGGTAGAATAGCTTTTGGTCCCGGCCTACGATATCCCAGATTCTGAAATGGTGTGTGACATTGTTGGTCCTAATTACACATGGTACAAAGAAATCTATGATTACCTTCATGTCGAAGTCATACCCACTGGCCTATCAAATAACCAATGTAGGACATTCCTCCGCAAGTCAACCAAATACACCATTGTCAGAGACACCCTATATAGACGTGCCTTAGATAATACCCTACTGAGATGTCTTGATTCTACTGAAGCACAAGAAACCTTGCGTGGGGTGCATGAGGGTATATGTGGTTCCCATTCTAGCGGTCCTACCTTAGCCAAAAAGATTATGAGACTGGGTTATTACTGGCCTACTATGGAAAAAGACTCATATGTCTTTGTAATGAAATGCCACCAATGCCAAGTTCATGGAGACTTGATACATGCACCAGCATAGGAGCTCCGTCCTATAACGTCACCATGGCCCTTTTCCCAATGGGGACTCAACCTCATAGGTAAGATCCACCCCACCTCATCTAATGGACACAAATTCATTATCACTTCCACTAAGTATTTTACGAAGTGGATTGAAGCCATTCCTATGACATACATTACCAGCACACAGATTTCTAAATTTATCCTAAACTATATCATATGTCGGTATGGTGTCCCTCAGTCCAGAATCACTAATAATGGCCACCCATTTAAGAACCAAGAAGTCTGCCACTTGTGTGATGAATTTCATATCCAACATCATTTTTCCACTCCATACTACCCACAAGGTAACGGCCAAGTAGAGGCATCTAACAAGACCATCATTAGAATCCTCAAGAAGACTATCAATGATGTTGGTCGTGACTGGCATTTACAGCTTAACCCTGCCTTATGGGCTTATTGCACAAGTATCCGTACTCCCACTGGTGCTACTCCATATTCACTTGTATTTTGTTTTAAAGCTATTCTGCCTATTGAGGTCAAGATTCCTTCCCTAAGGATATCCCTAAAAGGCCACATTGATGATGAAGAGTACCAGGTATCAAGACTCCATGAGCTAGAATTCTTGGATGAGCGAAGACAGAAGGCACTAGACCATCTTCAAGCATATCAGAATCGCCTTCGTCGTAGCTATAACAGGAAGGTATTAAACAGAAACTTTGACATTGGTGACCTGGTTTTAATGGAGAACCCAAAGAATCAAGCAGAAAGAGACAAACCAGGAAAGTTTTAACCTAACTGGTTAGGAACTTATATTGTTACAAAAGCTTTTGGATCAGAAGCGTACTAACTCTCTACTCCTGAAGGGGAACCATTGTCCTCACCAATCAATAGTCTGCATCTAAAGAAGTTCTACACATAGCTTCTGGGAGCCTTTGTCTTAATTAGAAAAATTACAAAAAAATCAGAAAATTACAAAAATCGTTATCAAGGTGAAAACCTGGCAAATAGGTGTCTTGGTAACACCAAAAAAATTAGATAATCTAAAAAATAGCAAAGACAAATCATTCGTCCAATAGTGAAAACCACTTCGGTGGTGCTTTGGATAAGTACCATGGTGAAAACCTGGCAAACAGGCACCATGTGTAGTTAACTCTGCTCCTTTGTCTACTTTTATTCTAATCTAGTCCTTATCCTTGTACATAGTCCTTATCATTGTACATATTCCTTATCATTGTATATAGTCCATGGTCCTGTATATAGTCCACTTCCCTATACATAGTCCACTACCCTGTACATACTACCTATCCCTGTACATATCCCTTATCTTTCATATCCATCGCTTGTATATACCATTTATAATAAGTGGTAGTCTTTCCCATAACTTGGAACGATTGACATCGAGTGCAGTTCATATCCCCCATTTTACCCTATTCATTGTCAATTGGTCTTATACTCGACTGGGGGCAAACACTTGACATGTGTCATATTGCTTCTTACATTGGTTGTGTTGGAAACGTAAAACCATAGAAAAATCCACAAACATCGAAAAATGACCTAAGAAAATACAAAAACATCAAAAAACTTCAAAAATACAAAAAAATAGAGTCAAAGTCAGTCGCACTTGTCAGTCTTTGTTGTTTTTTGAACTACGTTGCCTCTGCGACTGGACATAGGCAAGGCCATTTGCCGATATTCCCCCAAGGCATTAGGTCAATCTATTTAGATTTGTCTGTATAAACTCATGCTTCAATTCATATGTCTATATTACAAGGTCATTGGTCGTGTTGAACTACGAGGTCTCTGCATGTATAACGTAGGCAAGACCATCAATCGATGAGCCCCCGAGGCCGTACTAGGTCAGTTCATTAGGGTTCATCACATTCACTTTCACACACATCTTGTATTTGTATTCAGTCTTGTTAGTCAAAGTCAAGTCGAACTACAAGGTCTCTTCATGTACAACGTAGGCAAGGCCATCAATCAATGAGCCCCCGAGGCTGCACTAGGTCAGTCCTTTAGGGTTTTTCATCACACACAGTCAATTATCAACATGTCATATCAAGTCATGCATCAATCTAGTGAATAAGTCAGCAATGTCTCTAAGTCAAATCAAACAACTTGCCAAACAAAACAATCAAAATAGATCAATTACTGTCTACTACAGGATGTGTCCTTCTTAGAAATAGACATTATCAAAAAAATCAATCTATGCCTTATATAGGATGAGTCCTTCCTGTATAATCAACATTGTCAAACAATCGAACATAGCCTTACACAGGTTATCACATCAACGGCATCTAACTCAACATCTTATATGATACATGTCTTTTTGAAACCAGGCTTTGTCATGCCTTATATAGATAGTCATAACATCAAAACCACACTCACAGTCTTATCCGCTATGTGTATGTCCTGACATCAGGCTCTATCGATCAATCCTTTTATCAATCAAAACAAATCAAACAAACATATCAAGTTTTGGAAAATATTTTATTAGGCTTCTTGACTTTATGGCTTATTTATATTATCATTTATCTTGAATTGATGACTAGGAATTATGTTACTAGCTTTCTCAAGGATGTCCCATGAGGGATTTAGAGAAGCAACGATGTATCCAAATTCTATTTTATTTGACTGTTGTCTGTTGACTGTCTTTTAAATTTGATTTTGAGTCATGTTACTAGTTTCCTCAAGGATGTCCCATGAAGGATTTAGAGGAGCAATGACGTCTCATGACCCGTCTTTTACTTTGTTTGTTGTATGTGGTTTGTCCTGAAAAAACGACTGGGGCAACTTGTGCCCTTAGTATGAGTTAATGACAATCCTTGTCTGCGATTGTCTATTATTAGCAAGTGGATGACCTTGCACACCTTGATTTATGAAATATCATGGTGTTTTTCTTCATTTGTATTAGTCCCGCCCAATGATGATAAAGTGCAATACCTTTTGTGATACAGTGAAACATCAAAGATTGCTAATACTAACATCTATCTCAATATCTTTCATTCTTTCTCGATCTTTCTTTCCGCACTAATAGTTCTTCTTTATTGCATTATGATGGAGTCCTATGACACAAAACATTATACATCATCCTGCATCAACGTACATGTTAGAAAAATACATACATATAGGCATATTTTATATCTAGATCATCATGACATAATAGATATTCATCATCATACAATACATATCATAAGCATTCCATGTACAAAAAAAATATAAATACATGCATCACATTACATTTTTATAGCATCACATGTAGCATGCATTGCACATATAACATCATGTTGCATTTCATAACTATAAATTGCATACATCATATAGAATCCACATCATATAGAATCAACATCATATAGAATCAACATTATATCATTAGCTGCATAAACATCATAAAATAAATATGCTCATCCATCAAATAGGCATATCATATAAACATCTCATGTATAAATAAAGACTGCATAATTAATACATAGAAATTCATATCATGAGAATCACTGCCAAAATCATATATATATATATATATATATATATATATATATATATATATCGCTCAACCGTGTCACATCACAATGTCATAATGTATCAATAATACATGGAAGCCCGCAAGCTATAGGATCATAATACAATGCCTCAATGCATCTCAAGAAATATCCCTATCCTAAACTGCCACTACTATCATGCCTAGAGTGTGTGGAGGAATGATGATGGGAACCTGACAACCTGTGAGCTGAGGAAGGTCTATCATACGGACCTACTCTGTGTGGCTGCTCCACCCCCTCTGTACTAACTATCCTAGTGTGGGTCCTAGTCTGGGACCTGCTACTATGTGCCTCTGAGAAATTGGGAGCTTGTCTCTCTAATGGAACCTCTACCTCATAAAGATCCTGATAATATCTCTCTCTCTCCCCAACTCTGACTAGCTCTCTGGCAAAGGCAACTGACGGCCTAGTACATAAGGCTCTGAGCTCTGAGAATCTCTGCTCTGTCTCCTATCGCCGAGCTATAGCTTGATCTCTGTCCATGATGGCTCTGTCCTTCTCCATCTGATATGCATCCCTCTCTAACATCAGAACTCTCATCTACTCCTCCAAGGATGTAACCTGAGCACGCAATGTATCTATGTTTGGATCCACTACTCCTGTCTCATCCTATTTGCCCCTCACTCTCCCATCCTCCTCCTCATCTATCTCATCTAGGATCTGATCACGAACCTCTCTCTCATGATCATCATCATCCTCATCATCCTTCTGGTAGGCACCCAATAAACCCAAGGAATCAATCTCTGCCTCCTCTCTGCCTGCCTCCTCGGTACCTACCTCCTCCTCTGCTAGGATTTATGGAATAGCTACCTCTGTAGGCTACACCTCCTCTCCGCCTATCACAGTATCCACCTCCTCCCCTCCTCTCCCAATGTCTAGCATGGCCACATCCTCCTCCCCTCGTCCCTCCTCATGGATCGGTGACAATGGTGGCCCTTGTACCCTCTGACCATGTCTCCCTCTCCTACCTCCATGCCATCCACCTCAGCCATCATCTCCTCCATCACCATGGCCTCCTCTGTCTCCCTGACCTCTACCTCTACCCTGCCTACCTTGTGGACCTATCCCTCGCTGCTCTATTGATGCTAGCTTCTCTGGATCTATTAGCAAAATCAGTTTGTGTACTACCCAATACTAATCATACTTCTCTGTGGTCCCTAGATCTGCTGGACCATCCCTCCATCCCCATGGAACTACTTGTAGTGCATCGATGTTGGCCTCTGCTATGGCAATAGGAATCTCTGGACCCCATAGGGGGACCTCTCGCGATGATCTCGCAAACTCTTCCCATCCTCTAGGTACATCCTACACCTCTCCAAACTACCGCAGGACACGATCTAGCAACTACCGCTCTATAATGTGGACATGTGACACTATCCGCCCAACCAAGAACTATATCTATCAGAAAAATGGAAAATGCTCATCCTCGTCTGACCACTCAGCATAGCCCAAGTATGGTCTCTAGGTAAACTGCACTATCATGTCTATAGCATGCCTGAAATAACCTATATCTCCTATGTGAGGCTGAGTATTCACCCCCGCATAATGGAAGGCGTACAATGCACCATGCGGTACATCTACTGTCACCGGTGGCCAAAAGATCGCGATGTGTTCCCACACCCATACCATCAAGAGCATGGTACCACAACTCATGGACTATGCCTCTCGGTAGGCTATGTCATGCAAATGAAAGTATAACATCCCGAACACACATGAACCCCAAGCATACACCACTCGATGCTCTAGCATACTTACTAGCATCTCCCTCCACCCCACGGGAAAACCATGACCTTGGTGGTCAGGAAGTACTATGCCGCCTATCAATGTACACAATAGATAGTCTAGCTGCATATACCTTTGAGCCAACACACGCCACCTAATCTCATAATCATCAAATCCTAACTGCCTAATGTCAGCATGTGGGTAGTATCTGCACATCTCGATTGCACCCCTCTAGGTATCATATGTCACCCATGTGCCTCTAATAGGAAGTATGAGGATCCTGTAGACATCCTCTAAGGTAACAGTGGCCTCTCCAGTTAGTAGGTGGAAGGACGATGTCTCTGAGTGCCACCACTCACACAAAGCTATCAATAATCCTCGATTCGCCCGAATCTGGGGCATGTCTATCACGTGGAGTAGACCTAGGTGCCATAGGATCCATTGCTCTATTGGCCACAAGCTATCTCTGAATCAAAACGTCGTCGGTCTCAACTCTCATGTATATATCATGTCTAGCACAACCTGCAATGGCATTATACATGCCTTATGTCAGCCTCAATCATCTATTCTAGTGCAAATTGACTATAATAACTGCAATTCAAATGCGTCGTTATTTTGTACATGCGTCATTATTTTTCACATGCATCACTATTTAACATATGCGGTGCATAAAATTCATATGCGTTGTTATTTTTCAAATGTGGCTAATTATTTCACAAGTGCATTACACTAAATTCATATGCGTTGAAAATTTAACATTGTGTTTCAAAATATTCAAATGCGTTTCAAAACAGACAAATGCGGCTATTCTAAATGCAAATGCGATGCAAAATTTTAAATGTGGTTCATAAATATACAAATGCATTGAACCGCGGACTAACTATGCAAAATGGTTAACGTGAAATTGCAGATGTGGCTTTTCGCATGCAAATGCATCATTCACGCACAAAAATGCGATGTTTTATTAAAACGATGCATAACAAAAACATACATTAAATGCATCAAAACACGCACAATGCAAAAAATTTCAAAAGCCAAGTTTGAGGTACATACTAGGGGGTCCGCGTCGGGTAGCCTCTGGAAGGTCCGGATTCTGTATGCGTGATGGTGAGTGGTCAGAACGGGCGACATCCTCGCTGTGGGTGCAAAGCAAATTCTCAATTCTAGGGCTGAGTGGGTGAATATGAATTGGTTTTTACCCATATTCCTATATATACTTAGGGCTTAGGTGGCATTTCTTTCCTATTGGTCGTGTTAACTTCCCATTTCGATCATCCCTTACTCGTCCCTAACATTTCCAACCTCAATTCTACAAACTCCACTGCATTTCTGGCCATCCAATGGACTAATCAAGATCATTTCCAAATTTTTCTGAAGTTTTTTGACAATTTGTCAATTTTCCCAAGGGGGCATACCTTCACCTATTTTACACTGGAACATTACTGGGGCATATTTCTTATTGATTTTCTTTGACACAACACCAAAATGACATTGTATCAAAGAGGGGCAAATATAGACACGGAAATTTGGTTTAAGCCTACGACTTCAATATTCTTCATAATTCGTATTCTTCTATTGATTAAATAATTTCAATTATTTAATTATTCTCTACAGTCTTTATTTCTTCTATTAATTAAATAATCTTAATTATTTAATTAATTCACATTTTCTTTATTCTATCTGATTAATTAAATAAATGCTTTTTATTTAATTATGTTACTAATTAACCTTATCCTTCTTATCAAATTAAATAAATTCTTATTTAATTTACTCTTTATCATACTTCAACTATAATTAAATAAATTCTTTATTTATTTAATTATTCATTTAAATACCTTAATCACTTAATTAAATAAATCTTATTTATTTAATCATTCTTCAAATATCAAATCTCGAATTAAATGAATTATTTAATTCATGAATTCTATTTTAACGCATTCCTCTATATTTAGATAATTATGTGAGTTATCTAAGTATTCACTTTTACTCGACTCAAAGATCTATTTCAAATCACTCAGTTAACTCTTGCTTTAATGTTTGAGTGGTGTTCTCGAGTAATCTCTTCGTCAAATCATTCAATCATCCAGTGCTAACTCAATTGCGTGTACATGCAGATTAATTAAATATTCTTATTTAATTAATTAAACCTTGTGCGTGCATTCAAACAAGAGTTGCTTTAATCAATCTTTGTCTTTGTCATGCAAAGAAAATTCTTCTATTTTCGAATACCGAACTTGAAGATTAAATCATTTATTTAATCTTTAATTCTATTTCTAATTTGTATCACTCATGTCACTACTAATAGTTATCAGAATGCATGTCTAATTAGTCGATCTCAACCGTCTGTTGATATTTCAATCTCGCCCTATTGTTTGAATAATCAATTTTCTATAAATTGATTTGTTATTCTTCATTCCAATCTCTCTCACGAAATATTATGACTTTTGAGAGCACTTAATCTTGAATCTTTGATGTTTTACTAATCACTATCTTAGACTATACTTGCACGAACTTACGAGAAATCTAAGGGAAATTATACTATACACGCAAAATGGAGAAGGGCAATCAAGATGAATCACGGAAATATGTTTGAAATTGGTGAGATTGTTTCAGTTTGTTCATGTTATTACTTTCCTTTGTTCTTTGTTGCTTAGCATTAGATTTGCATTTAGATTTAGCATTGCATTGTTTTCTCTAATCTGTCTTTCTGCACTTTCTTGGCGTTACATGATTAATCTATCATTTCATCGCTAGAATTTCACAGGTTATAAGGTAATCAAGTCTTGATAGATTGCAAGCTATTGTTACTATTGTCCAAATTTTTCCATCACAAATCAAATCTAATTAATGTTTTAACTCCCAAACTTTGTAACAAGTGTTAAATATGACTATGGTCCACCAGTTACACAACCAAGACCTCAAATGTATTCCATAATTGTAATCAAAGGAATTTTTCTCTTTATTCAAGTAAATAAACTTGAAGGGAAACACCACCAAGTGGTTTATTAGACACCTACATAACTAAAAATAGCAGCAAATTTACATTTAATTTCCATATGTATAAGTGGTTAATGGGGAGGGAGTGTGTACTAGGCCTGGTTAAGTCATCATAAGTTTATGCTTTGGCAATAAAAAAAAATTAAGTCATTAAATCTTCCTATGTCTAATTGCTAGGAGACTTTTGGTATGTTTTAAGGTAGGATGATTGATGAAAGAGCCCAAAGACTAGCCTTTATCTATAGTATCTATTATGCCTTGCATAACCACCCCACTTTTTTTTGGAACAAAATGGGTCCCCCTTCTCTTTTGGTTTCTTTGCCTCTATTATTTGCTTTGTTTTTGGGTGTTCTTTTGTTTCTTCGTGTTTTATCTTTTGTTTTGTCTTATCTAATCTTGGTTTTTCCTTGGTTGGAATTCGAGTTTTCTCCTGAGTTTAGGATTTTCCCAGATCTCGCTTGAGCTCTGGCCAAACGCTGTTGTTCAGATATTTTTGGTCCTCACGGAATTCCTTGTGGACCAGATTTTCCTGAAATCCCTGAGGCCTCTAAGGAGATAAACCTTCTTCATGGATTTCTTTCTCCTTCGGATTTTCCCGAAATCCGTTGTTTCCTATTTTTTTGGGTTTGCTAGAATGTCTTGTCCTTCACATAATTTCATCCCACGTGGATTTCCCTGGAATCTGTTGAAATGTGAAGAATTATGGAGTAACAAGCTAGTTAATAAATGATTATGCGTTTTATGATTAATTGATGCTATTTTGAGGTCTCACATGTTCCTTAATTGATAATGATCGGATTGGTTTTCTAATGGGTGTTTCATGCTTATTCCGCTGGAATCCACCTAGCTCAGAATTCTTCAAAATTCCTCCCTGGCTTCGGTTTTGTGGGTCATCCTGAAACCTGAACTGTTGGTATGATCATTTGGTTTGAAGATTTAACGGTACCCTGCTGACATGGGATTCATTTTAATAATGATTTTGATTAATTAACTCTTGTGTGTATGATCTTCCCTATTGAATGTAGAATTAAATCACATACATGATGATATTTCTCAAGTGAGTCTGCTTAGAAGGTTGTCCTCAATCCAGTTGGTTATGAAATCAGTCAAGGAAAAAGTCGGCAGGATTTTTCTAGACTCTTATCGACTGGTGGTTTGGCTCTAACTATTCAAAATCCCAAGGAATCAAAATACTCCTCATTGTACATCTTATCAGTGTAGGGTTATCACGGTTTCACCGACTCATGGTTCGTTTGGTTCAAATTTGTGTTTATGTTGCCTATCGGCAAGACCCCAGAGATGTCACAGTGATCAAGAATCATATGCAAGATCTGTCGGCAAGATAGGGGTCATTATCCTGGTGACATGAATTTCCTATCGGCATGAGGGGTTTCCTTCAAAGAGAAGTCTCAATGAGATTTTCGGGTCTCACCGACAGCGGCAAAAGGCATACATTGTCGGCATAATGTTCTCTCTTCGCCAAGATGTCTCAGCGAATCCCTAAAGTCTCACTGACTACCACCACCAATAGACACTTTGGTGGGAGTCATCTTCATCGGCGTATGGTCTTGGTGAAGTCTCTATGTCTCGCCAACCGCTATCAAGGCGATTCCTATATCAGCATAAGGTGTTATCCCCACCAAGATGTTTTGGTGAGTTCACAAAGTCTCATCAACTAAGTAAAGGGATTCGCCAGGACTCTTGCCGACGAGGAGGGTCTATGTATTGGCAAAGTAGGATGGCTCACCAAGAGGTCTCAACGAAACAAAGGAGTCTCAGTGACACATTTGGAGCGAGAGAAAGCACTTCAGTATGACTACAGTGAGGTTTTGGCAACAATATAGCTCGCCAAAGGATCATGCTTTCACCACGAGGTCTTGGTGAAGAGTGATGGTCACACCGAAGTAGGGAGACCAAAGGATGGGAAGAGGTTAGAAAGACTCTAGATGAATGAAGGGGCTTTGCTATGACGTCACGGTGACAGGCAATAGTCTTTCCAACATGGAGAGGCTCGCTGAAGGTTGTGCATCCTCACCGGGAGGTCTCAGTAATATAGGGGAGTCTTGCCGATGACAAGTGGTGCTCGGTAAGAGAAGGGATTTTGGGGTAAGGTCTCCCTAATCCAAGGGTGTCTCACCAACACTAGGAAGCTCATCAAAGATCTGGCCTTCGGCTATCTATTATGCCTTGCATAACCACCCCACTTTTTTTTGGAACAAAATGGGTCCCCCTTCTCTTTTGGTTTCTTTGCCTCTATTATTTGCTTTGTTTTTGGGTGTTCTTTTGTTTCTTCGTGTTTTATCTTTTGTTTTGTCTTATCTAATCTTGGTTTTTCCTTGGTTGGAATTCGAGTTTTCTCCTGAGTTTAGGATTTTCCCAGATCTCGCTTGAGCTCTGGCCAAACGCTGTTGTTCAGATATTTTTGGTCCTCACGGAATTCCTTGTGGACCAGATTTTCCTGAAATCCCTGAGGCCTCTAAGGAGATAAACCTTCTTCATGGATTTCTTTCTCCTTCGGATTTTCCCGAAATCCGTTGTTTCCTATTTTTTTGGGTTTGCTAGAATGTCTTGTCCTTCACATAATTTCATCCCACGTGGATTTCCCTGGAATCTGTTGAAATGTGAAGAATTATGGAGTAACAAGCTAGTTAATAAATGATTATGCGTTTTATGATTAATTGATGCTATTTTGAGGTCTCACATGTTCCTTAATTGATAATGATCGGATTGGTTTTCTAATGGGTGTTTCATGCTTATTCCGCTGGAATCCACCTAGCTCAGAATTCTTCAAAATTCCTCCCTGGCTTCGGTTTTGTGGGTCATCCTGAAACCTGAACTGTTGGTATGATCATTTGGTTTGAAGATTTAACGGTACCCTGCTGACATGGGATTCATTTTAATAATGATTTTGATTAATTAACTCTTGTGTGTATGATCTTCCCTATTGAATGTAGAATTAAATCACATACATGATGATATTTCTCAAGTGAGTCTGCTTAGAAGGTTGTCCTCAATCCAGTTGGTTATGAAATCAGTCAAGGAAAAAGTCGGCAGGATTTTTCTAGACTCTTATCGACTGGTGGTTTGGCTCTAACTATTCAAAATCCCAAGGAATCAAAATACTCCTCATTGTACATCTTATCAGTGTAGGGTTATCACGGTTTCACCGACTCATGGTTCGTTTGGTTCAAATTTGTGTTTATGTTGCCTATCGGCAAGACCCCAGAGATGTCACAGTGATCAAGAATCATATGCAAGATCTGTCGGCAAGATAGGGGTCATTATCCTGGTGACATGAATTTCCTATCGGCATGAGGGGTTTCCTTCAAAGAGAAGTCTCAATGAGATTTTCGGGTCTCACCGACAGCGGCAAAAGGCATACATTGTCGGCATAATGTTCTCTCTTCGCCAAGATGTCTCAGCGAATCCCTAAAGTCTCACTGACTACCACCACCAATAGACACTTTGGTGGGAGTCATCTTCATCGGCGTATGGTCTTGGTGAAGTCTCTATGTCTCGCCAACCGCTATCAAGGCGATTCCTATATCAGCATAAGGTGTTATCCCCACCAAGATGTTTTGGTGAGTTCACAAAGTCTCATCAACTAAGTAAAGGGATTCGCCAGGACTCTTGCCGACGAGGAGGGTCTATGTATTGGCAAAGTAGGATGGCTCACCAAGAGGTCTCAACGAAACAAAGGAGTCTCAGTGACACATTTGGAGCGAGAGAAAGCACTTCAGTATGACTACAGTGAGGTTTTGGCAACAATATAGCTCGCCAAAGGATCATGCTTTCACCACGAGGTCTTGGTGAAGAGTGATGGTCACACCGAAGTAGGGATACCAAAGGATGGGAAGAGGTTAGAAAGACTCTAGATGAATGAAGGGGCTTTGCTATGACGTCACGGTGACAGGCAATAGTCTTGCCAACATGGAGAGGCTCGCTGAAGGTTGTGCATCCTCACTGGGAGGTCTCAGTAATATAGGGGAGTCTTGCCGATGACAAGTGGTGCTCGGTAAGAGAAGGGATTTTGGGGTAAGGTCTCCCTAATCCAAGGGTGTCTCACCAACACTAGGAAGCTCATCAAAGATCTGGCCTTCGGCAAAACGTCCCGCCGACTTGCCAGTGTCACACTGAAGGAACGAAGTGAGCCCAGTGAGAGTAAAAGGAACTCAGGAGGCTCCAATCGAAATGAGTGACTTCGCCATGAGGTCACAGTGACAAATGATGGTCTCCCCGACATTCAAGATCGGTTCCCCATGCAAAAAAGGATATCGGTATGACCGATAGAGACTTGTCACAGCCTCTAGCCAAACAAGAAGTCTTGTCGATAACTGTTGTGAGATGAAATTGCATTGGGGAGACACTAGGGGTGTCTCACTAACATGTGATTGCCAAGTGAACCACCTTTTGACCACTCAAGATCCTGTGTGGCAAGTGACCATCCAATCAGGGGGAGCTAAGAGGGGCCTTTGACTGGTTGATCGCCCCTATGGAGAAGGCTAACAGAAGGCAGGTAAGATAGACTCCTTCTTAGAATAGATGATGATAGACTAATTCAGGCTATGGTGTTCAGATCTGCAAGGCAGGCCGATGGTGCTTCCAAGGAATGGTCAACAAGTAGAGGATTTTGGAACAAAAAGGAATCCTAGTGACAGAAGAAGCCTTGATTTAGAGGGACATTTGTGGCGACCACTGATAGAGGCAGATCAATATTAATGCAGATATTTTGAGCATTCAAGGAGACCCCAATAGAGTTCAAAGGTGGACACGAAGACAGGAGAATTAATGTTGTAGCTGCCAAAAGATCTAAAAAGGCTTCTCCTGCATAAGAAATCCTTCATCACCGACTCAAATAGTAGGGCTTCTCATTAAATGCAACATTGATTCTTTTCAAAAAGATCTGGGAGCCGACACTCCTGGATGCAAATATTTTGTAAACCCTAGTGCAGGGGATAGCACATCCTTTTGGTACATTTTTTATATAAGGTATTCTTGCCTCTTTGTAAAGGTTGGAACTTCTAGAGTTAGAAATTCAGAGTTAGAACCAGTAGAGTTAGTTAGAGGGGATAGAAGCTGATCTTGATTCTTAGTAATGAGAGCTTCTTTTGTCTTCTTAGTTAGGAGTTAAAATTATAATAGATTAATGTATCTATCAGTTTTCTTAGTGTAAATGGAAGTAATTTGGAGCCACAGGTTTTATGTACATTGGTGATTGTGCCAGCTTTGTAAATGTTGCTTATCTGTTTTGTGGGCAGTAGAAGCAACCAGATTTTAATCTACTTCATATTGTGTTTCAGAATGGTGTTTGTCTTAAGTTAATCATTTGATTTGTGAAGCTTTCAAGGAATGAGGTTTGATTCTATGTTTTTTTTAAATAGTGATTCGCATTCTACTGCTGAAATCAACATTGTGAATGAATGCAACTATGTGTTAGTCACAAGTTACTTTTGTTCTATAGTTTTAGTTAGGAATTCCTTGAAATCCAACAGGTCTAGTTAATTTGGATGAATTATTGTTCTTTTTTGTTCCAAAGCCCTAATCTATCGTTTTTCTATTTCTTTGAAAACCCCAATTAGAGTAGATTTAAATTCATGTTTAACCCACAACAGTCAAAAAGCTCAACACTAGTAGGCCCCTTGAATATTACTGTTGCATTGACCACTAAGTAACCTCAGCACAGTTGAGACCCAACTACAAAGACCTTGGGAGCTAAGGCATCCATGTGTTGCCTTTCTCTTTTAGGAGAAGTAGAATAGCAATATCCTTCTTGCATTGTTGTGGTGCTAAAATTGCCATCAACAATATGGGTATGTGCAGGATCATGGTATGCCAAAAAGTGGCAATGAGGAAAAAAACACGTCTTTCATCGACCCAAAAATGCAAAAATATCGTGTTGACTTTTTTTAGGCTTGGGTGTCAGTACACACCACCAAAGCAAACACTAATCCTAGTTTTCCATATCAGATATCCGATTTCGATCGGATATCCAATTTAAAAAAAGAATATATATAAAAATTTTGTTGTTGTTTTAAAGTAACGGTCTACAAATCAGATATCCGATTTGAAACGGATATCCAATTTGTAGACTGTAACTTTAAAACAATGAAAATAGTTGTATATATATGATTTTTACAAATCGGATATCCGTTTCAAATCAGATATCTGATTTGTAAAAAGCATATTTTGTTGTTTTAAAGTAATGGTCTAGAAATTGGATATCCATTTCAAATCGGATATCCGTTTCAAATCGGATAGCCGATTTGTTTACACATAGACCTAAGGATTAATGGTATATAGTAGAAGGTTTAAGGGTTAAACTTTAAGGTTTAGGGTATATGGTAGAGGGTTTAAGGGTCAAGGGTTATAAGGGTATAGGGGAGAGAGATAGATGGACTTAGTGTGTGAGAGAGTGACCTAAGAGAGTGGGATAAGGTCGGAGAGGGTGGGAGAGTGGGATAGAGTGGGAGAGAGGGAGGAAGAGGGTGGGAGAAAGTGGGAGAGGGTGGTGGAGAGTGGGAGAGAGGGAGGGAGAGAGTAGAAGAGTGGAAGAG
>VDFB02000017.1:27074610-27099640 GCA_007258455.2 Sequoia sempervirens
AGAGATAATATTTAAATATTTTATATGTTAGTAATATTACTTAGTTATATAATATTTTATATGTTAGTAATATTACTTAGTTATATAATATTTTATATATTAGTAATATATATATATACATTAAGTAAAATATAGAAATAATATTTAAATATTATACATAATAATATAATATATTATATATTAAATTATAAACTATATTGTATATTCTCAAGTAGATATATTAAAATAAACTATAAAATATTTATTACATTTTATAAATCATATATTATAAAGTGTATAATTTTTTTAAAATCATATATAAACCAAATCAGATATCCATTTTGAAACGGATATCCGATTTGGTTTATATATGATTTTTAAAAAAATTATACACTTTATAATATATGATTTATAAAATGCAATAAAAAAATGAATATCCGATTTGAAACGGATATCCGATTTGAAACGGATATCCAATATTTTTGACACATAATTTATTGCCTAGGGATTAGCCTCGGGCTTGCTTTGGTATTTGGTTTGGACATGCCAATCCTAAGAAGTCAACGCAAAAAACGTGTTTGACAACTTACCTTGTTTTTCTAGACTTCGTCCATGTGGCTGATGACTTTATTTTTAGCTAAAATCGATGAAACGAAAAGGGTTTGTAGAAGAGAATCTCAGCTTTCCACCAATATGAATTATTCTTTACTTTGAATTTAATAAATAATTATTATTTATTTTCTATTAGAATTATGACTAAATTCCTGATTGATAGGCTGATTGAAAAACATCTATAACTTTCAAACGGTATCATATTTTTTGAATCCAAAATATGTGTCACATTCTATGTTTTGCATACTATAGGATTAAAAAAAAAAAAATTGAATTTTATGAGGTTTTAACCAAGTTAAAGATTGGTCCGGACATCACGAGTTTTTTATATTTTTTTAAAAGTTATGTAAAAATCATAATTAATTATTTACTTGGAAAAAAATTACAAAAAAATATGTGTCACATTTGGACATGAGTCCTCTACTTATATATAAAATCTCATAAAAAAATATTATCATTTTATTATGGTTAGGGTGGTCAGACAGACACCTACTTCTTATTTTTTTCTGAAATTTAAGTAATACTGCATTGAAATTTCAAATTTTCACCAAATAGATTTTGTTTTTAAAAAAATAAACCTAGTAGTTTAGAAACTACATTCAATTTCCACAGTTCTATTCTTACATGTTTTGAAATAATATAGATAACTTATTCAAATTTTTTTACGTCAAGTTGCCTAACTTTCGATTTTCTGAATTTTCATTGCCACTTAAGGGCACATTTGTATACCATGATGCTGCGCATATCCAGGGTACACACATAGCAGCGGTCTTCTCTTATATAGTTGGAAATGATTTAAAGAACTTAGCTAGGAATTATTCATTTAACCTAAGGTTTTCTCATAATTCCATCATTGGAAAAGTATGATCAAATTCTTCTATTATGAAGAATTGGTCTATGTGCCTCTAGTAATCACTATAAATGTTTGTAAGGATAAAATGACTAATTGCATCAGGTAGGAGAGAATCAACTTTGAGTTCTACAAAGATTATATTCCTCTATTCATAATTTTTAAGGGCTATGTGTGGAGGAGGTTATCACTACCAAGAAGGGAGGAGATATTTCCTTGTATTCTTCTATAATTTTCATTATTCTTATTTGTTTTACACTTACATTTACAAATACACATACATATGCATTTATTGTTTTCATTTATTTCTCATGTAGTTTAATAGTTTGATCGATTTCATATTATATGTGTTGAAGACTTTAGAATTTTAATTACATCAATTTATGGATATGTTGTATCTATAACACTACAAAACTATATGCTCTTTGCATTTACACTTGCATAATTTAGAAATACACATTTATATACAGAGATATAGATTTATTTAATGATATGTTGCATTTATTGTTCTAGGAGAGCATCCAATAATTGCATTTACATTTACATTTAAAAATACATATACATACATACATACATACATACATACATACATACATACATATATATATGTATATATATGTGTGTGTGTGTTTGTATGTATATCATTTATATTTAGTGTTCAAAAACAACCCATTAGGTATACACATGGATAAAATTCATAAAATTAGATCTCCCATACATGTTTTGTTGAAACCTAGGCTTGAACCTCTCATTTCACATGCTTTTCTTCACAAAACTCTTGAGGACAGCAGCTATACCTTCTTTATTTCTCATCCTACGCCCTATTCATGCATCCTACAATTACAACAGTATCTATGGGGCCTTTTACACAAGCTATAGTAATCAAAAAAGTGTAAGAGCCCCTTTATATCATGTTTGGACTACAAAACCCTCAAAAATAGGGTAACTCATATTATGATTTGTCAGTGACCTGTATGGACAAAATCATTAGCACCAACTCATTCTTGGAGTCTTTTGAAAGAGAAGCGAACTAGGTGGCAATTAAGTACAAACCTTATAGTGTCAAGGTGAATGAGGTGATCAATTTTGATTTTCCAACTGATGAAGAGTACCAGAAATGGGTAAATGTATATTTAACTAAGAGTGAAAAGGAGTAGGCTGCTAATGGTTGACAAATCAGCTATTGCAGTTACAACAGATTCCAGTTTTATTTTTTGGTGACAGTCTAGGTGTGGAATTCTTGAATTTTTTTGTTGTTGCATCAACCATTCTCAATAGGCACGATGAAAAAGAAGATTCTCTGGGGAGATTGTTGTTGTAACAATTTTTTGAAATATCACAAGGTGGTCCAATTGGCTAGTGACACGTGTGCTTTCTAGCCCGATGCTTGTTTGCTCCTTCTTTTTCTATAAGAAGGATTTCAAGGCCATAAGTACAGGTTAGCAAGTTAGATATTTTTGGTCGAGTCTAGATGAAGTTATAGAGAAAATTGTAAAGTCTGATGGTTTTAGGGAAAATGCAATTTAGGTTTTGAGTCATTCTGTAGTAGGTTTTGAATTCATAGGGATTTCATGTTTTATGACAGTACTGGCATTTGAATTGATATGATTAATTTGAACTCATGTCTCTCCATTGTACAAGCATATCTGAATTTTGAATAAAATGATCAAGGGTTGTTTGTTCATCTAACTGTTGTGGTGTGTATGATTCTTGTTTTAGGTTTAATTCAAGGAATTAATTAAAATGCTTGAATGGAATTGTAGGTGGATATGTTTTGTATAAGTATTTGATAAGTAGTATTGGGTTAGAATACATATTGATGAGATTTTAAAGCAATGTTATCAAGGATCTTATATGTTATGTGTTAAATCTGTCATAAACCCTTAGATGCTTATAAATTTGACTCCTCCAATGGATATATGGCACTGATCTAAGTTGTACTTATTCGTATGGTTTAGTATTTGTTTTCCTTTACCTAGAGCTTGCTACAAATTGAAAATCAATGACTATCTTATATTGTGAAATGTTGTAGTTATCTCACACTCCACATAGTTGATATTATTGATAAATAAACAATTCTATTCGATATTATCCTATTATGTTGAGCTATTAAATGAGATTATCTATTGTTGTTAATGTTGTTTATGATGATGGTGTAGAGGTTGTAAACACATTAAGGGATCACCCTCCCAGGTCTTGCAAATCCCAAAGTGTTGAAGGTCTTTCAAATCCTCATCAGTTGGTCTAGGTCCTAAGAGCTGCACTTTATTGGAATTGGCAATTCCATAGGTAGATTAGAAGATCAACTTGCTTACCGTAAAAACAACCAACACCTTGCATATGTTTGTGGTGGAGGAATTAAAGAAGAATTGTATGCCTCTATTTCCATTCATTAGATCTACCTTAGCCTAGCATATACTTGGGCTAAGTCTACAATTTCTTCATACTCATTTAATGAAGGCTATGTGTCATGAAATCCTAAACCTCAACCAAGATGTGGGTAGATTATGGGATTTTTACCAAGACCTAAGGCTGGTGGATAAAAATGTGAAAGACTAAGCTATTTTATTTTTTGTCTTATTTTATACCATTTTACAAGAATGGGGGTGCCAATGTACAAGAAGATCTTTGGAAACTAGGCATGAAAATTGAAGGTTAAAGAGAATGGGGGTGACAAACTTACAGTAGTCATTGCCCCTTGGTCGTCAATTTTCCCTGAGTTCCCTCAACCTTGTCCTCGGCGCTAGTATTGACCTTGTTTTCACTCCTCCAAACTCTTCCTCGGCACTGATATTGACCTTGTTTTCACTCCTCCAAACTCTTCATCAGTGCTGGTATTGACCTTGTTTTAACTCCAAACTCTTCCTCGGCGCTGGTATTGACCTTGTTTTCACTCCTCCAAACTCTTCCTTGGCATTGATATTGACCTTTTTTTCACTCCTCCAAACTCTTCGTCAGCGCTGGTATTGACCTTATTTTAACTCCAAACTATTCCTCGGCACTGGCATTGGCCTTGTTTTCACTACTCCAAACTCTTCCTCAGCGCTAGCATTGACCTTGTTTTCACTATTCCAAACTCTTCCTCGACGCTGGTATTGACCTTTCACTTCTCTAATTTAACGAGCTACAACCTGGTTTCATTAGGTTTTATAGTATGTTAATTAAGTTCAAAATTTTGGCACCATTTAGTTAGGTTTTAATATTCTACAATATAGTTAAGTATATATTAGCTATATTTTACATAATAAATAATATAATTATTCAACTTATTATAATTATATATTATATTCTTTAACAAAATTATTAAATACGTATAAAATTATTATAATTAATAATTAATAACAAGTATATTTTTATATAATACAAAATATAATTAATATAATAGTAGTATATATTAATATGAGAGAGAGAAACCAAATTTTGATTGGTTGTTTCATGTCAACAATCCAAGGATGGCATGTGTCCTTGGGGAGTTATTCTCAAGGTAGCATGCCATTTGATTAAAGATGTGATAATTCTCCTTTAAGACCTCTTCAATGTACCCATTGTACACTTAAGAAGACAAAGATAAATATAGGGAAGAAAATATAGAGAGAAAGGGAGATAATGACAAACATACAAATAGAAAGGGAGACAAAGAGATAGAGAGGGGTAGAGAGGTAAAGAGATAAGGATGAATAGATAGAGATATAGGGAGGGTGATTGATATTCTCTCCCTATCACTCTCTATATCTCTATATCTCCCACTATCCATGTCACTCCTGCCTCTTCCTGCCTCTATCTATTGAGCTATCTCTCCCTCTCCCACCTTTCTCTCTCATTCACTCCATCTCTCCCTCCACCTCTCCTACTCTATATCTCTATCTCTATTTCTCTTTTTATATTCCTCTTACTCCTCTCTCTATCTCTTTCTATCTATATCCCTTTCTCTCCCTCCCCCTCTCTATCTCCCCCTATCTATCTCTCACCACCTCTCCCTCCTTATCCTCCCTATCCATCGACTCTCTATCTCCACCTCTCTTCCTTTCTCTTCCCATATATCTCCATCTCTCTCTTCCCATATATCTATATCTCTCTCTTTCTCCCCATCTATCTCTATCTCCCCATATATTAACTAAGAAGCCATGCAAGCATACAATAGTATATGTTGGTAAAACTATAATAGTGCTTTATTAAACTATAAGTAACACTTATCTTTCTAATTTCAAGCCTTCTTATAAAAAAATTGTTTTATTAAACTATAAGTAGATTATTGTCACCACTCTCCGTTCAACATGAAATGCCAAATGTAGCAATTGTTTTGTTGCTTTTGTCAAGTTTCATTAACCAGGCTATTTACTAGGTTTAGTAAAGTTGTTTTATTACCCTTCATCTCTTTAAAATAATTAGACAATATTAGCAAGATCAGGAAGGGGAGAAAACTAAAATCCTTCAAAATAGGGGTAGTTGTGGATTTGTTGGTTTTCTTTGTATACTCTATACTTAGTTCATCTAGGATAAATAAGTAACTTTAGATCATTTTCTTAGTTGTGTATCCTAACTATTTATATATTAAGTTTTTTCATTTTAATTGACTACTACATAATATTTTATGTGTTGAAATAATTGTTTCCATTCTTTGTAGTTTTTACATTGGAATACAAATCATATTTAATTTCATGCCAATATACTTCTTTCATAAAGATATTTTTTTGAAATAAGTGCTTCATAACCCATCTAATCAAATGATAATTAACCTATCAAAAAGGCAATAGGAATTTTCTAAAGAAAAGAACACTTGACCCAATCATAAGTGTATGGCCTTCGAAGAAAGGAGTGATCCACCTTAGCAATAACAAGTACCCGATTTAGACTTGGGTATGTGCAGGATCATGATCGGCCAAAAAGTGGCAGCATGAAAAAAGTAGCATTTTGAACTCGCCAAAAAATGTGAAAATTCTAAGTGGACTTTTTTTTTTGGGTTAGCTATCAATGCATTGCTCCATAGCAATGCCTAAGCCAAAGTACTACAAATCGGATATCCAATTTGTTTTGGATATCCAATTTGTGTCTAATATCTAATTTCAAAAACATTTTAAAATGTAATATTTTGGTGCTATAAATCAGATATCTGATTTTTGCACACATATACCCAAGAGTAATTAGGAGGTGGAGGATGGGAGAGAGAGAGAGAGAGAGAGAGAGGGAAAGGGGGAGAGAGAGAGAGAGAGAATTAGGAGGGGGAAGGGAGAGAGAGAGATAGAGAGAGAGGGGGGAGGTAGAGGGAAAATGAGAGAGAGAGGGGGGGAAAGGGAGGAGAGATATATATAGAGAAATAATTAGGAGGGGGAAGGGAGAGTGGAAGAGTGTTGAGGGTATAGGATAGAAGGTTTAAGTTTTTATGGTTGAAGGGGTAGGAGGGAGAGACTTGAGAGTGAGAGAGGAAGAGGGAGAGAGATGGAAGGAGGGTCAAGGGTAGAGGGTAGATGGTTTAAGGGCTAAGGGTTTAGGGTTAAGGGGAGAGATAGAGGAGGAGGAGTGAGAGAGAGACCCAAGAGAGGGAGAGGGGGTAGGATATTGAAGATACTTGAGAGAGAGAGAAAGGGAAGGAGTGGGAGAGAGATAGAGGGAGGGAGGGTTAAGGGTATAGGGTAGATGGTTTAAGGGTTTAGGGTTAAGGGTGGAGGGGAGAGATATAGAGGGAGTGAGTGAGTGAGTGAGTGAGAGAAAGATCTAAGAGAGGGAGAAGGGGTAGGAGGGAGAAAATTGAGATAGAGTGAGTGAGAGAGAGAGAGACCTCAGAGAAGGAGTGGTAGAGAGAGGTAGAGAGAGAGAATTAACAGGGGGAAGGGAGAAGGGAAGAGTGTTGAGGGTAGATGATAGAAGGTTTAAGGGTTTAGGTTTTAAGGGTTTATGGTTGAGGGTTTAGGGATGATAAGGTAGAAGGGAGAGACTTGAGAGAGAGAGGGAGGGAGGGAGTGGGAGAGAGATAAAGGAAGAGAGGGTTAAAGGTAGAGGATAGAGGGTTTAAGGTTTTAGGGTTTAGGGTTTAGGGTTTATGGTTAAGGGGAGAGAGATAGAGGGAGTGAGTGAGTGAGAGAGAGACCTAAGAGAGGGAGATTGGGTAGGATATTGAAGATACATGAGAGAGAGAGAGAGGGAGGGAGTGGGAAATAGATAGAGGGAGGGAGGGTTAAGGGTACAGGGTAGATGGTTTAAGGGTTTAGGGTTAAGGGTGGAGGGGAGAGAGATAGAGGGAGTGAGTGAGATAGAAAGACCTAAGAGATGGAGAAGGGGTAGAAGGGAGAGACTTGAGATAGAGAGAGAGTGAGAGTGAGAGAGAGAGACCTTAGGAGAGGGAGGGTGCTAGGAGGAGAGACTTGAGAGAGAGAGAGAGAGAGATAAAGGAAGGAGGGGTAAAGGGTAGAGGGTAGAGGGTTTAAGGGTTTTTAGGGTTTAGGGTTTAGGTAGGGGAGAGAGATGGAGGAGTGAGTGAGAGAGAGACCTAGAGAGGGAGAGGGGGTAGGATGAAGAGACTTGAGAGAGAGAGAGAGGGTAGATGTTGGGGTTTGGGGTTTAAGGGTTAAGGTTAAGGTTTAGGGTTTAGGTTATGGGTAGTGATGGAACTTCAAAGTTTTGTTCTTTGTGTTCTATTTTATCCTACCTTGTGTCTCTGGTCATCTATGGTGTTTGGGAAAAGCCTAAGGTTGGTGTTTTACCTTCATCTTCATGTAAAACCCTAGTGTTCATCTTACACCTTGGATAGAGGGATCTATTTGGCCATTACTTTTTGGGAAGGCTTTAAAATGACTTAACCCCATCGCTTTGTCTAGGCTGGGCCCCCTTTTGTTTTATTGTTTTATTTCCTTTGCCTGACTTTATTTTTCCTAAGTCTTTTTTTGGTCTCATGTTCCCTTATTAAAACAACTTATGTCATTATTTTTCGTCAACCTAGTGATGTCCCCTTATTCCTTTAGGGGAGAGGGTCCAGTAGTCGTGCAAGCTAACTTTCTCAGCATGTAGCAATTGACTGGAATATCGTAGAACCTTCATTTTTTTTTTGAAATGTAGACTGGTCTCTTATTTATCTATAACTAAGGTCTGGAGGCATGAATCATCATGCAACTCACCACATCAGCAGATCTTTTGAGAAGTGTCTAAAATTTAACTTTTTAAAGGTTCAACCAAAACTTAATCATGGACCCCCAATAGTTGAACCAAAAAAATATCATTTGTTGCTTGTAGAATATGATAGTTTTATTTAAATTAAAATTAATATACAAGCTAAGTGGACCAAATACTTATTGATAACCATAAATCTTTGATATCTCTACCTTTTATATTCAACACATATGGACTAATATTTGAACACAAAAAATCTATTTGTTATAAAAACAACACATAATGATTTAAAATAAAACTTATACTGAACAAAAATGAACCAATAGTTGAAAACTAAAATTTTTTGAAAATATTTCACATTTAATGGGAAAATACATGTTATTTATTGTGCTCACCTTTTATATTTGTGATAGGACAAACTATTAATATAAAATTATCCAATGCTTGTACATTGCTACCCCAATTGTTGTACACATAAAACAATATTTTTTCACTATGATAACAATACTTGTTTCAATGAGTGTCTTATTTTATTAAATGAGAATTTTATTTTTTAAATGATATACTTATAGTGGAGAGTTGTGATATTTTATTTGAAACAAAAAAATACTTATTTCACTTCTTCATGAATGTATTTATGTTTTTTTCATATAACATGTAGAGGTTCTCATGTGTTCAAGTATGGGTCCATTTTTTATCAACATTTGGTTTTTTCTTTATTTACATTTGGACTGTTTATTTACAATATATAGTATAAATATGTGGTAAGATTGGGTATTATCACTAGCATACCTATATTTTATAAATATATGTAAAGTATGCCAAGAGACGTCCTTCTTTTGAAGATGCTTATTTTTAATCAATTGAACCTTAACCCAAATTGAAGCTTAACCCCAACCATAAAGCTAAATATTGAACCCTATTTGTAACCCTATTTGAAGCTGGCTTGGATTACAGGCTCATAGACAAGGACAAATTCCCTAGAAGAGTGTCTTTCAAGTTTGAAAAAGTGTAGATGGAAAACTCAAACTTTGAAATGGATGTCACTGACTCTTGGCTCACCCAAATAGTTGATCATTGCACTAAGATGTGCATATTCAATAGAAATTTAAAATTCTTAAAACTCAAACTAAAAGAGTGGAATATCCAAGTCTTTAGAAACCTTTTCAAATAAAGGATCTCCTTGAAAGTAGAATGGCTAAGATCCAAAAAATAACTCTCAAATGATTTTTCATACATCCTAATAGAAGAGAGGAATCTCATAATTCAATTGGATGGTGTCTATAGTTTTAAATAAATTTATTGGAGACAAAAATCAAGGATTAAATGACTTAAATAAGGTGTAAAACCAAGTTTTTTCATTTAACATGCAAAATTAGAAGGCAAAGAAACATAATATGAAGATTGAAGATGCTTATGGATAAACTTATGATAATCCTGACACCGTCAAGGCTTCCTTGGTTTCCTCTTGCGAAAACATGATTGTGGAGGAAAATGAAGAAAAAAAAGAGAAGAAAAGTAGGATCTCTTCCTGTATCATATCCCAACCTTGGATGATGATTCTAAATTCTAATTTAAAGTAGCTAAAGATGTCATTAAGGAAGAATGTAGCTAACAATATTGTCATGGAAGAAAATCTTTTACATCATTTTCATGAGTTTACAAGCATGCTTGGTGGAGATCATTGTGAGTATCATCTATCAAAAACATCACATATTGCATATATGCTTGCCTACACCTCACTTGGAGAGATTGAGTTTGGGTGGAATATGTGAATAAATATAAATTTATATAGGAAAGATATAAAATTGTATTGAAATATCGGATATATGCTCATCAATCTGGTCAAAAAAATTATGACACCTATAATTTTGTGCCAACTGAAAGGTCATTTTTTATCTAACAATTTTACTTGAACATAACTAAAAATTTAACAATTTTTGCAAGAATTTCAGAATAAACACTCGGATTCTTAAATCTTGACACATATTAACTTTATGTCTCTCTTCCCTATATTCTCTTTCCCTCCTCTACCTATCTCTCTCCCTTTCTCCCTCCCTCTCTCTATCTCTTCCCATCTGAGATCTCTCCCTATACCCCTATCTATCTTCATATGTCAACCTCTTTGTCCCTTTCTCTTCCCATATATCACTATATCTATGTCTTTCTCTTCCCATTTATCTCTCCCCCTCTCTCTCTCTCCCCTTATTTCTATCTCCCTCTCCATTTCTATTTGTCTTTCTCTACTTATCTCTCTCTATATCTCTATCATTTTTCTCCCTCTTCCTCTCTCATTCTATATTCATCTATACCTCTATCAATTTGTCTCTCTTCCTCTCTCACTCTATATTAATCTCTACCTCTATATTCCTCCCTCCCCCTCCATCTATAGAAATTTCACCCTCTCTCTACCCATCCATCTCACTTCCTATCTCTAGAAATGTCTCCCTCTCTCTATCTTACTCACTCTGTAATACCCCTCCGTGTCGGTTGTTCTGAACTTTTGTGTGAGTATTTGTGTGTGCTTCATTGGTTACTGTGTTATTTGATTATGTGGAAAATATAATATGTTAGTAATCATGTTTAAATAATTAATTAAATCATAAGTGATTTGCAAAGTTATTTAAAATGTGATAAGAAATTAAAATCAGAATCAATTAAGTTAAATCAAATGATTTAGAACAAATGATCAAATCAAACTAATTAGTTAAAAGTAAAAGTGATATTATTAGATAAATTGATTTAAATTATCGTGTTAAATTGAAGTTAACAATAATTATGAACAAATAATCTTGAAAAGATAATTATTTTGGATACTTATTTAGAATCTTGCAAATGGTTGATTTTAATTATTTTAATATGAAAGTAATTATTTAATAATGTATTGTGGAGATAATGAATATATATATATATATCAAATAAAAGTTCAATTTTGAGGATTTAAATTTATTTAATTTTAATCATATGCATGAAAAAGGAAACAAAAGGAATTAGAGGATTAATAATTATTTTGAGTTATTTCTGGAGTTGCGACTTTTGGTATTCGCTGGAAGAGGAAATGGAAGAGACTTTGTGTGAGATTTTATTTAGAGGATTTTAGAGTTGGAGGGGGGATTGCATTCTCTTTCCAACAGATTTTGGGAGAAATTTAGCAGTCAATTTCTGTTATAGTGTGCATTCTCTTATTATTCTATGAATTCATTGAGGCATAAGATTGGAGTTGAGGGGAAGATATTGGAGCTGCTGTTGGAAACATTCGTTGGCGAAGGATTGGATCGGCGAAAGGGATAGAGCTTCTACAGATCTTCTTCAAACACAGGACGCCAGGTTCTTTTCATTTATTTTATTTTTATTTGTTGTAGCATCAAATAAAATAGAAATTGATAGAAATTGTTTCGCTGTGGGGATCGGGATTGTTGTTTGTTAAAATGGAATTTGGTTGGGTTCTGGACCGTCAATTATTAGATTGAAGTTTTGCTGGGAGTTTGGGACTGTTGTTTATTTAAATGAAATTATTTGTTGGTTTTTTTACTGTTGATTATTAAAATGAAACTATGATTGGAATTTTGGAAATAACCAACACTACTGTAGTTTTGTTTAAATCAATTTAAGAATAATTCTTTTGCTGGGAATTCAGGGTTGTATTGATATATATATATATATATATATATATATATATTCCTTTTGCAAATGCATTCTGTGTATAGATGTAGGTGTGTACAGTAACTAGTAAAATGGATTATTATTCTCTATTTTTTAAATATTTTTAAATACAGTATATATATATATATATTAGATATATATATATTTATACGTACATATATATACATATATAAATATAGAGAGAAAATTTATTTTTATTAGAGTTTGAATTTCGCCGTCGGACTGGCCATTGTTTTGTTTTTTTTATATAAAACAAAAATAAAAATAAAAATAAAAATTATATATTGGTTGAGTGGTGGGTCGGCCTCGGCCGTACTCACCACCCCACCCAGCCGGTAGTGGTACCGCGTGGCAGTCTGTGGACTGTCCGCGGCTGGACATCAATGTCGTGGCTTTTGGGTGACCGTCCGTTTCCAAAAAAATAAAAATAAATAAACATATAAATATTAACTGCTTACTGTGTAACACGGAAATTTGTGTTGCTTATAATATGTGAAAATGCATTAATAAATATTAATAAATATATATATATATATATATATATATATATATATTGATTTATTGATGTATTCAATTATAATTGTATGTCACAATTTTACTGTGATAGTAATTTAATTAATTCTGTCTGTAAACAGATAGTTTCACTTTCTAGTATGAGATAAATAAAATTTTATTATAGTGAAGATATGGAAATAGAAATGAACTTCTATTAATTTGTTAAATTGTGAACTTTGATAGGATAATATAAGGGAAATCTGTGAATATATATGTACCAGCATTGATCGTTTTATTTCAAATATGAATATGGTGGAAATAAAATTTAATATAGAATTGAATAAGTTATCTTTTTATCCTTATGTTGTGAAGTTATAGTCTGATAGAAATGTTGGTTTCCTAGAAAAGATCTATTCTCTTTCTTCATTCCCTCCTCAAAAAGAATTTAAATTTATGAATATGTAGTGGTTTTAAAAGGTAGTTATGTGTGTGAATTATTTAGATAGATTTAAGATTTTAAGGTGGTAAGTTCTATTATGTAGTTTAAGTATTTAGAGTATTGTCATTATTATCATTTTAAAGTATGAACAATTGGTCTTAAATGGGTTTCACATTGGAAGTGAGTGTTAAGTTAGTATGATGAAAGGAAAATGGAAATAATGTTTTGAACATAAGTAGTTATGAAATGATAATGAGTTAACTACCCAATTATTAAATAGTTTTCAATTATGTTGATAAATGAAAAGGGAAATTTAAATGTGTGGGCAGGGTTAGGAATTGATTAGGATATTCTCGAATTGGATAGTTTATTGGTGAAATGGGATTTTAATCTTTTGGACATTGACTTCCTTTATGTTTATTTAATGGTTGATTTGTAAGTGCTCTTTATGAATAAGTCTTTTAGAATACTTGTGATGGTTATCATGAATTGTTTTAGTTAATTGAATAGTTCCGATGGGTAAGTTGTAAAGTCATTTAGTTCTGGTTGTTAATTGATTGGCTATTAAATATTGTTCTTGTTTGAATTTTTGGTTGTTGTTTATTATGCGAATGTTTGGTGGAGTTGTGAGTGATTGAGTATTTAAGGTGTTCTTTAATTTGGTCCCTTGAATGCCTGGTTGGATGCTTTTACCTCTTTTATTGAAGGATTGTTTTTGGACATTTCCGTATTGGTATGAATGCCGTTGGAGATTAATTTTGATTCAAGGAATCCTTTGTCATTTAAATTTTCTTGCAATGTAATTGGGAACTCGTGTTTTGGTTTATGAGTTGTGGATGGTTGATCTTCTTGAATTTCTGATTTATTTTGTATCGAAAGTTGATTATGTAGTCTGGATGGAGTTGTTGATCTTATTTCAATGTTTTCACTCATTATGTTTGAATTGAAAATATTTCTGGTGGCCTTGCATTTATTGTTGTCATTGCTATGTTGTTGATTTTATGAAGGTGATTATGTACCACTATAAGGGGGTTCTTGCGAGGAGAAAATTGAGGACTCCTGTGGAATACCTAGTTGGTGGTTTTGGTTTTATTAAGTGATTTTGATTAAAGGTTGATTTTCTTTTGCGTCTTCCTATTTGAGGTGACACCATTGTTGATTTGTGGATGGGTCTTGATGAATCTTCTCTTTTTATGGCTTTTCTGTGTTACTCTCATTTGAGGAAATTTTATCCTGGTGTTGGAATTATTGGAGGAAAAACTCTTGTTGCTTCACTTTACCCTTGTTGTGGGTTTTCATTATTTTGGCTTCCAGAGGCTTGAGATGATTGTCAGTTGATGTTCTTTCTCTTATGTGCCCTTGAGGTGGCAAGTGTTTTGGTATCTGGATTTTGAAAAGGGTTGTACGAGAATTGTTGAGACTCTGATTTTGTACTCGTTAGCGAGATGGGTAATGCCTCGCATGCTCTTATGTTGTGATTCTTTGTTCAATTTATGATGGTACAACCCTTGGTTTTTATGTTGTTGGGGTCTCTAGGGAGAGTGGCTCCTCGTGGGGGTCGGCGCCCCGTTTAAGGGGAAGGGCTCAGGATAACCCACGAGTGAGTTAGTAAACAAGTGAAAACCTAATAATTAACTTAGGAGGGTTGGGTAGTAATATCATTATAAGATTAATAAAATGGATGCCTCGTATTCATTAGTGCTTTCGTAGACTAATGGAAGGCTGAGAAGGCCGTGGTTGGCAAGGTCGTGACCTTGTCTTCATGAGAGGTCTACGGCCCCGCATGAGTCACCCTATGGACCGGCGCCTCCAGTTGGGAGGAAGAGCACAGGACAGCCATAGATGGGACCGGTGCCTCCAGTTGGGAGGAAGAGCACAGGACAGCCCATGTAGGACTATGTGATGACACTCTCCCCTAGTTGCCCATGTGTTTTACTTTATTGTGTTCCTCTGGAAGTAGGTTGTGGGAGTTGGTTTAGATTGTTGATATACAGATTTATATTGATTAGTGATTATTGCCTTAATATATCTTGGTGTACTTTGTGGTCTTGTATGATCTCTTTGATATTTGACTTATGACCTTGTACTCTTATGGTACTGTGATATGATGTTATTGTGCTGTTTTGCAATTTGGAATTGCATTATGTTTATTAATTTAGTTTATTTGGAAGTGTTTCATGATCATCCTTTGGTTACTTGTTATTGGTCATTGCTTTGATTTATGTGATGAGATTTATGATTTTAAGTTATGTTAATGACTCTTGGATGTTATGGATTATGTCTTTTTAATTCTTGAGTTTTATGATACTTTTGTATGTCATTGAGTCTTGTGGTTTCCTTTCGCATGTTCTTGGTTGAGGTCTCTTTCTTGTTAGCTCCTAGCACGGGGGGTGGGTCTTCGGACTCACATGGTCGGGTGGAACGTGCTAAGCACCCCATTGGGTCCCCGGTCGATGATTGAGAGGTGTGGATTGGTGCTGTTGTAGCGACTCCAGAGTTGTATCCGTCATGGAGCCAGTTTTCATCTATTCATTTGTATCATGATTCTTGTTGTATGGTTTCCGTGAATATTGGAAACACTCTTGTATCATTGTACTTCTCGAACATTGTATTGTAATGTAACATTAAACCTTATGTAGCTATTTGCAGTTGATATTCATTGCGTTAAGTTAATCATGTATATGTCGTATTTATGTACTCAAATGGTTTCTTATCAATGTTTATCATGTATGTGTTATATTTGTTAATGTTTATTTTGTTATGGATTATATCTTTGAATTTTATTCTTTATTGTTGTTGTGTGGATCTCAGTCTCGTAATGACTCTTCGTGTACCCCAAAGGATGTATGTGTTAATAAATCTTCTTAAATGTAATTCATGTCATGACTTAATGTGTGTTACATGTATGTTATGTGTACTTTTTTCTTTTTTTTTAAAATTGTGCTATAATTATTGTTTAATTGTCCTTTGGGGTTCGCACGGCGGGGCGTTACAACATTGGTATCAGAGCGTAGGTTCATACACTGGGCACTATGTGTGCTCACTATGTAACCTTGCGCTTAGACCCATGAGTCTTGAGTTTCACTTTGTTTTGTCATTGTTGTGAACTTGAATTTCTTCTGTTAGATGGTGTCGGGTCGATGGTGCAAGAAACTGATGGGAAAGGATAGGACCCTCGGTGTAGTGCGCAATGCATCGATATCCTTCCTGTCAGGGATGCTCTATGGACCCTTGAGTTTTAGTGTGATGTGTTTTGGTGATGTGTTTTATATGTCAAGTGTGTGTGGAATTTGCGATTTTGTTGTCCTTGAGTGATGAATTATGTTTTCTTGAATTTGTGAAGGTGTAAAATTTTACTTTTTTTTTATTGAAATTGATGTGAATTTTGATGCTGAATAATGGTTAAAGTGGAGTTCTTTGTGTGAAAATTATGAGTTTTAACGAATTTGTAAGGTTTTGTGGATAATTATTCTATGATTTTAGTAGAATATAGTATCTTGAGGGTAAGATGTAACTTGAATTATTGGTACTAATGTGCATTGCTCTATGGTAGCTTTTGACTTACAGGAAGTGGGCTTCAGAAAGCATAGTGACGAAGGTAATGTAATTGTAATATGCAGGTATAGATACTTATAATGTCAAGTAGTAATTCATTTTGATACAGTATACGAATTAGATTTATGGTTAGTATCCTAATACGAATATTTCCTAACTAGTTAGAAGAAAAACTGCTTATGAGTTACTAGAATTATTTTGACTATTATGTATTGTTTAGTGGGAGGGACAGTGTGGTATCACTCGCTCGCGAGTGCCCTACTATGCTGGGATTTCCTCTCACGATGTATTTGTGATATATATGTATTGCGCACAACGTTTGTTTGCATGCAAGATTGCAGGAATTAAGTCTCGATTCCACCTGCATTGTCAGGACAGGGCGAGCATCATAAACACTCAATGGGATTGATGTGGAAAATAGGAACTGACAAGAAAGTTTCCCCAACCCAGTTCGTCATATGCCCTTGTGTTTGTCAAATTGGTCTGGTTGCAATCCCATCACCATTTTTTTTGTGTTGGTATCCTTTCCTTATTTTTGGTTTGTTTAATTTTCATGGCTTACTTGATGTCGTTTAATCGATGTTTTAATTTATGGTGTTGATGTGCTTATGATCATTGATATTGTTGTGTTATCATGTTTATGATTGAGCTCGACTTCCAGGAGTAAGTCGATTTTTAAGGGGGGGAGGATGTAATACCCCTCTGTGTCGGTTGTTCTGAACTTTTGTGTGAGTATTTGTGTGTGTTTCATTGGTTACTGTGTTATTTGATTATGTGGAAAATATAATATGTTAGTAATCATGTTTAAATAATTAATTAAATCATAAGTGATTTGCAAAGTTATTTAAAATGTGATAAGAAATTAAAATCAGAATCAATTAAGTTAAATCAAATGATTTAGAACAAATGATCAAATCAAACTAATTAGTTAAAAGTAAAAGTGATATTATTAGATAAATTGATTTAAATTATTGTGTTAAATTGAAGTTAACAATAATTATGAACAAATAATCTTGAAAAGATAATTATTTTGGATACTTATTTAGAATCTTGCAAATGGTTGATTTTAATTATTTTAATATGAAAGTAATTATTTAATAATGTATTGTGGAGATAATGAATATATATATATATATATATATTCAAATAAAAGTTCAATTTTGAGGATTTAAATTTATTTAATTTTAATCATATGCATGAAAAAGGAAACAAAAGGAATTAGAGGATTAATAATTATTTTGAGTTATTTCGAGTTGTGATTTTTGTATTCAAGTAGAAGAGGAAATGGAAGAGACTTTTGTGAGATTTTATTTAGAGGATTTTAGAGTTGAGGGGATTGTATCTCTTTTCCAATAGATTTTAGAAATTTAGCAGTCAATTTATGTTATAGTGTACCTCTTATTATTCTATGAATTCATTGAGGCATAAGATTGGAGTTGAGGGGAAGATATTGGAGCTGCTGTTGGAAACATTCGTTGGCAGAGGATTGGATCGGCGAAAGGGATAGAGCTTCTACAGATCTTCTTCAAACACAGGATGCCAGGTTCTTTTCATTTATTTTATTTTTATTTGTTGTAGCATCAAATAAAATAGAAATTGATAGAAATTGTTTCGCTGTGGGGATCGGGATTGATGTTTGTTAAAATGGAATTTGGTTGGGTTCTGGACCGTCAATTATTAGATTGAAGTTTTGCTGGGAGTTTGGGACTGTTGTTTATTTAAATGAAATTATTTGTTGGTTTTTTTACTGTTGATTATTAAAATGAAACTATGATTGGAATTCTGGAAATAACCAACACTACTGTAGTTTTGTTTAAATCAATTTAAGAATAATTCTTTTGCTGGGAATTTAGGGTTGTATTGATATATATATATATATATATATATATATATATATATTCCTTTTGCAAATGTATTATGTGTATAGATGTAGGTCTGTACAGTAACTAGTAAAATGGATTATTATTCTCTATTTTTTAAATATTTTTAAATACAGTATATATATATATATATGTATATATATATATATATTAGATATATATATATATTTATATGTACATATATATACATATATAAATATAGAGAGAAAATTTATTTTTATTAGAGTTTGAATTTCGCCGTCGGACTGGCCATTGTTTTTTTTTTTTTATATAAAACAAAAATAAAAATAAAAATAAAAATTATATATTGGTTGAGTGGTGGGTCGGCCTCGGCCATACCCACCACCCCACCCAGCCGGTAGTGGTACCGCGCGGCAGTCTGCGGACTGTCCACGGCCGGACATCAATGCCGTGGCTTTTGGGTGACTGTCTGTTTCCAAAAAAATAAAAATAAATAAACATATAAATATTAGCTGCTTACTGTGTAACACAGAAATTCGTGTTGCTTATAATATGTGAATATGCATTAATAAATATTAATAAATATATATATATATATATATATATATTTATTGATTTATTGATTTATTCAATTATAATTGTATGTCACAATTTTACTGTGATAGTAATTTAATTAATTCTGTCTGTAAACAGATAGTTTCACTTTCTAGTATGAGATAAATAAAATTTTATTATAGTGAAGATATGGAAATAGAAATGAACTTCTATTAATTTGTTAAATTGTGAACTTTGATAGGATAATATAAGGGCAATCTGTGAATATATATGTACCAGCATTGATCGTTTTATTTCAAATATGAATATGGTGGAAATAAAATTTAATATAGAATTGAATAAGTTATCTTTTTATCCTTATGTTGTGAAGTTATAGTCTGATAGAAATGTTGGTTTCCTAGAAAAGATATATTCTCTTTCTTCATTCCCTCCTCAAAAAGAATTTAAATCTATGAATATGTAGTGGTTTTAAAAGGTAGTTATGTGTGTGAATTATTTAGATAGATTTAAGATTTTAAGGTGGTAAGTTCTATTATGTAGTTTAAGTATTTAGAGTATTGTCATTATTATCATTTTAAAGTATGAACAATTGGTCTTAAATGGGTTTCACATTGGAAGTGAGTGTTAAGTTAGTATGATGAAAGGAAAATGGAAATAATGTTTTGAACATAAGTAGTTATGAAATGATAATGAGTTAACTACCCAATTATTAAGTAGTTTTCAATTATGTTGATAAATGAAAAGGGAAATTTAAATGTGTGGGCAGGGTTAGGAATTGATTAGGATATTCTCGAATTGGATAGTTTATTGGTGAAATGGGATTTTAATCTTTTGGACATTGACTTCCTTTATGTTTATTTAATGGCTGATTTGTAAGTGCTCTTTGCGAATAAGTCTTTAGAATACTTGTGATGGTTATCATGATCTGTTTTAGTTAATTGAATAGTTCCGGCGGTAAGTTGTAAAGTCATTGAATTCGCTGTTAATTGATCAAGCAAATATTGTTCTTGGTTTGAATTTTTGTTGTTTATTATGCGAATGTTTGGTGGAGTTGTGAGTGATTGAGCATTTAAGGTGTTCTTAATTTGGTCCTTGAATGCCCGGTTGATGCTTTCACTTTTATCAAGGATTGTTTTGGACATCAGACAGAAGGAATGCCGTTGGAGATTAATTTTGATTCAAGGAATCCTTTGTCACTTAAATTTCCTTTGCAGTCATCTTTGGAACTCGTGTTTTGGTTTCTATGAGTTGGATGGTTGATCTTCTTGAATTTCTGATTTATTTTGTATCGAAGTTGATTATGTAGTCTCGATGGGGTTGTTGATCTTATTTTAATGTATTCTCTCATTATGTTTGAATTGAAAATATTTCTGGAGGCCTTGCATTTATTGTTGTCATTGCTATGTTGTTGATTTTATGAAGGTGATTATGTACCACTATAAGGGGGTTCTTGGGAGGAGAAAATTGAGGTCTCCCGTGGAATACCTAGTTGGTGGATTTTGGTTTTATTAAGTGATTTTGATTAAAGGTTGATTTTCTTTTGCATCTTCCTATTTGAGGTGACACCATTGTTGATTTGTGGATGGGTCTTGATGAATCTTCTCTTTTTATGGCTTTTCTGTGTTACTCTCATTTGAGGAAATTTTATCCTTGTGTTGGAATTATTGGAGGAAAAACTTTTGTTGCTTCACTTTACCCTTGCTGTGGGTTTTCATTCTTTTGGCTTCCAGAGGCTTGAGTTGATTGGCAATTGATGTTCTCTCTCTTTATGTGCCCTTGATGTGGCAAGTGTTTTGGTTTCATGATTTTGAGCAAGGGTTGTACGGGAATTGTTGAGACTTTGATTATGTATTTGGAGCGAGATGGGTAATGCCTCGCATGCTCTTATGTTGTGATTCTCACTAATTTATGATGGTACAACCCCTTGGTTTTTATGTTGTTGGGGGTTCTAGGGAGAGTGGCTCCTCATGGGGGTCGGCGCCCCGTTTAAGGGGAAGGGCTCAGGATAACCCACGAGTGAGTTAGTAAAAAAGTGAAAACCTAATAATTAACTTAGGAGGGTTGGGTAGTAATATCATTATAAGATTAATAAAATGGATGCCTCATCTTCATTAGTGCTTTCGCAGACTAATGGAAGGCTGAGAAGGCCGTGGTTGGCAAGGTTGTGACCTCGTCTTCACGAGAGGTATACGGCTCCGCATGAGTCACCCTATGGACCGGCGCCTCCAGTTGGGAGGAAGAGCACAGGACAGCCATAGATGGGACCTGCACCTCCAATTGGGAGGAAGAGCACAGGACAGCCCATGTAGGACTATGCGATGACACTCTCCCCTAGTTGCCCATGTGTTTTACTTTATTGTGTTCCTCTGGAAGTAGGTTGTGGGAGTTGGTTTAGATTGTTGATATACGGATTTATATTGATTAGTGATTATTGCCTTAATATATCTTGGTGTACTTTGTGGTCTTTTATGATCTCTTTGATATTTGACTTATGACCTTGTACTCTTATGGTACAGTGATATGATGTTATTGTGCTATTTTGCAATTTGGAATTGCATTATATTTATTAATTTAGTTTATTTGGAAGTGTTTCATGATCATCCTTTGGTTACTTGTTATTGGTCATTGCTTTGATTTATGTGATGATATTTATGATTTTAAGTTATGTTAATGACTCTTGGATGTTATGGATTATGTCTTTTTAATTCTTGAGTTTTATGATACTTTTGTATGTCGTTGAGTCTTGTGGTTTCCTTTCGCATGTTCTTGGTTGAGGTCTATTTCTTGTTAGCTCCTAGCACGGGGGGTGGGTCTTCAGACTCACATGGTCGGGTGGAACGTGCTAAGCACCCCATTGGGTCCCCGGTCGATGATCGAGAGGTGTGGATTGGTGCTGTTGTAGCGACTCCAGAGTTGTATCCGTCATGGAGCCAGTTTTCATCTATTCATTTGTATCATGATTCTTGTTGTATGTTTTCCGTGAATATTGGAAACACTCTTGTATCATTGTACTTCTCGAACATTGTATTGTAATGTAACATTAAACCTTATGTAGCTATTTGCAGTTGATATTCATTGCGTTAAGTTAATCATGTATATGTCGTATTTATGTACTCAAATGGTTTCTTATCAATGTTTATCATGTATGTGTTATATTTGTTAATATTTATTTTTTTATGGATTATATCTTTGGATTTTATTCTTTATTGTTGTTGTGTGGATTTCAGTCTCGTAATGACTCTTCGTGTACCCCAAAGGATGTATGTGTTAATAAATCTTCTTAAATGTAATTCATGTCATGACTTAATGTGTGTTATATGTATGTTATGTGTACTTTAAAAAAAAAAAAAAAATTGTGCTATAATTGTTTAATTGTCCTTGGGTTCACTTGCATGCTACAGCACCCATCTCTCCGGCCTATATCTTTATCTTTATTTCTTGCTCGATCTCCCTCTCAATCATCTCTTTATCTCTTTCTATCCATATACTACCCAATCTCCCTCTCTCATCTATCTATCTCTTTCTATCCATATACTTCTATACGTATATCTCCCTATGCATCTATCTCCCTATCTCTTTTCCTATCTCTATCTATCTCTCTATATTAGCCTCCCCTCTCACTCTCCTTCTCTCCCCCTCTCTATATATATCTCCCTCTTCCCCCTCTTCTATCTTCCCATATATATCTCATTTCCTCCCCATCTCTCCCCATCTCCCTCTTCCCTCCCTATACCCCTATCTATCTTATATATCAACCTATTTGTCCTGCTATCTTCCCATATCTCTATATCCGTCTTTCTCTTCCCATTTATCATCTCTCCCTCTTTCTCCATCTCCCTATTTCTATCTCCCTCCATCTATTTGTCTTCTCACTTATCTCTCTCTCTCTCTCCCTCTCTCTATATCTCCTTATATCTCTATCTTCATCTCTCTCTCTCTCTCTCTCTCTCTCTCTCTCTCTCTCTCTCTCTCTATATATATATATATATATATATCCCCCCTCTATCTCCCTATCTCTCTATATATTTATTTCTCCCTCTATCTCTCTCTATATCTCTATCTATTTTTATCTCTTTTCCTCTCTCATTCTATATTCATCTCTACCTCTATCTATAGGGAAAGATACAAAAGTGAAGCATTGGACCTTCCCAAAGATCCACCAATCTCAGTACTACTCCCAACTATTTTGAGTATTTAAGTACATATTGTATGCTAGATTAGGAGGCATGTGTCAAAGCTCATATTTATTGATGCAAAATAAGTCCAAAGTCACAAATTTGATGTAGAGTTAGTTATAGTTTTTGTAAAAAAATTCAAGTGCCACATAGAGCAAAGATATTCCAATTTTGTATATCATGTCGTGAAATTTTGCACTTCATCAAGATTTGTATCTTCATCAACATTAACAAAAGCAAAGGTATCTACTTGAATCCCTTGCATTTAAATTTTTCAATTAAGATAAATATTTTAATATTTTCCCTAAAATCCATAATATATATATTAGTGTGTATTTATTTATTGCAGTAAAGAATTAACCTAAGTAACACATTAAGAATTCTAAGGATTTGTTTTTAGAAAAAATGCATAACAAATTTTTTTGTTGGATGAACATTGTGTTGTATAGTTTAGAAAAGCTCAAAATATGAATAGGATTTTAAGGCCATATATTATGGTAGCTTACAATGGAAAAGAAGGAAGGAAATCTATAATCAATTTTAATCTACAATTTAATACCATATGAAAAATCACATGTGTAGTATTATCTAAAATTAATTCTTGACATATTAATTTTATAAAATACACTTACCATTCAATATACTTCTCCCAAAAAAGAAACCCTAAGTGAACAGTAATTGAACCCTAATTGTAGATTCATAACTCTAATCATAACCCTAATTGAACCCTAATTGTAGATTCATAACTTTAATCATAACCCTAAGCAAACACTAATCCTAACCAAACCCTAACCCTAGCCTTAAAGTTATCATATAATCCGATTATCTCTCTTATCTAAATTTTGGTTGAATTATTTTTCCTTTATTTTTAATTGCATATATTTTTTGTTTATTAGATCTTATTTTATGAATATATGCAAATATAATTTTACTTCTACATTCATTTTATGCCTATTTTTTTCATGATATTTTAACATTCATTTTCTGGAATATTAGATCAATCTCACACATATAAATATGAAACCTCAAAATTTTGAAATAATATTCAAGTTTTCCCACTTCAATTTATCATTTATGTTATTTGAATTAAAATATTTTAAATCATACTCTTAATTCATCTAAAAAAGAAAAACAAATTGACATATATTTTTTTATTAAATACATTTTAACTTATTTTCTTGGATTGTATAAATATCTTTCTTTATTTACATTTGGACTATTTATTTACAACATATAGTATAAATATGTGGTAAGACTAGGTATTATTATCACGATTGAGTGCACCCTCTCCCCTAATAATTTTTTTTATTTTGCACCCTGCATGACTATTGGTATCTCTCCCCTAATAAATTTTTTTATTTTGCAGAGGGACAAGTTCGCATGGTCATAGATCAATCATCATGTGATCTCATTCATTCCCCGACATCCCGTGATGACCCCACCAGTTGATCGCGATATCATAGGTGAGTTCCATGTGTATTGGGCCCTCTACCCTAATAAATATTTTTATTTTGCAGAGGGACAAGTTTGCATGGTCGTAGATCAATCGTCGTGTGATCTCAGTCGTTCCCTGCCATCCCGTGATGACCCCACCAGTTGATCACGATATCATAGGTGAGTGCCACGTGTACTGGGCCCTCTCCCCTAATAAATGTTTTTATTTTGTAGGGGGACAAGCTTGCATGGCCGTAGATCAATTTTTGTATGATCTCAGCTATTCCTCGCCATCCCATGATGATCCCAGCAGTTGATCGCGATATCACAG
>VDFB02000017.1:27105792-27138770 GCA_007258455.2 Sequoia sempervirens
GAGGGGAGACAGATAGAGGGATTCATTCAAAGAAAAAACCCCAACCTTAGGGTTTTCCCAATACCATACATGACTAGTAACATAAGACAGGATAGGAAAGGAACATAAGACAGGACAAGAAAGGACAGATTCAAAAGATGCAACATAATGTGTTGATATGTCCTTCAATCTTCTTAAGAAGATCCATGATCTATTTATAAAGGAAGTGACTTCATAGATGCATCAATTTCAATTATGCATCTTTTAAACAATGAGGAAGCATTTCAAGTTGTTGTCAAGCCACTCTCACCATAACCCTATTGGACAGTCACACATCACATAGGAAGGTGAGTTGTTAGGTCACCCACATATGTGACAGGTGGCTGTCTAATAAAGATAAAATGAGGATACTATGTGTATTTATTACACATAACAAAAGAAGATCAATGGTTGAATCAAGGTCATGATACAAGTACAAGGAAAACACCTTTGCAAGAGCTAGCTAGAAGAGGCAAAGGGGATTGATATTATTCATTCATGGGTGTACTAGTGAAAGTGAATGAAATAGGTAAAGGTCATTGTCATTGATAAGGACAACCAACAATGCATGCTACAATGGTCTCATGAAGGACAACAACAACAAAAAATCTAAAGTTGCACAAGGCTCTATTCAAGGCCTTCACAATCAAACATTAGGCGAACAAGTTTCCAGATAACATTCAATGCATGATGTTTTAAGGAAAGGCATAAAAGGAAAAGACATTCAAGAAACATCAACTCTAGTTGATAGAGATAATGTGCATATTGAAAACATGTCATTACAAGAGGTTTATGACAGCAATGGAACCCTCATATCATGTGATTGAGATACAATTGCTATTCTTATAACCTTTCATGTAGGGGTTTTGGTCATCATGATTGATCCAACATGGATCATGATTGCATACAAGAAACAAAAAGTTACAAATGACAATTAAGCAATTATGATTCAGAAGAGGTCTCATTTTGGAAGCCAAGGCCATAGAGCAAGTGTATATGAACCAAAACTATGAGGTTTGTATATTTTGTATATATTTTGTACATAATTGGGGTTGTTTTGTCCAAACAGTCCCTTTTTGTTCGTCTTTGCATCTTGGTCTGCTCTAGCTGAGATTCTGGATTCTTGCTTCATTCTAGTGGAATGAACATCCCCAATTGGAGCCACTGATGGAACTTCATTATTTTGCTCCTTGTTTTTCATTCATGCCTTGCCTTATGTCTCTAATATTTCATGTTGTTTGAGTTTTCTAAGGGTTGGGGTTTTAGCTTTGTCTTCATGTAAAACCCTAATGTTTTTTTCACACTTTGGTTGGGTTCTATTTCGCTATTACTTTTGATGGGGTTTTAAAACAACCTATGTCATATCGATTCATCTAGCCCAAGTCCCTTTGATTTTAATACTTTATTTCCTCCATAGGGTTTTATTTCCTAAGTCTTGGTTGGCCCCGTGTTTCATCTTTTAAAAAACAACTTATGTTGTTGTTTACCGTTGGCCTAGTGATGTCCCCTCATCCTTTTTAATGAATGTTTTATTTTGCAAAAGGGATCAAATTTGCACTAGTTTTGATCAAATTGCCTTCGGATATCAATGGTTACCTGCCATTGTGTGATCAAAAGCTGCAGGATTTTTACCGATTACGGTATCACAGGAAGGCGCCATGTGTCCTTCTAGGGGATGAAATTGTGTGACCGCTGATTAGCTACCGTTTGATCTCAGTCATTCCCCACCCCGCCATCTCATGATGGCCCCACCGTTGATTGCAATATCACGAGCGGTCGCCACGTGTCTCATCTGATGAAGCTAAAAGAATAAAGGAAATACCATGGAACATTAATTTGGCTTTAAATACATTAAAAGGAAGCTTACTAAAGTGCTCTTAAAATGCACGTGATTCAAATTGATGGATGTTTTATAATCTTGATGGAAAAGTTGCTTGAGGGTTAATGATAGAGCCGATGACTGTGTTGAAGGATCAACGGCTCGAATTTAAATCTGCATCAAATATGTTTGTAGTCATTCGTGCAGCACATGAGTGAGCTTTAATGGCGGATGAGACATTTACTGGCACAATTTGATTGAAATAAAATCAATTCTTCTGCTTTATGTGTGTCACAAAGCATTCAGGTATTTTGCAAAGCAATTTCAGAGCCGAGAGCAAGGTTGTGAACCCTGACAGCCAAAATTTGGGATTTCTATGAAAAGATCCATGAGTTAATTTTTGTGTGTCCCTGTCACTCTATGCTTGAATTAAGGAAAATATTTGTTGTACTTATCATATGGCTTGTTGATAAACATTTTAGGGCTATGGTTTATTTAAATTGTGAGAAATTGCAATATTTTGTTCTGTAATTTCATATCTCTGGTTAGTCCTAGCTATTTGAAGTGTGAAGTTATAAGAAGCCCTAGTTTGTTTGAGATGGCACTACTCAAGCAACATTTTGGCTAGATTGACTATTTAAAAAGAAACTTGTATGATGATTTATTGGATCAATTGCCCTTGTCAATGAATGATAGAAAGAAGGGATTGGTTCAGATGCGAGGGAAAATCCTAGGGGAGAGGTTAGTATACAATTGTTCCAACATAGCCGATGCTAGGGTTCCTCTCACAGGTTTGGAAATGTTCAAATTGTGGTATGGACAGAGGAATTTTCCTCACCCTTTTTCAAATGGATGGATATATGATATGGGGAAGTTGGTGGTACCGAATGTTTTCCATGATGTAGACCTGCTTAGGGTAGTAGCTGCAAGATATGACCCTGTCACATAGGTAATTAGGGATAATGATGGAAAGGTTTTGTTAAGAATTAACAGAGATGATATTCAACATATTTTTTACTTGAGTGAACCAAGTGAGGACTTGGTGCCTCTCAACCTTGAGGAAATGAAGCAGGAATATGCAAAGTTGAAGTCTCTTTTAAGAGCTAAATTACTTCCACCCCATCTAGCGAGGGCACGAGGTTCAAGATTTCATATCAGCCCCAGTGACCAGGAACCTTTCAGATTAAATTGTTTTGCAAATCAGTTTCTGGCCACTTTTTATTCATTGTGTCAGATTTTGGGTTTCAGTCCTAGTGCAGTGATTCCCATTGCATACATGTTCATGGGGGTGCAAATACAACACCCTAACTTCTCTGTCACATATGACTTTTCTTCTTTCTTGGCTGAGAGGATACATGAGGGGATGTCAAAGCTACAAAAAAATGATACTGGCACTCAATTCTTTTGGTATTATATGTTGATGCATATGTTTTTATTCAAGAATGATGACTTCTTCTCTAAGAAGATGAAATTAAGGAAATTGATTGATGGAGAAAGATTTCCAATACAGATATGGGCTTTAGATTTATCTTGTAATAAGGAAATCCCTAGTTATGTGCAATTTGATAATTTTTTTGCTTCCAGATTGAGGGCTAGATTGATGGTGAATGTACCTAAGATTCCTGAGGAATTACATGATTTCCTCAACCCAAAGGGGAGGAAGCCAGAATTAAAAGTCAGCCATAACTAGGGTGACATAATCCCATACCCAGTCAGCACTGTTTTGAGGGTATATGGTTTTCAAGGAGCCCCTCATATACTGCCATACAATGTGCCACCAAGAGTGGAGTTTGTAGAAGTTATGTGGCAAATAGGTTGCATCCATGAGGACAACCTCATAGGGAGGGGTAAGGGAACATTTTTCCCTAATTATACAGTGGTATCTAATTTTTCCTTTTCAAAAGGAGGCTGGGTGCACTTTGAGAAATTCTTTGAGGATTATCGTTTGAGATGTGGTCCAAAGTGGTAGCATGATCCTAAGGGTTTCTTTACCATTTTTGAAAAATAATAAAGGATGGAAAGTTTGTGCATGAGTTCAACTTTCCTGAGGACCTGATTAGAAATGAGTTCAACCTAAATAAGCAGGAGTTGAACCAGGAGAAATGGATAGCTTATGATAAGCTATTAGATATTGTGCACAACATGGATCTAAAATATGATCCACTATTGGAGTTCAGTCCCCACCATAAGAAAATTGATTTTCTGACGGAGAACTTCAAAGAGATTATGGGAACTTTGAGAACCAAAAAAGTAAACTTAGAACTGAGTTTGGGTGTACAAGAACAAGGTGCCAGACCTTAGAAACAAGGCCAACATACCAGCCTACAGAAAAGTGGCCCATTTATAGGAGAAAAAAGGATAGAAGTAGTGATGAGGAAGAAGTAGACAGAAAGTGGAAGAAAATTATGAAGTTTCCTTCACAACCAGGTCCAAAATTTAAAGTGCCTAGGGCAATTAAGATCATTGATTTAGAGTCATCACCAGAAGATAGTCCCCCATCACCACCATCTAAGCCAAGCCCTAAAAGGAAAAGAACTAATCAACCACAGGAGAGTTTGATGGATGAAATTATTGTTACTGATCAAGACATGTAGGTTGGTATGCCTTCCCCTCCTAGGCTAGCTGAATTGGTTTTATCTTATTTAGATATGAAAGGAAAAAGTCTACAAGATGCAAGAATGGAAGCATGTAAGGATTTTCTAGACAACAATGCATTTGTAAAGACTCATGTATTCTTGCAATTGGTATGGAGGATGAAGTTTGAAGAATATCAAAATAAATGTAAGGAGAGAAGAGAACTAAGACCTGACAAGTCAGACCAAGAGAATGATGAGGAAGTGAAAGTTGAATTAATGGAAGAATTTAAGAACTTCACTCCTGAGGAAGGAAAAAATTGGTGAGTCAAGTTGGTGTATTGATTCTACCTGAATGGGACATTGCAGATGTAGTGGACTTTAATTCTATTATGAAGTCCAAGCATCCCTTGCAAGAATCTGAAGAAGAAGTCAAGGCAGCACTTCAAGATTCTACTTTCAGAGAAGAGTATGAAACCTTAGCAAGTTGGGCATTGGCCCCACAAGGGAGAAAACCAAATATTACAGACAATAATCCAAATTTCAGAGGGGGATTAATAATAAAGAGAGCTTCAGAGGCATCAACCACCAAGGCCACTAGTTTAACTGTGAATGTGGCCAAATTGGCCCAAAAGACTACTGAAAGGGAGGAGGCTAAAAATAAAAGCCTAATGGAGAAGTATAACCTTTTGATTGAAAAATACAGCAAGATGCAATAGAGGAATGTTGAGTTGCAAAATGAGGTGGAAAGGTTCAGGTATAGAAAGATTGGGGAGACATCAAGTGCTCTAGGGACCAGTACATTACCTTCCACAGCAGGGTCAGTGCCTCTTGCTTCTCCAATTGTTTCCACATCAGGGTCTCCCAGTTAGAATCCTACCTTCACCCCTTCTTTAGAGGAAATTGATGAAGAAACAAAGTGCTCTATTGATCCTACAAAGAAGCAGCTCTTGCAAAGAATTGATGAGTTACATGCATCTTTGAGGGTAAGTGAGGAGGGATCTCTTTCAAAGAAAAAAGAGATTGTTACTACTATTTTAAGGCATTTGAATGAAAAGGTTAATAATAAATTGCTATCTATACATTCTTTATATTATTTTCTATTAGATACAATAAATAATATTGATAGGGATCAGGAGGTAGTGATACCATTGATTGAAAATTGGATCCCTAGGGCCAGTGATCAAGATGTCATGTATAAGGCCTCAAGGTTTGATAGAAACAATGGGCCTCAATCATTAAAGCCTACTCATGTCTTAGTAAAATCATTGCAAGGTTTTCAGACCTTACCAGATGACTTGAGTAGGAAGATTAGGGAGTTGGTGAAAATTTTCAATGATTGGGGTAACACATTGTTACCTGATATAATTTGATGAGTAGGGGAAAATCAGGTCATTCGAGCAGTTGCACAGTCAAGCAGGTGAGGTCATCAATGATAAAATTAAATTAATTTGTAATGAATCAAATTATGACTTGTAATCTTTTGAAAGAGATGCAAATCAGGTAGCAGTAAAATACACACCTTATAATGCCAAGGTGAATGAGGTAATTAATTTTGACTGGCCGACTAATGAAGAATATCAAAGGTGGGTAAATAAATATCTGACTGAGGAGGAATAAAAGAATGAATTACTAAAGGGTGGTAAAACAGATGTTGCAGTTACAATGGCCTCTGGTTTTTCTTTGATGGCAGTCTCGGCGTGGGTTTCTTGTGGTTTTTTGTTGTTGCCTCAATTTTCCTCAGCTGAGATGATGAACGGGAATATTCTCCAGGATGATGGCTATCGTAACAATTTTTGAAATATCAACAGATGCTTCATTTGGCTGGTGACATGTGTACTTTCTGGCCTGATGCTTGTTTACTCCATTTTCTATAAGAAGGATTTCAAGGCCAAAAGTATGGGTTAGCAAGTTAGATAATTTTTGGTTGAGTCTAGGTGAAGTTGCAGAGAAAATTGTAAATTCTGATGGTTTTAGAGAGATACAATTTAGGTTCTAAGTTATTCTATAATCGGTTTTGAATTCATGGGGATTTAATGTTGTATAACAGTACTAGCATTTGAGTTGAAATGATAAATTCAAACTCATGTCTCTCCACTGTATGTATGCATATCCAAATTTTGAATAAGATGACTAAGGGTTGTTTCACTCATCTCACTATTGTGGTGTGTATAATCCTTATTTTAACTTTAATTCAAGGAATTAATTAAAATGCTTGATTCGGATTATAGGGGGATATGTTTTGTATAAGGATTTGATAAGTAGTATTGGGTGAGAATGCATACTAATGAAATTGTAATGCAATATTGTCAGGGATCTTATAAGTTATATGTTATGTATTAAATCTACCATAAACCTTTAGATGCTTATGAATTTGACTCTTGCAATGGATATATGGCACTAATCTAAGTTGTACTTATTTGTGTAGTTCAATAATTATTTGTCTTTACATAGAGCTTGCTACAAATTGCAAATTAATGAATATATTTTACTATGGATTGTGTTGTAGTTATTTCATGCTCCACATAGTTGACATTATTGGTGAACAACCAATTTTATTCGATATTATCCTATTGTGTTGAGCTATTCAATGGGATTATCTGTTATGTGTTAATGTTTATGATTTTGGTGCAGAGGTTGTAAACACATTAAGGGATCACCCTCCCGGGTCTTGCAGAGCCCAAAGTGTAGGAGGATTTTTAAAGTCCTCATCAATTGGTCTAGGTCTTTCGAGCTTGCCTTGATTGGAATTGGCAATCGGGTATGTGCAGGATCATCATGGGAAAAACAGGCCCTTAAGTGGCAAAAAATTCAAAAAAATCAGAGTTAGGAAACTTGACGTAAAAATTTGAATAAGTTATCTATATTATTTCAAAAATGTGTAAAAATATAATTTGTAGCAAATTAAATGTAGTTTCTAAACTACTAGGTTTATTTAAAATAAAAAGAATTCTATTTGGTGAAAATTTGAAATTTCAATGCAGTAGTACTTAAATTTCATGGAAAAATAAGAAGTAGGTGTCTGTCTGACCACCCTAACCACAATAAAATGATAATATTTTTTTATAAGATTTTAGATATAAGTAGAGGACTCATGTCCCAATGTGATGCATAATTTTTTATATTTTTTTCTAAGTGAATAATTAATTATGAATTTTTTATTACAACTCTTAAAAAATATAGAAACTCGTGTGTCTAACCACCTTAACTTGGTCAAAACTTCATAAAATTCATTTTTTCTTTTTTTAATCCTATAGTATGTGAAGCATAGAATGTGACACATGTTTCAAATTCAAAAAATGTGATAGTGTTTGAAAGCTATAGATATTTTTCAATCAACCTATCAATCAATACTTTTATCGTAATTTAAATAGAAAATGAGTAATAATTACTTATTAAATTCAATGTAAAACATAATTTATATTGGTGGAAAGTTGAGAATCACCTTTAAAAACCCTTTTTGTTTCATCAATTTTTGGTAAAAAAAAGGTCGTCAACCACATACCCTACACCTACCCATCATATTGCCACTTTTTGGCCCATCATGACCCTGCACATATCCAATCCCATAGGTAGATTAGAATACCAACCTAGTTACAGTGTAAAAAATAAGCCAACACCCTCTACCTTTAACCCTAAACCCTAAACCATTAACCCTTAAACTCTAAACCCTTAAACCCTCTACCCTTTATCTCTCTCCCACTCTAAACTCTAAACATTTCCGTGTATTCTTTTATAATTTTCATTATTCTTATTTATTTTACACTTACATTTACAAATACACATACATATGCATTTATTGTTTTCATTTATTTCTCATGTAGTTTAATAGTTTGATCGATTTCATATTATGTGTTGAAGACTTTAGAATTTCAATTACATTAATTTATCAATATGTTGTATCTATAACACTACAAAACCATATGATCTTTGCATTTACACTTGCATTTATAAATACACATTTCTATAAATAGATATAGATTTCTTTAATGATATGTTGCATTTATTTTTCTAGGAGAGCATCCAATAATTGCATTTACATTTAAAAATACATATACATTCATACATACATACATACATATATATATGTGTGTGTGTGTGTGTGTGTGTGTATCATTTATATTCAATATTCAGAAACAACCCATTAGGTCTGCACATGGATAAAAATTTATAAAATTAGATCTTCCATACATGTTTTGTTGAAACTTAGGCTTGAACCTCTCATTTCACATGCTTTTCTTCAAAAAACTCTTGAGGACAGTAGCTATACCTTCTTTATTTCTCATCCTACACCTTATTCATGCATCCTACAATTACAACAGTATCCATGGGGCCTCTTACACAAGCTATAGTAATCACAAAAAGTGTAAGAGCCCCTTTATATCATTTTTGGACTATAAAACCCTCAAAAATAGGGTAACCGAGTTGTATGCAAAGAAATGAAGCTTTCTAACTCAAATCAATGCCTTAAGCCCTCAAATTAGATTCAAATCAAATCTAACACATATCTTTATGACTTGGAATTGATTTCACATCAAAATATGGCTGCATGTGACCGTACAGTGCTGCATAACAGGAAAAATATAGAAATTTTGAAGAAAAACATAGATTTTTGAATGTCAAGAGCTTTTATTTTAAATCCTCAACCATCAACAACCATTACAATAATCACTTTATTCCCTTTTAAAGGCCTTTACACGTCAACCACTGAACAACCACTTCTACAACTAACTTTTTAATCTTTTATGATCACATGAAACATAAAACACACTAATTTCAAGGTTGTTAACATCACTATTGAAATGTTTTAATTTTTTGACCTTTCAAACATTAAAAAGTACATCATTACATTAATTATGTAATGGCACAAAAATTAAAAAAATCATGAATTAATTATGTAACCACATAATTCAAATATAATTCTATCAAGAAATTAATACCAAATAGATAGTATAATCGCATAGCTTATACATTTCATGTCATTGATCTTATTCTTCATCCAACTCTTTGTTTGTATCATCTGATCCAGATTCAACATTGTAACGATTGGTCATATCATCATCGTCATCATCGATATCAGTTTTGATAATTTCATCATCCACACGAATATCATCTTCATGAACATTAACTCCTACATCATCATGATCTATTTCCTCCTCTTCGACATTTTTGTCAGGGACATCATCAACTAACTGTTGGTCGTGATCATCATCTACATCATCTTCTAGTTCTTCGGTATCTTCTTCTTCCACCACATTATACTTTATCAGCCTTCCTCTTGGATCATGTCTAACAACAAATGACCAACCCGGTTTACCTGGAACCTCTAAGTAAAATACCTGCTCACATTGGCTTGGAAGAACAAAGGGCTCATTTCTAGCTCGCTCGATAAACCTTGTATTAACCATGGTAAATCCATTATCATGTTCAATAACAATTCTCTCAGGATCATTTTCATTCAATCATAGCCTATACCATAGGATGATGAACATAATTAATCTGAAGGACTTAAAGTCACACTCAAGTATATCATCCAAAATCCCATAGTATCAATTTTATGAGACTTCTAGATGTATGTCGCTTCTAGATGAAACATTAGTCACCTGAAATACTATAGTTATACTAGAATCACAAGTTTTCTTCATGTCATCCAACATTTTGATTTGAAATTTATGACCATTGCACCACATAGCCTTGTGGTGTTTCACCTGCAATATGTCAAACACATGTAAAAATTATTGCAATATTGTCAGTTGATAAACATATTTATTCTTGGCTGAATGTATGCAAAGAAAACAATCTCAACATATATATACATCAATATAATTGAAAATAATTAAATAATATGGGTGATTCATATATTTATACGTACATGTTTATCTCTTAAACCATATGCTAAATCAATTTGCCTTTGTGTAACATTGGAATCTCCATTACAATGAGCTTCTTTAACCAATGAAGCCACACCTTCCCATATTAATGCACGACCAGATTGTTGACATCGTTCAAACCATACCATCATCCAATCAAGATTTTTGGCGATGTACAAATGCAGTGCATCCCACTCTCAACCAACTATATCAAAAAAAATTGAAATTCACAAATAATGTATAATTAGTTAAATATCACAGTATACGACCTTAATTTATAATTGATATATATTGAAGATTAAAAATTAAATAAGTACAATATACATAAAAAACTATATGTAAAATTTATTCCAATTAATCTCCATGACCATTTTATAATTACCTCTCACTTTCCTTAATCTACCTTTCCCCATCAGGTACTCCCCTTCAAATTTTTTAATGGAGTTGGGATCCCAAATGCGATCTACATAGATCTTTGCTGCAAACTTAGGAAGATATTCACTAATGTACACCATGGTCTAGTATACCATATATCCCTCCACCATAGAATCCTCAGGATGTGCTCTTTGTCTAACCAAAGCCTTCAAAAATTTCAAGTGTCTCTCAACCATCCACATTGACCTCAGGTGTATGGCATCCACATAATTCAATCTCACAACCCGGTAGTATGAGGGTAGTGTTCTTGGTGCATTGAAAAATGTCGTATGTAGACACTTTTTCATTTCACACATTAGACGAAATTTTTCTCTCTCCAATAATTTATATCTTTTATGGATTTCTTTAGATGACAAGCTTACTCCACAAGTGATCTTAAGGTGCAAAAGATTTTAAATAAAACTATACAAGATATTACATAACAAGTAAAAAAATGGCAATTATATGATGTATACAATGAATCGAACAAATCTCGCTACTTACCTCATGTATTTTCCAAGATCATATATAACTTGCTTGACATTGTTGTCAAAGTTGTCTGGGAGAGATAGAGGTAGAACGTACTGCAACAATTATAAAATGATCTTTTCATTATTTTTCCAAAAGTAGTAAACATAGTACACTGAAAATTACATGTATTATACAAGTGTATATAATATACAAGAATAATTACCTTAATGAAGGTATGCCAATCATGTGTTTTCATCCCTAACCCAAATTCACCTTTCTTTGTTATTATATTGTTTATACTTGCAACAAATCCTGTGGGAAATCAAATTTTTCGTATGACTTCTTTTATAGCATTGATTTGCTACTCATTTAATAACCAAGGAAGGCCACTTATATTAATTTGGTCTCCATTTCTATTTAATTGAATGACATTTTTCATTGCATGATTGGCTTCCTGGATGTCACTACAATTTTTGATAATTTTTTCTTTGTCATGCCTTCCATCCAATATTTTCCATAACATTTCTGTTATATTATTTCCGATATGCATTGTATCAAACAAATGCACAATTTGTAGCTGCTCGTAGTAGGGCAACCTACTAAATTGTCTGGGATAACTTTTCAGTCCTTATGGAAGCCGGCCATTAATTCCTTGATGACCTTCATGAAGCATATAAGTTAAACAAATTAACAACGACAATCATTGTAAAGTACAACATGAGTAAACACAACACAATATAAAAATATAAATTCAAAACATATTATATGTGATAGATAAAAAATTTGATCTGATGTATAATCTTGATGATTAATTCTATTATATTCCAACTTCCATAGGTGAAGTGTCATTCTTCGCAGTTTTGATGTAGTCTCCTCTTTCCCATTGAAAAGATTTTTTTTAGTAGTTCAATACTTATGATTTCTATGGAGGAAGTGCCTATACTCATCAAACTCCTACTTTCCTAAACTTGTTGAACAATGAGATTTCATTTTTGGACCACAAATTGGACATGTAAATTTTCCCTTTGTTTGAAGACTTCCAATTTCATATATAATTGGATTAAATATGTCAATTTTTATAATTATATATAATGAATAGATTATTTTTAAAATATGCATGATATCTACTTCATCAAATTAAATATTGTTAAAGTGCAGTTGAACGTTATAACATACCACAAAAATGTGTTAGCCCTGGGGCATCATGAATTGTCCATACAAGCATTGCATGGAATTGAAATTGTCTTTTTCCTATTGGTCTAGAGACCTCATACATAGTGATGCCATTCCATAACTTTAGTAACTCATCGATAAGAGGCTCGATATATACATTCATATCTTTAACTTGGTACTTACCTAGTTGAAAGAACATAAACATTACATAATTATTATAACCATTTTACTACAATATATATAAATTAATGTACATGACTATTGAATGAAAAAAATACAAGTCATTATGCAACAAATAAGACAAATGAGATCCTACTATGTTAAAGAAAATTGATGTAAACAAATCCCTGGAATAATCATTGACAACATTATGTGCTCCCTCTTTATTGACATCCATGGAGGAATGTTATGGTTGATAACAAAAATAGGCCACACCAAGTAAATAGATCTCAGCTCTCCAAATGGATTGACACCGTCCGTTTCCAATGAAAGCCTGAGATTACGAGGTTCTTCTTTAAAGTGTGGCCATTTTTCCTCCATATCCCTAAATGAAAAACCATCCGCAGGCATTCAAAGAATGTCATCTCCACTTATATTCCGTGCATGGTAATCCATCAATTGCGCTAAGCTTTCACACCTAAATAATCGTTGCATACGTGGAATAATAGGAATATAACGAAGAACCTTGCGAGGCACCTTTTTTGTTACTTGATCTGTTTGATATCTATTGATATACACCCACTAGCTTTATGATAGCACTTGACCATGGTTGTCTTATTAATTTGATAATTTGAGTCTTTGTTTATTTGATGGCACCAATTCAATGTATTGTTTAATAGAATATTATACATTTTTCATCCTTTATTTTAAGAAAGTATTTAAACCAACAATAATTAAAACATGAAAAAGATGACATATATGACATACCTTAACATCCGTGAGATTGCTATGTTGGATAAACCATTCATAACCTTCAAGTTCACCAACAACAATACAACATAGAGAAGAGTTGTTTGGGAGCCTTCATAAAGGGGCTCATATGCCTTCTCAAGTATAGGTAAATCATGAACATCATCAAAGCTCATCTTGGATCATCATGACGTACTCTACCACTAACGTGTGGTATGTGGATCAAATTTATTTTGTACCCATCATCTCAACCATTTTTCCGGGTGTACTTATCATCTTCTTCCATGCGATCATTAACTTCATTCATTATTCACAGCCCATATCTCGTCCGCCAGTAAACCACATTCTCAATAATGCATAACCATATCATCTTCCCACCCCACCCTTTATAATAACGATAGACACCAAATAAACCAATATGATCATGATCGTTGGATTATATATATATATATATATATATATATATATATATATATATATATATATATAATTTTAAAATGATATAAACATTTACAAATTCAATCACTATAAACACATATAATGAACAACTTACCAATGGAAGATAATCATGCCCCCCTTCAATGTGACCATGTTTCCTACAATGTTTCTCAGTTGTTTTGATTAAAATTCATCTCGTCTTTAAGCCCTTGCAATTATTGCAAGGAAAATAACATTTCCCATCACCCTTTCTTTTCAATCTAGCCCACAATCTATCAAGTGTCTCTTCATTTTTTTCTGGACTAATATTATCTAACATGATTTTTCTTTACCAAGCTTGACTATTTAGATCTTCAAAAAATATCAAACTCATGTTCCAATAATTTTTATTCATAGACAGGTAACAAAATCTAATAATTTTGATATTTTACACCAAAAAATTTGGCATGCAACCACCCCTGCAAAAGAGAAGATAGTCTGAAGTTAATGACCCCAAAAAACACTTTAAAATGCTAATTCCAAAACTTATTAATTTCTGATTTTACTATGATTTTCAACTATTAAGACTCCTAAAATTAGAATATTGAACTTGATCACAAACTTCCTACAATGATGGAGGTAGCGAGATAGTAAGAGAAAGTGACCTATTCCTAAGGAGCAACAAGTCAGAATCATCATTGCTAATGTCAATACGGATTTATCCTTTTAGTTAAATATTCAATGTGTCACTTCTTATGACGAGCTTATCCCTAGGGCCCTCAACACTGAGAGAGCCCCAATTGCACAAGGAAACACACACTAGTAGAATTTGGCAAATAAATGACTAGGTGACAAAATTTTAGTCACAACAACTAAAAATGACTAAATTATGCTCATTTTTTGCAACTCAGCTATAAATGAGTAAATAAATTACTAGTTTGGTAGTTGATTAAAAATTATTTAGTCACACGAATAAAAATGACTAAATAGTTAGTCATTTATTTAGTCACAATCCATTTGAATAAATCATTTAAGGAATCAAGAATATAGCCCACCAAAACACTCTAAAAATTTAATAAACATACCCTAAAACTTTTTTCAAAATCTTATTTTTAGGCGTAGCCCACTAGAATGGAGTTTTCATTTTAATAAACATACACTAAAACCTTCATCAAAACATTATTTTCAAGCATAGACCACCAAAATGGAGAAGTGTTTCCATAAAGAATGAAAGAGAATGGTGAGGAGATGTGCATGAAAGGAGGCATAGGATTCATTGCTGCTTATCCCATTCTTGCTCTGCTCAACAAATCTTACATTGTTCCTGCTACTATTTGCAATCTAGGTATTTACTTGACATATATTTGCATAATCTCAAATTCCTTTAGAGGCATTTGAAGTATCAATGTATCCTATATAGGGTTTAGAATAATTTTTTTTAGCTAAATAAATAAATAAATGATGTATTTCCCTGTAATTAGATAATGTGGAGATCTCTTAAATCTGCCTCAACACACTATCCTCTTTGGCATTGTATTCATTACTCCAGCTACTAGGGTTTTTCATGTGACATCTTTAATATTTTTATGACCGTGGCTTTTAAATAGATCTAAGTCTTTTCTTTAATCCTTTTCATGGTAACCCTTAAGTTTCATAATCCACCTTCAATCTCTTCTAAGAATGGTGTATTAAGCTAGAATGCATAGTATGCATATAAAGCAAGTCCTTCATACCTTCCATTGTTCCAAACCACCACTCACTGCCTTGCTTAAAATGTTGCCTCTATAAGCACAATAACATGTTTTAAAATCATGGTTGCCAGTGATTGACCATTAAGGTCACCACTTTTATCATGAAGATACAATGTTATTTTTTTCTTCAAACTCAAGGCATTATGCAAGATAATATTGTGAATTGTTTGGTGTGTACGATTTGATTTTCTTGCACATTTATTGCTTTTCTAGCTTCCTTTAAGACTGGGTATTGCACCCTCAGCTACAATCTCAAACATCTCACTCACTATCACTTGAAGATTCCTTTCATGGGCATCCTTCTATAAAATCAAACTATGCCCTATAGATTGCCTACTTACTACAGGGGACTCATTGTTTCATGGTATTGTAGTTCTTAAGATCCTTCAACCTTATTAACACTACTTCACAGTCCACAAGGTATTATTCACTATTCTCTCATCTTTGATAAGTCTCAAAACACTACTCAAACATGCAATCCACTACCTCCATTATACATTTTAATGGCTAAGAAGAAACATTGAACCTATGATTACCACTATTAATTCTTTTGGAAAGTCAATCCCTGATTGCATTTTCCTTGTCTAACACTACCAAAAGCATTTGAAAAACCCTTAAGGTCAGCAAGGGGGTAAGGAAAATCACTGTTAAAATCTCCACTTTACTATGCAAGGTTTTAGTTTTATCATCTTGTCACTGCTCAGCCTCTTTTGACTGTCACATCTCAAGTGACTATCATTCTTCTTACCGTAGATTGCATTTACAAATATCACTAAGCTACATAGTGTGCTTGTTATTGGCTACAATCTTTAGATTGTAAGATTTTGTTATTACCTACAATGTCTCAATCTTTCTGGTATTGCAACCTCACTAATCCACTATAGTTATTGTTTATGTTTCTACGGAGGCCTAGGGTTTTTACCCTAATTATGCTCTTACCAATTCTTTTGTTGGTATTAAAAAACAACCTTAAATCTTGGGTCAAAAAATTAGTTGTCTTGACAAAGTTATGGTATTATCTTGGATTTTATCCTAGAGTGTGTGGGAATCTTGTGTTTGATCATTAAGGTATGTAAACCTGATCAGGGAAATGTATCCTATATATCATGGGTCTTGCTCTAATACTTTCCATATTGGCTATTAGCAAATCACATTATTATAGTTTGCAGTAACCCAAGATTGCATTCAAGTATTTAACAAACTTGGTTTGTAGTTTAAGCTATACACTTTTAAGTAACATTCATAAGGTTTAGAAAATCTTGATCACTCTTTAGAATAGCCCATTAAACATGGGTTGTGCTTGAATGCACTACATAATTGATATACCACAACCACTCTGCATATCAACCAGAGTTATAGGCTCTTTATTACAGCAAGAGGTAATCACTCTTCGATCATGCTATAATTACATCCTAACCTATTAAACTTGAGACAACTTGAATGCACCCAATGATGATTGACACCTACATTATACAACCTTGTTAGAAGATTAATCTTTACTTGGTAAAGGTTATTCTTTAATTGTAATTATTTATTAACTTGTAGGAATATTCCAAAGGAATCCCTACAAGTCTTTTGTCCTTTTTGTCATCTCACATGTGTAGGGATAAACTATTTTAATTCCTTTATTAAGGAATATTTGTAACCACCTCCTTAAGAGGTGACACTTTACACACACATAGATGAATGGGTGGCATTCATTTAGGTTGGGAGTTACATTATAACTCCTTTCACCTCCTACTTATTGGGGGTGCCTCTCCTCTCATTCTTCAAGGCTCATTTTAGAAGCAAGCTAAGGTACAGGCTCTCTCTTTGTAATTTATTCTTTAGGCATTTTGCCTCCATTCTCATAATATTATAGGGGTTTTTCTTATTTTCCCCTTAACAAATTCTTGTGTCTCTAAGGTGGTGCTTGGTTTGGCTGTGGTTGTCTCTTTCCTTCAAACGTTTCTCTTTATTAGTACTTTTTTCCATTGCTCTTTTTTTATTTCCTTTCATGGTATCAGAGCTTGGTATTACTAATATTTTGTGAGCTACATTGTTGAAGGTTTACCAGATTTTTCAACACACCATTGGAGGCACTCAAAGAGAAAAAGAGAAGAGCCAAAAGTCTAATCTTGTTTTTTGTTTGATATATTTTTCTAACCATTGTGCAGGATTTCTTATCTAAATATTTCTAAGTTTTTCAAATTTCAAATTTGTGCAATATATTTTGCATGCATGATTTATTTATTTATTTTTGCATAAAAATTTAAAAATCCATTTTTTGCATATTAAAATTTTTGTAAAAAATCAATTTTTTTAGGGGCTCTAACTCTAGTTCAGAAATTATTTTTAGAAAAAAAAGCTAATCTATTTTTTTTGCAAATCTGTATATTAGATCTGTAAAAAAAAATCCATTATAATTTGTATGCATGTTTATTTTTTTGTAGATTTTTAGAAACCCTCAAATAAAGGATTATAGTTCAGTCTTTTTAAAAAAAAAAATTATTTATGTATGTCATAATTTGCATGTTCAAATTTCTGTAAAAGAAATCAATTTCTGTAAATAAATTTGTTTTTTTTACGGATCTAACCCTAGTTCCAATTTTATTTTATTTTTTAAAAAAAAGACTAATCTGCTTTTTGCAAATCTCTAAAAAAAAAAATCTCTATATTTTGCATATTTGCATCTTTGCATGTTCAAATTTCTGTAAAAAAAAATTATTTTTTTAAGCTCTAACCCTAGTTTAGAGATCTTTTCAAATAAATCAAATAAATCTTTCTTTTTCAAACTTGACACCTTCTTACAGAAGTTTTTTTTTAAATAATAAATAAATATTTAAAACCCAAATTTGTATGCATACAGTAAATAATAAATTCAAATAAAAAAACTTTTGCAGCCCTTGCCCCTCTGTTGCTCGAACCATGGCTTTTTGTTGTAATCTTGGCCCTTGAAAAAGCTGCTAAATATCCCCTCTGGCCTGCTGCTTCGTCTCTCAAAACCCTTGCTGCTGCTTCTCCTCACACTTCACCTCTTACTTGCCTCTTTTCTATTTCCTTTAAAAAAAAAGCAGAGGGAAAAGAGGTAAAATCTCTTTTGTTTAAAACAAATATTTCATTTTAAATGAAAAATCTTTCCCTCCCACATAGGAGGTAAAAGTTTCTTTTTATGAAAAATGTGTTTTTCCTCTTTTTAAAGAATCTTCCTATTTTTAAGGTTTTAAAAAAAAAGTTTAATCTTTTAAATCTTTCATTTCATATTTATTAGTTTATAACTTTAAAACTTTAATGTAGTTTTATTTATTAGTTTTAAATTAATATTATATAACTTTAGTAATTTTTCATAATTTATATTCTTAATTTAATTTTATATTTAAATCAATTAATTTTTTTAAAAATCTAATTTATATTGATATTATTTAATTATATATCTTTTTAGATTGATTATTTTACAAATATAAGATATTTATTTTTTCTCTAATTAAAAGGAGATTGTTTTTAATCAAAAGTGGTATTTTTTTTTGTAAGCAAATATTTACAATACTTATTATTTTTCTCATAAAGTTGTGATTTTTTATTTTTTTGCAATCATGTCAACTTTAATTCCTGAAATTAAATTAAATTCTTCTAACTATCATTCTTGGAAGGCTCACATTTCTTTCATTTTTCGATTTAAACATCTTTTAGATGTATCTACAGATCCTAAATCTAAACAAGGTTCGTCTGCATCCAAAGATGAAATTAAAAAATGGAATCTCAAAAATGAAGAAGCCCTTGGCCTCATAGGTATCTCCATGTCACCCGAACTTTATGTTCACATTGGGACATGTACAACTACCTATGAAGCATGGAACAAACTCAAAACGATTTATGATAGTACAAATGAATCAAGAAAAATTCAAATTCAAGATCAACTTGAAGATTTGAGGTATTATGATTTTAAATCTATAGATGAATTTTTATTGAAATTTGATGCTTTAAATAGTCAATTGGATGGTTTAGGAGTTAAATTAGATAATCTTAGATTAATTCATCTTATTCTTAAAAAGTGTCTTCCTAGACAATTTTAACAATTCATTACTAATATTCATGCTCAATTAGCTATTCCTTCTTTAGCTACTCAATTAACTTATGATATTTTTCGTGATTTATTAAGACAAGAAGAGGCTAAGTTAATTCAGTTTGGTACTCTTAAGTCTAATGAACATGCTTTCTTGTCTAATCATAAGCAAAATTTTAAACCTCAATCTAAACAACAACATTATAATTCCAAACCTCATTATAATAATGACAATGATCCTAGAGAGTTTAACTCTTCTAAGAGACCACATTGCACTTATTGCAATAAGGATGGTCATTGGAAAAATACTTGTTTTAAAAAGAAAAATGAGAAAAAGCCTATGAATCAAAATAATCAACAGTTTCATAACAATGGTAATCAATCTAGACATGCTTTTACATGTATTTTTAATGTTTCTAAACCTTTTGAATGGGTTAATGATTCAGGTGCATCTCAACATGTTACTTCACATAAAAAGTTTGTTTTTTAAATAACTTCACAAGTACTTTATTATTGGACTTGATCAACCCAATAATAGTGTACTTGTTTTACTCAATTATATTTGGAATATAAAAAGGGGATATTCATGTAGTCATGAATGCATGAATAACGTCTTAAATGACTTATTTATACTTAATAATTATTCTCTTCATAGTATGTATTTCCCATTATTCCATCACAATTTTTTTTTAATATTATTATCATTATTATTTATAACGTAAGGTGGATTGATTTTTGGTTTGAGAAATTATCATTCTCTCTACCTAAGTCTTGATCTATTGCAATATTTAAAACAAACCTAGTGTTTCCTTCTCAACTACAATTATGTTGTTTTGATAAAGGGAATTTGATATTTTATTGTGTCTCATTAATATGATATTATGCCTTATTGGTAAATTTGGCTTTTTGATGGATTTATTTCATCTATATTTTTGCAAATTAAAAGCTCATTGGAGTATTTTCCTTCTTGATGGATTTATTCCATCTATATATGTTTTGCAAATTAATCACTTTATCAAGTCTCAATGGAGCCTTTATATATTTATTTTATGCGCTGGACGCATTTGCAGTAATGTTGCATAGGGAGCCCTATCTATAATGAATCTTATATTTTATCAAGTCTCATTGGAGTTTTGGGACCCATGGAAAATATTTCCATCCACTTTGATGGTATGCACTTACTTATTTATGATGAACTTAGATCTATTTTCTTAATTGATGGGGATCAAGTTCTTGAAACTCTTATGTTTCATTATTTTATTGAAGGCAATATGGTTTTTAAAACCATCTTTAGGACTAATTTTCAAAGTCCTTTATTATTAATCTTGATACAATTTCCCTTTACAATACAACAAATGATGTAGTGAGAGGAAACCTAGAACTATTATTGCAATGTCTAGATATATTGACATTTTATAATTTGGGTTATCCTTTCTTTCTATCTCATGGTTTCATTAAAAGTAAAAATGATCCAAATTTATATATTAAGCATAGTGAAAATGATATTGTGATTATTATTTTATATGTTGATGATTTAATTGTCACTTCTAGTTCTAACATTTTGCTTAGTGATGTTAAGTCTCAACTCAATCAACAATTTCAAATGAGTGATCTGGGCCTATTACATTATTTTGGGTATACAAATTTGGAAAACACCTAAAGTGTTGGATTGGTTTCTAGATTTATGTCTAAACCACAACAAACTCATTTTAAAGTTGCAAAAAGAATTTTAAGATATGTTAAAGGCACTCTTAATCTTGGTCTCTTTTACGATTCAACTTGTGATTTTTCTATAAAAGGTTATACTGATTTAGATTTAGGAGGTGATCCCAATGATGGGAGATCCACTTGTGGTTATTGTTTCTTTGTTGGATCAGGTGTAATCTCATGGAATAGTAAGAAACAACAATCTACTTCTCTTTGTTCTATAGAAGTTGAATATAAAGGTTGTACAAATGCATCTAAAGAAGCACTATGGTTAAGAAGATTACTTGAAGACTTGGGTCTACCTCAAAGGATCCTACTCCTTTATATTGTGATAATCAAAGTGCTATTGCTTTGGCAAAGAATCCAATTTTTTTTTTTTTTTCCAAACACATTGCTCTTCAACATCATTTCATTAGAGAGCAAATTGAAGACAAGCAAATTTCTCTTTTGTATTGTAAAGGTGAAGATCAAGTTGCAGATATTCTCACCAAAGCTCTTTGTAAAGATAAATTTCTCTTCCATTGTAAAAATCTTGGATTACAACCCATTGAAGGGTTTGATGTAACCTCCCAAAGTAAAGCTTAAGGGGGGATGTTAGAAGATTAATCTTTACTTGGTAAAGGTTATTCTTTAATTGTAATTTTTTATTAACTTGTAGGAATATTCCAAAGGAATCCCTACAAGTCTTTTTTCTTTTGTCATCTCACACATGTGTGAGGATAACTTATTTTTTAATTCCTTTATTAAGGAATATTTGTAACCACCTCCTTAAGAGGTGACACTTTGCACACACATAGATGAATGGTGGCATTCATTGAGTTGGGAGTTACATTATAACTCCTTCTTCTCACCTCTACTTATTGAGGTGCTTCTCCTCTCATTCTTCAAGGCTCATGCAAGCAAGCTAAGGCTGAAGCTCTCTCTCTTTGTATTATTCTTTAGGCATTTTGCCTCCATTCATAATATTGGGGTTTTTTCTTGTTTTTTCCCCTTAACAAATTCTTGTGTCTCTCTTGCTTTGGTGGTGCTTGGTTTGGCTACTTCAATTTATTTGGTAATATCTTTCCTTCAAACAATTTCTCTTTATTAGTACTTTCCATTTGCTCTTTTTATTTCCTTTCAAAACTGAGATTAACTACATTATATGAGTGCCTCCATTTCTATCACAACATAGCCACATTAAACTTGGGTCACACATAGATGCATCCTATATTTTATAGCACAATTGTGCCACATGACCAATAGAGTTATGGATCACATAATTACAGTCACAAAAATTTTTTCCTTAGTTTGATCTTGTAATTCGATTCCACACGACTAAAATCTGAATGGCATTACAAGGGCTCACGGTAATCGATGAGATGTTGCTTTAAAATATGATTTTCAAACCTGGAACTACAAATCTAACTTCACAAGTGAATTCTACAAAAAGATAATTACTACCCTCAACCTAGCGATATCTTGAATTTTTTTGATTTTTCCCAAGAAAATTGTCCTTACTTCTCCACAAACTGTCTCAAGTAGAGAAAAACATTGTCGCAATAAATCAGGTGCAAACTCACTTTTCTTTATGTTGGCCACAATTTGATTTTTTTTCTATTTTTCATGTTTGTCAAAATTTTGACAAAACTGATAGTCGACATTTTGACGAAACCCAAGTTCATCAAAATTTCAACGAATGTTGGGGATAAACTTTCAAAAAATTGAAAATTACACATCACATTTTACAAGCACCCGACGATACATCAAATTATACATATTCTATTGGACATTTTCATCATATTTTGTAGTCAAATGAGTTAGTGCCATGAATCAGGCAAAGAACAAAGCAATATTTGACATTTCTCCTCCTAATCAATTTTGACACCAACTAATGCCAATTGAGCCACCAACATATTGAATGCTTCCATGTGGTATGTGATTCATCCACTCTCTTCCATTCTCAAGGAATACAATTTCTTCCTCAAGAAAATATTGTTCACTAAATATTTGGCTTAATACATCTCACCGAGTTTCTTCCATAGTTTCTCTGGAGAGGTCTCTTTATAGACATTTATTATAAAAAAGTATTTCAAGCACAATCTAATTAGACCCTTGGCCTTTTAGTCCATAACATCATATTGAGCAGCCAAAGTAGGATCTATAGGCCTTGAAACTTTCTCATTGATAGCATTCCATAGATTTCGATCTATCAACAAATCCTCCATCTTCAACTTCTATATCTCAAAATTATTTCTAGAAAATTTATCCACCACTATTCCCCCAAATTAACTTGTCATCTAAAAATTCTTGCAACAAGATCACAAAGTGTCTTATGCACAAGCTCCCACTCAAATCTAGATTAGTTCAAAAAACCCAACAACCCACAACTGAAACCAAAGGTGATCAGGCTCTGATACCACTTATAAGGAAGTTAAGGTAGTGGAACAACTTCCTATAGTAATCTTGAGAGGATAATAATATAAAAATTTATATATTTTCCAGTTATAGAAAATTTAAAAAAAATAAACATAAATATCATGCATACCACAACATAGTGATTTACATGGGGAAAACCCTTTTGGGAGAAAAAAACCATACTCCAAAAGTCGTCCAATATACTATTTAGAAATCACAAAGATTACAATATACTTGCAAAGCAAGCTTCTCATAGGAGTATCACCAACTAGAGATCTAGAAGAAAAATGACCACTATCAGACTCTCAGAATACATTAGAATACATAGTCATAATACAATGCCCTCATAAAATAGGGTTTCCTTCTAGGGAAAGTCAAGCTAATAAAATATCAGCTACCAGATCTAAGACCTAATGATGAATAGTCCAGATTTATAATAATAATAATATATAAATTAAACTTGTTTTTTGAGGGCATTTCCTCCAGACCCCTTATGAGGGGGAAACCCCCCATGTGCCCCCAACATGAATGTATCAATAGTACCTTATATAATTGCAACTTGAGACACATTTTCCCAACGTGAATATCAGACTTTTCTATGGTGTGTCATGAACGTCTTTAACATGGCCACCTAGCATAACACAATTTTCTTGCAAGGGATCCATGTGTTTCAGGAGTGTTTAGCATAATACGCATTCCTAGCCTTGTGGAACCTATCATATTGCATGGAAACCTAGCATAACATAGCTTTCTAGCCAGGAGATCCATGTAGCTCATGAGTGATATGGCATAACACAACTTTCTAGTCCTCATGAGGGCATCCTCTTATCTGACACTTATTTGATGGACGAAGTTTAGTATTTGAGATAATTTAGGATTGAGTTCTCTTTGCCTTACTCAAATCTCTTTTAGTACTAACATGTTATTTTTATTGTGTCTTTTTGTGTGTCTTATTCATGTTTGTATTGTTTTTGCATTTTTTGTGTTCATTTTGTTGTCATATATATGTTATACATTATGTCATGTTTTTTCATCGTGTATGCATTTTGTTTATGACATGTATTCTTGTGTATGTTGTCTTGCTACATATCATACATAAGTGTGTTCCTTTGAGCTCATGTTGGTTTTCCATGAGATATTAAAGGAAGATACCAAAATATTATTGAGTGATATCAATCCACAAGAATTAATTCCAAAGAACCAATTCTAACATAAGAAATATACATGTAAATCATCTTTCACCACCTTGATGGTAGATGGGTGACTAGATATAATAAAAAAATCATCAACATAGAGAACCAAAAATGTGAGAGTATCATCCTACTATAGAATGTATACATTCAAATTAAAATGGCATCAAGTGAACCCAACTATTAGAAGGAAGAAGTCCATCTTGGCATACCAATCATTAGGGACTTGTTTGAGGCCATAGACAGACTTCTGAAGACAAAAAACAAGTGAAGGATCTTGTATGAACCCCTATGGATGCTCCATTTATATTTACTCTTGAAGGTAATTATGAAGAAAGACACTCTTCACATCTATTTGATGAACCTCCCAATGATGGGTTGCAACTATAGAAAGGAAATTTTGGATGGAATTAATTTTGGAAACCGGTGTAAGAGTCTCAAAGTAGTCAATTTGTAGAACTTGGGAGAATTCTTTTGTAACCAAGTGAGTCTTATGATTGTCAACCGACCCATCTACTACAAAAAAAATTGATAGATCCACTTGGATTGAACAAGTTTCCTTCCCTTGGGAAGAGGGACAAGATTCCATATGTGATTTATCTCTAAGGAATTATACTCTTCCTTCATAGTATCATCCCACTTGGAGATACCTGAATCTTCTCAAAAATATTATGGATCAGAAGTTGAAAAAAAAAAAGATATGCAACTTGTTTAAATTTTACCATGTTCTATTATATGATGGATCACTAACCCAATCATTTTTTGACTCAAATGTTTGACGAGATCAAAGAGGTGCTACGGTAGGATAATTTTGGGTAGAATCATTAACCTTTGAATGATGACCATGAGAGGAATTTGAATCTTCATCATCATTATTTCCATCTAGCATGGAGAAACAAGACTCCCATAAAGATAAAGAGGATTGAGATCCTCTAAACAACTGCCATCATGATGCAATATGTCCAATCTAATAGTGGATGGAGTGGTAGTAGAAGAACTAGAATAGCTTTCCTAAAAATGAAAACTCGTCTTATTTAGAAACTCATGAGTGGTGGGATGGAGAATCCTATAACCTTTGACATCATCTAGGTACCAAAAAAATATGCACTACTTACAAAGTGGATCCACAGCCTTGCATTTCTCTACTAGAATTTCGGTAATGAAAGAGAACTAAACACTCTAAAGTGCTTAGCTATGGGTTTTTGACCTATCCAAGCTTGAAAAGGAGTGATCCCCTTCACAACTTTGTGAGGAACTTGATTCTAGATGTAACACACAGTTGATAGCCTCTACTGAGTATTGAGATTCTAAATATTCAGAGTGTATCATACAATTTAATATCTCCTTTAAGGACCTATTCTTAAATTTGTGAAACCATTCTATTGATGATTGTATGGAACTATGTGTTTCATTTTAATACCTTCTAAAACACAAATTTATTCAAACTATGGTTGACATGTTTTCCCCCACTATTTGTATGCAAAACCTTGATGAACTTCCTTGATTATTTCTCTTTAAAAGCTTTAAAATCTTGAAAATACTCAAATACCTCATACTTCTCTTTGAGAAAGTAAACCCAAGTATATCTAGAAAATTCATCAATAAATGTCAAGACATATCTAGCACTAGATTAAAGGTGGTTGTGGAAATGGTCTTGCCAAGTCACTATGTACCAAATCCAATAGTTGTGTATCCCTCCATGCTTTTCCTTTATTTTATTTTTCTTTAAGATTCTTAACAAGAATGCACCTTTGGTAAACTCCTTTAGAAAATTAGATAGAAGGAAATCCTAAAACCATGTCTTGTTGACTGGGCCATTACAAGTAATGATAGTTCAAGTGGCCAAACCATTGGTGCCACAAAAAACTCATCTCATCTACATGAGTGAGTAATTTTGTTTTAAAGGAGAGTAAAGAAAAAAGTGCGAAAATTGATATAGTTTGGATTGATGATATACCTTTCCCATGGCAACTACAGACCCAAGGTTCCACATAAATGAAGGGAAAGACTTCATTGTTGAATTTGTAAGATCTAATGACAATCTTTCTAAACCAAAAACATAAAACGTGTGGATAGATTGGGATAAATATAGAAAAAGTGCCAACTATAGAGAGATGTAAAAACATAATATATAAAATGTACATGTAATATAATAAGAAAGTGTTTAGAAACTTCATGTAAGGCATAAAATTAAGATAGATAATCTTACTTAAGCATGTGATGATAAGTGTGTAAAAAAAATAGTGTATGTATATCTCAATCTTTTTTATCCTTTTTGTAAACTATAATGTATATATATATATATATATATATATATATATATATATATATATATATATATATATATATATTGCTACTGTATGGAGTCACTTATTGTCAACCATTAAGGTGATATTTAGTATAAGTGGAAAGTTTGAATATTATATGATCCATGAACTATACTATTATAATAATATTGAGTTGTACAATAAGGTTAATTAAATCTAAAGGTTAAGAATTTTCTTATTGTAATTGAGTGTATATAGTCATATGATGTTCTAATGAATATAGTGTTGTCAACTATATTGAGTATGACTTGGGTATTGTTCATGCATAAAGAAAGTTTATAATTATTTTGTAAGTCTTTTAGAGTCTTAAATAGTTTTTATGTGGCCTTTTTTATGCATGTGTTCCAATTAAGAATGATTTCATAAGATAATATTATTACAATACTTGGTATCATTGAATCATGTTATAGGACATCACTCAACCATATTAAGGCTTTACATAATTGTTGCATTGAGAAGATATTTTGACTATTTTTACCCTATGGTATGATATGATTGGATTTATTTTATATTGATTACGTTATTATGCATAATTTCTATGTATGGATTTGACTTGGAAAAAGTTGGTAAATAATGGTATGAAACCTTAGATATAGGAATTTTTGTATGTTCCTTGAGTGATTATTGTGAGGAGAACTGAACATGACATTGATAGAATTTAGAAGCAGGCATGTAGGTAGTCCCTGGAAAAACAATTCCCCTATCACCCAAGTTAGTAGGGGAGGTATTTAGGGAACAACTCCAAGGTTTGGGGTTACTCCTATACTTGGTTAACCCTCTCTCTTTAGTTTTCTTCAATGTGAGAATAAAAAATTTATTTGATGATATATTTACTTTAATTTACTATAGATCTATTTTATTTATGTTAAAGTTAAGGTTTCTATATTAAAAATAAATAACTTATAAATAATTTTTCTTTAGACTATCTTTCATAGTCAACCCCCTACTACCAATAGGAAAAAGCTAACATCCATATAAAATTAACTTATTTTTATCAAATATATATGTATGGCCATTATGTATGCATTCATACTATCCATGTTTAGTCAAAAAAGTCAAAATATCATTACTTTCCAAGAAAATGGAGTCACTATAATTAGAAGCTTTTTTGCCTATGTAGCACAAGTGGTTGATGTATGCACTATTTAAACTCACCCAACCAACACTTGCAATAAATGGAGACACATCATTAACTTTTACTATCATGTCATCTTCAAACCTTAGCCTTTTGACCAATAAGGGTGGCAAATTTCACCTTATTTTATTAAGGCATAGTGTGAGCATAAAACATAAAATAAAAGTGGCACATATGCACTAAGATGTTAAAATAACCACCACCTTATGTTAAGATCAATAAGTTCAAAATAATTGTGCTACGATCTACATTGGAGGATCGAATGGGGTATAAGTGCATGGAAATGGGGGAAAAATTAGTGGTCAGGGTTGAGATTTTCAACAAAACACATTTGCATTATGAAAAAAAGAAAAGAAAACATGTATGGTTTTAATGTGTATGCATGTTTAATGTCTTGAATTCAAAATTTTATGATCCTCTCCCATTTAGGCTTGGATTTCCAAGCCTAAGGTTTAGACTTCTATTGTGACTCCTAAATTTTTATTTTTAACATATAAAATAACCCAAATTTGAACTTTAGCCTCATCAAATTTTACATACTTTACAATAAAATTTTATAAAACCACAACCAAAATGAAGAGCTACATATTAACTTTCTAAAAAAAAATTTTGAATAATGTCTTTGTATTCCTCCAATACATATGTATCAATTTTCTATAGCTTTTGACCCATTCATTTAAACTTTAAATATATATATATGATTCTTCTATGCTTGATTATATACGGATTCAAAGAAAAATATATTTTTTTAATTAGTTTTGTGCAATTTATTTGGCATGCACACTCAATGATATAGTTTTTAAGATTCATCCACTTCAAAAATCACAAAAAAGAATATTCAATAAAAATATGAAAAATATGCAACTTAGTTCTCACTCTTGGTTAAATTTCCACCAATTAATTTTTAAAATTATCTAATGTATCAAAAAACTAGGGGACATGCCCCAAACACTATACTATATTTTAGTGATAAAAAAACATGCATACTTTTGAATACAATCAACATTTTGTGCCCTTAACCTTAACAATTTTTAAAAATCTTTAGATTTTTAGAAACTAAATTTAGAGTACAAAGATTATTGCTTGTATCATATCTTCAAATCTTCAGCATACACTGTATTTAATTACTTGTCCAAACTTTTAAATCTTTAACTGATTTCAAGAAGAAAAAGTGAACATGTTTTACCCCCTTTTCATCCCCCATTTATATGCACTTATCCTATGCTAGGCAAGTTTTAAAAAAAGTTATAAATTCATTTCTTGTCATAGATGAGAAGTGGTAGCCACCTCAAACTTTACACTATAAGGTCACAATAGGGAATAAAGTGTTAAGGCCATGGATCCATTTCCAATAATACTATGATATTGACCAAAGGTGTTGTTGATGAGTAATTACCAATCAAATTAATTGTTAAAGGAAATAACCTAGTTTTGGGTGACCCAATATTAGCAAGTCACTAATTTGACAAGGTAAAGTAGAAAGGGGCTCATCACACAACTAAGGATTCAAGCATTAAATAAAAGAACATAAATGTGAAGGCCCACAAGTCTAAATCAAATGCTTGGCAAGACACAACCAAACAAGCATGAAACATAGGAAGAAAAATACCGCACCAAGGAATTCACAAGACCAAACAATATATCTTGAAATGGCTATACAAGGGGGGGTGAACCATAGATGAAAGGTTGTAGAGCACATTACAAGGACCAAAAAATTAAAGGAAAGGAGACCAAAGCTAACAACCATGACCAATTAAAACATAATCAAGTGCAAATAAGATTTAGGAGTCTAAATCTAGTGGCCTTAATCCAAATTAGATTTGGGCATTGATGGGGATAAAAGGATTGCATCACCTATCCTCCTAATTCTAAAAGGAACGTGATGAGAAAGATGTTATCTCCTCAAATCCCTTTAGTCATAAGAAACAAGGTCCTAAAGACACTTTGACCAATTCCAAAAACTAAGGGGTATGCATGCATGAACAAACTTGTTGATACTAGTTAACTTAACTCAAAATTACTTTAACCTAAGGTAAATATATCATAAGAGACATCATGTTCCTTGAAAAGGTATAAAATTTCAATATAACAACTTGAAAGTCCCCTCCACACCTAATGTAAACTAGGTGGTAGAGTTCACTCTATTCAACTTCAAAATGACCTGACCCAACCCAAGAAATCAACCTTTGATCACACAAACCCCAATCTCTCCAAGACTCATTCAAAAGGCTTCTAGCCCCACAACACAACCATGGATGGAAAATCTTGAAGAATGCCATACAAAGACTTACAAAACATCAATAGAGACCTACCACCATCCCAATACAAGATCCCCAAAAGATTCCACAAGACTCCTTCATGACAACATTAAGAAACATAAATTGACTCTGCAAAGGCTACTAGAATTAGCCCTGTTTTACAAACAAAGTACCCTCAAAACACCTTGAACTCACAAAAATTATTTAGACAGTCTTAAATTGTGATCCAAAACTACAAATTCTCTGATCAATTCACAACTACAAGTCTTCTAGGGTACTAATCTAGTAAACCCTCCAAATACACGCAAAAATCCTAGGGTTTATTGAAAACCTACACTCCATGCCTTCTCAAATCTAAAAACTAGTTCAAACACTCTTAAATAACCCTACACATGTTTAATAGTCCTATAGAAATGGTCTCCCACTTAGATTCCACCAAACCATAGGCTAAAACCTCTACTTTCATGCATTTTTCCAAACAAAACCAACATAACAGCAATCCTAACGTCTCCATTTGTCTTTTCTTCAACAAGAAACCATAATCACACCCTAAACAGACTCTAACATGCCATTCCACTGAGTTACAATTAATGGCAGTGGGTGGAATGGCTCAAAGAAACATATTTTCTTACAAACCCTTAAAACAAGGTATACCCAGCCTGCTTTGAGAAAACCAATATTAAATACTCCAAATTCATTTGATCTTTCCAAACTAAATAAAAATCACAATGTATCCATGCCACTATTGAAAAAAATGAAAAAATTTAACCACCTTGTGGCTATACATTCCGTACAGGCTAGGAAATGAAGAAAATTACAACAAAAAATCAAAAATTTATAGTAACTTTATTAATTCTTCTTCAAAAACCACCAACCAACCATTACAATGAGATTAAATGCCTTATTAAATGTTTCTCCACCCAAGAAAACTGACACAACAACCTTTAACTGAATTTTGAATCCCCTTATGACCGTTGGAGTGTAAAATTGCACTTTGTTTACATATTCTTGTTAAGAATACTTTTGCTCCTTTTGCATTATTTTACTATTTGACCCTCGTAGACATCTAAAACATTTGTGATGGTCTATTTAGACCTTATTGGACCTAAAAAATGACCTTACACTTGAAAAGCAACATTACATCTACCTAGACCTCATTTGTCACCATTGACAATTGCTTAATATGATTGGAATCACTTACAATATGAATCAATAAGACACAAAAGTTACCATTTACATCAAGCATGATCTTCTTAGACCTTATTAAGAGAAAATAAAATCAAGACACCCCTACCAACCTATTGATCACCCATCAAACTTGCAAACAACCAAATTTCTTATGAATAAGGTGTAGGTGCTCCTGCACCATACACCTAGGCTTAAAAATATTCATTCCCCATGAATGACAGTAGCCACTTTTTCTTTTCTTCCTTTTATCAACTTCATGTCCTCCATAGGCTTTCTCAACTAACATTCTCCTCCATGGTGGTGTGTATGCTATCCTTTTCTCATGTTTTTCTCCATCCTCTCTTTGCCTCAATTTGTCTTCTTCCAATACATATTATCCATATTCCTTAACTTTTTTTACACATGTAAGAGGTGTCTCTACTATCCCTAGATCTACACACAAAATATTACAACACATACCTTTACCTTTTTCGACCACTGCCATGTTCTTGTCAAGTCCATCAATCTCAGAAAACTCTTCCTTGATAGTGCCAAACTTCCCTCTAATCTTATTCACTGTTATAGGACAAGTCACAGTCCCCATAAGGATGGTGTCACCACCCTTACTCTCAAACTTCATCTACATGTTAGCCTTTCCTTGACCTATTTGTGGCATCAACATGTTGTCCTCATTCTTCAAAACTGAAACACACTTCCTTTGATTTGTTTCAAACTTAGGCATGAGTTCTTCCTTTTCCTTTAAACACCTAACTTTCCTAGCATCATTTTTTTGTGTTTTTCTTACTACCCTAACACCATAATCTTGTTCCATACTTGAAAATACACCAGTCTTTCTATCCTCGGGCCTTAAAGGCTCTCTTTTTCTAAAAATGAAAACCTTAGACTTACCCTTATCTCTTCCACTTCCCCGCGAAGGAGTTAGCTTAAACCTCTTGTCATCTATTTTCTCTACCATCATACATAGATCATCTATCAAATTTCCATGGTCTCCCCAATAGAAGATGGAAATAATCCATTGGTAGCACATTACATAAAATCCTATCCTTGTACTCCCCAATCTGAAAATCTACATATGCTTGTTCATTCACTACTAGAGTTTGACTATCATTTACCCAAGAGGCCTTGGATGGTGCTACATGAGGTACATCTTCTCTAAATTTAACTTATCTACCATATCCCTAGACACCATGTTATCTTGAGAACCTAAATCAATAACAACTAGACACACTTTACCTTTGAATTTGCATGAAGTTCTAAATAGACTCCTTCTTTGGCTCATGTCTTCCTCCTTAGGTGCCTGCAACAAAGTTCTTCTTATC
>VDFB02000017.1:27138870-27165031 GCA_007258455.2 Sequoia sempervirens
CAGGTTCTTTTCTTAATTAATTGTTGTAGCATCAAATAAAATAGCAAGTGATAGGAATTGATCTGCTGTGTATGAAATTTTCATTTGGGGTTGGAATTCAAATGTTTGTGGAAAGAAAATCTTTTGGGTTGTTGTTTAATCAACGGAAATTTAACTGGGGTTCAGGGTTGCTGCTTGTTAAAATGGAATTTGGTTGGGTTCTGGACTGTCAATTATTAGATTGAAATTTTGGGAGTTTGGGATTGTGTTTATTTAAATGAAAATTATTTGTTGGGTTTTTACTGTTGCTTATTATAATGAAACTAAGATTGGAATTCTGGAAATAACCAGTAATACTGTAGTTTGGCTGGGAAATATAATTAATAAATTTAAGAATAATCTTTTTATTGGGAAAACTGGGTTGTGTATATATTCTTGTTACATTTAAATATACACAGAAAAATTATACAGTGTATATATGTCTCTGTTTTTGAAGTATTTGAAATACAATATATATATATATAAATATATATATGTATATGTATATAAATATATATATATGTATATGTATATGTATATATATATATCTATTATATTTGATCTATACATATATATATATATATACCCATATATATATATGTATATATACGTTGATAAATATTGATTGTAAATTTATTTATTTTCGAAATTTGCCGAATTCTTGTCAAAATTTTGCCTATGGGTGATATTAATAAACCACCGACTGAGTGGTGGTTCGGCCTCGGCCGTACCCACCACCCAGCCGGGGGTTGGTACCCGTGCGGCAATCATGGACTTTATTCATAGCCGAAAGGGTTAATCCCGCGTCGTTAACAGTCGTAGCCATATGTAAGCTATGAAATATGTGCTTTACTTTTCCTTTAAACTTAAAAAATTTCTTGTTTTGATATATGTATTTATATATATATATATATCATATATTTATTAATTAAGCTAATTATATTTTATGTCACGATTTCTCTAATTATTTAATTAAATTCTGTCTGTAAACAGATTGTTTCACTTTCTGGTATGAGATAATTTTTTATTTTATTTTAGTGGAAATGTGAAATTAGAAAGGAATTTCTATTAATTTGTTAAATTATAAACTTGATAGGATAATATAGTAAAAAGGCAGATTGTGAACATATATCAGCATTGATTATTTAATTCTGTTTAATGTGTGAAATATAATTTAGCATAGAATCAAATAAGTTATCTTTTTATGAGATTGAGTCTTGTAGCATTGTTGGATTCTTAGAAAATATCTATTCTCTTTTTACATTCTCTCCTCAAAAAGAATTAAAATATATATAGATGTAGTAGTTTTTTTTAAAAGGCATTTATGTGTGTAGATTTATTTAGATAGATTTAAGATTTTAAGGTGGTAAGTTCTAATATGTAATTTAAGAATTTAGAGTATTGTTATTATTGTCATTTTAAAATATAGACAATTGGTCTTAAATGGTTTTCGCAATTAATTTAAATATTGGAGGTGAATGTTAAGTTAGTATGATGAAAAGGGAAATTTAAATGTATGGGCATGATTAGAGATTGGTTAGGATATTCTCAAATTGGATAGTTTATTGGTGAAATGAGATTTTAATATTTTGAAAATTGACTTCCTTTATATTCATTTAATGGTTGATTTGTAAGTTCTCTTTATGGATAAATCTTTTAGAATACTTGTGATGGTTATCATGAATTGTTTTAGTATGGGTAAGTTGTAAAGTTATTTAGTTCTGGTCATTAATTGATTGATTAAAAAATATTGTTCTCGATTAAATTTTTGGTTGTTGTTTATTATGTAAGTGTTTTTGTGGAGTTGTGAGTGGTTGAGTATTTAAGGTGTTCTTAAATTTGGTGCCTTGGGTGCCTGGTTGCATGCTTTTTCCTCTGTTGTTGAAAGAGTGTTTTTGGATGGTTCCATGTTGGTGTGAATGCCTCTGGAGGTTAGTTTTGATTCAAGGAATCCTTTGTCATTTAGTTTGTGTTGCAATGTAATTGGGAACTTGTATTTTGTTGATGAGTGGTGGGTAGTTGATCTTCTTGGATTTCTGATTTATTTTGTATCAAAGTTGTTTATGTAGTCTGGATGGGGTTGTTGGTCTTATTTTAATGTATTCACTCATTATATTTGAATTGAAAATAGTTCTTGTGACCTTGCAATTATTGTTGTCATTGCTATGTTGTTGATTTTATGAAGGTGATTTGCGTACCACTATAAGGGGGTTCTTGTGTGGAGAATCCTTGTGTTGGAATTATTGGAGAAAAATTCTTGATGCTTCACTTTACCCTTGTTTTTGGGTTTTCATTCTTTTTGCTTCCATAGGCTTGAGATGATTGGCATTTGATGTTCTCTCTCTTTATGTGCCCTTGATGTGGCAAGTGTTTTGGTTTCATGATTTTGAAAGGGTTGTACGGGAATTGTTGAGACTCTAATTTTGTACTTGTTAGCGAGATGGGTAATGCCTCGCATGCTTTTATGTTGTGTTTATTTGTTCAAATTATGATGGTACAACCCTTGGTTTTTATGTTGCTGGGTCTCTAGGGAGAGTGGCTCCTCGTGGGGGCTGGTGCCCCGTTTAAGGGGAAGGGCACAGGATAACCCACGAGTGAGTTGGTAATCAAGTGAAAACCTAATAATTAACTTAGGATGGTTGGGTAGTAATATCATTATAAGATTTAAAAATGGATGCCTCATCTTCATTAGTGCTTCCATAGACTAATTGAAGGCTGAGAAGGCCGTGGTTGGCAAGGTCATGACCTTGTCTTCACGAGAGGTTTATGGCTTTGCATGAGTCACCCTATGGACCGACGCCTCCAGTTGGGAGGAAGGGCACATGATAGCCATAGATGGGGGCCGTCGCCTCCAGTTGGGAGGAAGAGCACAAGATAACCAATGTAGGACTATGCGATGACACTCTCCTCTAGTTGCCTAGGTATTTTTACTTTATTGTGTTCCTCTGGGAGTAGGTTATGAGAGTTGGTTTAGATTGTTGTTTGAATTGATTTAAATTGATTATTGTTTTAATACATCTTTAGTATACTTTGTGGTCTTGTTGATCTCATTTATATTTGTTTTACGGTCTTGTTTTTTTATGGTACTGTGTTATGATGTTATTATATTGTTTATTTGCAATTTGGAATTGTATTATGTTTATTTATTCAGTTTGATTTGGAAGTATTTCATGATCATCCTTTGGGTACTGGTTTACTGATCATTGCTTTGATTTATGTAATAAGATTTATGATTTTAAGTTGTTTTGTTGACTCTTGGATGTTGTTGATTATGTCATTGTAATCCTTGAGTTTTATGATACTTTTGTATGGTGTTGAGTCTTGTGGTTCCCTACTTGGATGTTCTTGGTTGAGGTCTCTTTCTTGTTAGCTCCTAGCACGGGGGGTGGGTCTTCAGACTCACATGGTCGGGTGGAACGTGCTAAGCACCCCATTGGGTCCCCAGTCAAGGATCGAGAGGTGCAGATTGGTGCTGTTGTGGTGACTCCAGAGTTGTATTTGTCTTGGAGCCAGTTATGATACTTTGTATTCATCTATTTATTTGTATCATGTTATCTTATGTATGGTTTCCATTTATGTTTGGAAACACTTTTGTATCATTGTATCTCTAGAACATTGTACTGTAATGTAATGTTAACTCGGTGTGATTATTGGCCATGGCAGTTGTTATTCAATGTGTTAAGTTAATCATGCATATGTTGTATTTATGTATACAGATGGTTTCTTATCAACGAATCTTCATGTATGTGTTACATTTGTTAATATTTACTTTGTTATGGATTATATCTTGGATTTTATTATTTATTGTAGTTGTGTGGATCTAAGTCTCGTAATGACTCCTTGTGTACCCCAAGGGATGTATGTGTTAATGAATCTACTTAAATGAAATTCATGTCATGTTTTCATATGTATTAGATGTATGTTATGTTATCTTTAAAAAAAATAAAATAAAATTTTTTGCTGTAATTATTGTTTAATTGTCCTTTGGGGTTCACACGGCGGGGTGTTACAAATAGGATCCCATTTTGTAAACAGGATCATGTTACCCTTCCAACAGTCCCCACATTGAATATCAGGGAACGAGATCCCAATTATAGAATGGGATCCTAGTTTTTATAAATGGGATCCCATTTCTTTTATTTAAATTTATTACCAAAAAATACTCTAAAGTCTGCAACTTCACATGTACGGTCAAGAGCAATAAAATTAAACTATTTTTCATGAGCTATTGTATTTATAGGTGGCATGAAGTTGATTTTTAGTTGATTTTTTCAAACGAGGCATCATCTACACCATTTTTGAAGTGGAATTGTGTTATTTTTGTGCTTGTTTGGAGGAACAAAAGGTCTTCAACTTGCAATATGGATTGAATTTTTCAAAGGAGGCATGAAGAAAACAATTTTTAAAGTGGAATTATGCTAGTTTTCTACTTGTTTTTAGGAACACAAGAGGAAGAATTTTGTCCTAATAGGTATTCAACTTCCAATTTGGATTGAATATTTTGAAGAATTTCACTATTAACATTCATTTGTGCTTGATAATTTTATAATCATGGGAGATAAAGCTCGTAATAAGAGAAGGAAGACATTGACTCAAGAAGTTGAAGCAAATAGAGAGAAGCAAAGACAAAGAGAAAGAGAAAGAAGAATGAGAATGAAATCAATGAATGATGGTGGAGCAACCAATTCTACAACTATTGAAGATGGAAACATTGAGGATACCATGGTTGTAGATGAAACTAATTTGCAAGGAGTCAATTTGGAGAAGAATATGATTATACAAACAAATCCTACTATGTCTTCAAATCCCTCTTTGAATGCTATGGATAATGTTTCAATATGCACAAATCCAGGTACGTCTTCAAATCCACATGTTAGTAAAATGGTAAATTTGTATGTAGAAGTTTTACAAGATGCTAGACTTAATGATGTTGACATTGATGATATTTGGAGAGATGAAACTTTTACAGAATTTTTTGAAAATGAAAAAGAAAAATATTTTGTTGCAAATAAAAATTAGAATGATCATTTTCTTGAAATGGCTCAAAACCTATATTATTTTTGATGAAAATGAAAATGAAAATGAAAGCTGTTTTGTTGATGAAAATGAGATGAAAATGTAAATGTAAATGAGAGATGAAGAGATGAGAAATCTATAGAGATGTGATGTTGAATTTAATTAAAATGCTTTTAAAATTGGAAGTGGTGTTTTCAATAATCTTCAGTCAAATTTCTTGGAAATAATAGAACACATCTTGAATAGAATATACACCAAATTCTTTTATCATAAAAAATTGCATTTCAATGTCAACCTAATGATGCAATTGATGAGAATGCAAAAAATGAGGAAAGTAATGAAAAGGTTAGGCTTTTATGTTAAACCAAAAAGAAAATATCAATCATTAAAACATGTTATGTCTACTGTTGCTAGTGCCATTCAATATATTGGGAAAAATAGTCGATCTAAAGATAAAAAAACATAGCAAGAAGAGCTATAACTACTGCTATAGTTAATAAAGCAACTTTGAATAAAAGAATGGTAAGCAATATAATTAGTTAAGTTTTAAAAATACATCCTAAAACATTACCAAGAGTGGAAAAAAGAAGAGAAAGTATAAAAAATGATCCTATCAATCAATGTTGGAGTTTGATGGATGATTCTGGGAGTGCGATATAAAATTGAATGTTGAAATTAAATCTTTGATAAAAAATATTGGCATGATAATACTAGGGTTTCATCTAATGCTAGAGATGTTTAAAATTAAGGGCAGGGTCCAAGTTAAGTCCTCACCCAAGACACCTATTAGATACAACACAAACTAAATTTTATAGAAAATTTTTAGCGATTAGGTATTTGCAGTAATATTAAAATAAGTCAAAGGTCTTTTGAAGAATGTAAATACGGTATGTAAAATTAATAAGCAACAAATATCTTGTTGTTGTAAAATTTATGTTCAATTTAGTTATTTTTATGATTTTTTTGATATATACATTGTACCTTGCATACTAACATGATTATCACAGTGTGTTAGTGATATGCCACCTAAAGCGATAAAGAGTTTATTTCAGGTTTGTTTTGTGACAAATCTAATGATAAATTATTTTATTTAAGTTCTTGTATTTCTGAACAATGCATTAACTGTGGAAATCTTTCATTTTTAAGAATTTTTTTGCATGAAAGCGTTGATAATGATTTTGAACAACAATTAGTAGATGTCAAAATATTTAGTCCTAATGTTCACTATTCTTTAAAAGATGGAAAAATAGGAAAGCGTTGTGATTTAGTTACATAAAAAGTTAGTGTGCATGCATTCATGAGTGAATTTAAGAATAAAATTATACCAAAATATGTCATGCACTCTGAACATGCTCGATGGATTGATGGCCAATTTCACACATGTAGAAACACATTTCCAATTGGTACTATACTTTCAGTTGTTGATTTTGTAGAGAATTATACTCTTGATTTGCAAGAGGAAATTCAATCTCAATATTATAATTCAATGCAAGTAGCTATGTTTGTCCGTATTGTTTATAGACATGTAGATGATAGCACTGAGGATTATAGAATTTTTTTGAGGGAGTATCATTTTTATTTGAGTGACAATCGGTTACACTCGTCAGAGTTTATTCAATACTATTTCAGTATATTTTATAGAAATTTAAGAGAAAGAGGAATCTAGATGAAAGAACACCTCATATGGTCAGATAATTGTACGGGGTAGTTCAAGAATACTTGAATGTTCTATTGGTTAAGTAGGGTTCGCAAGGAACTTAATGTCCAACATATATGAAGTTTTTTTGAAGCTGGGTAAAGGAGAACATGATGGAGCTAGTGCATGTGTCAAAAGAATTCTTGCTAGAGAACAATTAAAATTTGAGGATTCACTAAAATTTTAAGATGCACGTGAGATTGTGGATTGGTGTAATAGATGATTATCTGCACTTGGTTCGAGTGATTACTCTATAGTTCATCGATTATTTTGGTTGGTGGAAGAAGAGAACATTGTACCTAGAGTTGATTGTGAGACAATCAGTGGATCAACTAAATGACATTCATTTAGGAGTGCGATAGCAAGCACATGGACTATTTGGACAAGGGAGCTTGCATGTTTTTTCTAGTTTTGTATCTCAGGAGATTGGGAAGCATGTGAAAATACATAATGGGTTGAATAGTTGGAGCAAAGATTGTTGACACCTCCAGAAGCACATAATCAATATGAAAAAACTATTGAAGAAAATGATCAAGTGTTTGCATCTAAAGATTATGACAATGTTTCAAAACTTCTACAAGAAGGTAATTTTAATTCAATTTATTTCATTTTATTTCACTTTATTAAGTTATTTTGTAATACTAAATTATTTATATGGATATGCACAAGTTATTAAATTGAATTTTGTTGGCAGGACATGTGTATGCTATTATTTCACCCGAGGGGAATGAAGAGCAAACAAAATATTGGTTGGCTTGTTGTGTGGAAACTAAACATAATTTAATAACACCTCAAGAAGATGATGATGGCTTTCATTATCCAATAGGTACGGTGATCCCCTTAAGACACCCCCTTACACAAATTTTGATATCAAGTTTTAGATCCCCTTAAGCAATTTTTTAGAACAATTCTTTGATCCCCTTAAGAAAATTTTGAGAACTTATTTGATAATGGTTTTTGAAAATGTTTTCCAATAGGATCGGTGGTGGTTGTTGGCACTTGGCTACAAAAATACCTGAGAAGAAAGAATGGTCTACCTGCATTCAGAGACTATGAAACACATAAAAAGATTATACATTATTCACATTTGGTGGTGGCAACAAATATAAAACTAGAGTAGTATCATGGAAGACCCACAAAAAAAGTGCTATGGTCAATTTCTATGGAAGAGCATGATGCAATCATAGATGCATTGCAAAAAAGAGAGGATGCAAATGGTACAATGGAATAAGTAAATACAAGTAAATATAGTTTTAGTTTTATTTTGTCCTTTTAAACACATTAAATACATGTTTCGACATTGGTTAAGTGTGTTATTAGTAGAAATTGATTGAAATTGTCCTTTTATACATCCTTAAGGAATAATCACAAAAAGGATCTAGTCCATGCAGATTCAACCTAGACAACATGGAATACTTGGTAAAAATAGGTAATTATTAGTTGAATTATATTTAAATACATGTTTTGATTACATATTGATATTGCTTGTACATTAATAGTTAAAATTGATTTATTGTCATTTTTTGTATCCTTAAGCCATCATTGCATTGATCTCATACTTTGAAACAAAAAGGAGAGGATGCCTGGATTCAACCTACAAACATGTGTGGAATACTTTTAAATGTAGGTACTTGAGTTCTATACATATAGATAGTTTTATATAAATTAAAATATGTATGTTTTGATGATTTCATTGATATTGCTTGTACCTTTTTGATATCAAGTGGTGTGAAGACCTACTACATTCTAGGAATGAGTTTGAGATGTTCTTGAGATGGCATGTCCAAATTTTGTAAACATTGTTTTGAGATGACATATATTTACATACATACTTACAGAATTAAACATACTCTATGTACTTCTATGTATCAAATCAATATTCTATATATATTTTTTTGTTAAATGTGGATGTTTTCCTACTTTGAAACTTTATGTCTAATTGTATAATCACTAAATATCATGCATACATTATTGTTAAATCAATTATATCCTTAAGACGTTGTATTGTGACCCCTTAATACATCCCCTTAAGAAATTCTATTAAGACCCCTTAAGACATCCCCTTAAGACCCCTTAAGACACCCCCTTTAGAAGTTGTATTATGACCCCTTAAGATATCCCCTTAAGATGTTCTACTATGACCCCTTTAGACATCCCCTTAAGACCCCTTAAGACATTCCCTGAAGACGTTCTATTATGACCCCTTTAGACATCCCCTTAAGACCCCTTAAAACATCCCCTTAAGACATTCTATTATGGCCCCTTTAGACATCCCCTTAAGACCCCTTAAGACAGCCCCTTAAGATGTATTATAACCCCTTAAGACATCCCCTTAAGACATTCTATTATGACCCCTTTAGACATCCCCTTGAGACCCCTTAAGATGTATTATAAGTTCCCCTTAAGACATCCCCTTAAGACGTCATTATTTGTTTTGACAACTTATAAATTAGTGTTAGATGTTATTATTTATAGAATTTATTAATGCTTTTATTCTCCAATCTTCTATGGTATTGTTTATTTCTTAAAATTTTATCCTTTTTGGTATATAAATAGATTGATTTTGTTTGTAAATTATATTTATTGAGTAATTATTGATTGAAGTGAATTAAATAAGTTCATTGAGTAATTATCACTATTTATTTGTGCACTAGGCTCTTCTCCAGGACCTGTCTGTACATGCTCAACTACAAGATGTGTGTCATGCTATAAAAGAAAAAGAATATGTAACAAATCTCATATTATGTATATATTCAATTTAAAATTTAAAATTTAAGTTATATTCAGAATATGTAATTTATAATTGACTTTAAATATAATAAAAAAATTAATTACCATTTGATTTGGAGCCTGCTCTACATGTGCTCTTGGTGGTGTAACTATGTCTGGGTCAAGGTTGAAAGTTGCACTAACAAAGTCCTACAAGATCAAAATTAAAGCATGTACAATTGAATTAGGTTAATATATATATTCAATTTTGCGCATTTTGTGTAGAAATTTTTGTAAACAACCTGGAAATCAGTGGCCTCACAAGTAGATGCAACATCAAATGTTTTCCCAATGCCCATTCTTAATGTGGTATCAACCTAGACATACATGTACATAGACATTTAACACTTATAATATTTACAAGTGTACATGCATGTATTTCATATATCTAGTGAATTCAAAATTCATAAAATTGTAAGTATACTAATGTAAACTTTAAACAAATTTACAATATGAATGTACCTTCCCCTGATCTATGACGCTCGATAGTGGAGTGGTTGACAATCCCTCAAGAGGAATCGACGTGAATGCCGATTGACTCGCCTAAACCAACATAAATATTTCAAACATATATGTGATTCAATTATAAATTTTTAAAAACTCAAGTTAAATTTATGATTTCATATATAATTTTAAAAATTGAAATAAAAATACCCCATAAAGGTTACCGAGTACGATCAGTGTCGATGTATGTACTCATGGAATAGATGATTTCCCCATCGTTAGTGTCATTTGTACACCAAACAATTTGATTGTTAAAATGTATTGCAAACTTTTCTTTGATATATACATCCATAAAAATTCTTATAGAATGAATGTACATCTAGATGCATATTTATATCTGCACGTCGCAGTTTCATTAGGGTGATGGTCTGCTGTAAGAAACTCTACAAATGAACTGATGTGACTAGATGAACCACTAGAATCTCCCTGTCCACCTAAACTAGGTGTGGCCTGATTAGGTCCATAACATACTTGATGACAACTAGTACATATATGGGGGATGGGCCTTGACACTCCTAGAGCGGTACTCAAACTAGCTCCATAAAAAACTCCTCCATCATCATCATCTCTATGCTCCCCACCTGCTATGACAGAAGCATGTTGATCAAGGTCTCCCGCGAGTGTACTAAGGGAACCTACTATTGAGACTAGAGCTCGATGATGTACAGGTGCGGGAATGGGAGGACCAGGAGCAACAACAAGGGGTTGCGCATGCATGGGGCATTGGGGATCAACCCTTGCCCCTAACCTTTGTTGTGGCATGCCACCACCAACACCCTGAAATGATCTAAAATCAAAATAATTATGCTTTTGCCCCAAAACAAACTCTACATACAGTTTTCTCAAAAAATACAATGGGAACTCCCAATTAGCATGTGGGGAAATATCAAAAACCATATACCATTGATCCCAAAAATATGCACTCATTTGCAGATGTATGCACCACCTCATATATATTCTAGATTTTTTGGGTGGAATGGGTTGTCAAGTAATGGGGTGAAGAAAGTAGGGAGCTAGATGGGCTTTTGTTATTTTAAGGTCTAATATTTGTTTGTAAGAGAGACTGTTGGAATAAAATTGTCTCATTTGTTCTCTCTCTCATCGATGCCTATCAAGATTAGAATTGATCATCCTAATGGAATCAACAACGTTTTGCATCACAGATGCAAAACATCTCACATGTGGTGGAATCAATGCTTGACTCTGCATAACATTGATTTGATTTTGTAAGGATGCAACTTGATCATTTATACATTCTCTCAAGTGAGCCTTGTTAGATGCAATAGGTACTAGATGTGGTATACTAGGTGGAGGGGGAGGGGGAGGTGGAGGGGGAAGGGGAGGTGGATGTGGCTGTGGCTGAGGTGGTGGATTGATGATATCATCAATGCTAAAATAATCCATGATATGAGATATAAATGTGCACCTGCATTAAATCATACAAAATAGGATGTGCATACATATATTAAGATCATATATTTAATTGAAATAGGATGAGCAACATTTATATTAAGATCATATATTTAATTGAAATGCACATATATATACATTGATTGAACTTGAGCATGTCCATACAAAATTCAAAATTTAACATGTACATACATTTAAAATAAAAAATATGATGCACAATTTGCATGCGTACAGATCATTAAACTAAACTATGTACATACATACAAATTTCAAAATTTAAGAACTATATATACAAATTTTTAATACATGCACATACATACTAAACAATAAACTTGAAACATTCACAAAAGCGCATTTTATGTCTAACACACACACACATATATATTACAATTTTTTAGCAAGAGAAATCATGATCTAGTAGATAGTCATAAAATATATACTATTATATATTATTCATGATTATAAGTTCATAAATTCCACCAAATTCATAAATCCATGTCACTAAAAATATCCATCTAGAACCAAAATCATAAATTCATGTCATAAAAATATCCATCCAACCAAATTTATAATTCATCACGTGCAAAATATCCATCGTTCACCAAATTCATAAATTCATAACTATTTAAGATCATTGTCTTAATTTAGAAACTATTGTGGCTCTCTACTGCATCTCTTCATTTCTTTGTGTTTTCCTTTTCAGAATTGGAAGTTCTCCTCTCCTCTAGCCATTGTCTATGCTCATCTAAGATCCCATCCATAGCCCTAACAACATCAACAAGTGTTTGCATCCTAGATGCAAACATCCTCATAGGAGGTGCAATACATTCTTCATTTTGAATAATGTTGATTTGATCTTGGATGGTTCTAACATTGGCATTGATTTGTGCTTGCAAACAAGCATGTTCATTGATTTTAGGTGGTGGAGGTGGAGGTGGATTGTGAATATTATTGAATGGATCTATGTGATCTTTAAGATATGAGTGAACTTGCATTAGATTTGTAATTTCAAGATGTAAGATACATATTTAGGAAATACCTTTAAACCATTCAATATAAATGGACTTAAATAATTGAATACAAATGATAAAATATGTAAGCCTCATTTATGTCTAAGGCACATGTTACTTGAATGAAATTACAATTAACTATTAATATTATATAATATTGCATGATCTAATATTGTTAAATTTGGTTGCCTTGGGCAACTTTGTTCACCAAATTTTAAGAACTTCTTTGATCTCCTTAAGAAATCGAATTACAATTTAGGGTGACAAGATAGCTTAAGGGGGTCTACGTCTAGTGAGGTCCTAGGAGAATATGACATGGCTCAAGTGAATAAAATTTGGTGAAGTTACTCAAGGCAACCAAATTTCATTAAGAGCCTTTAAAGAAAAAATGATGGCTTTAGAGTTTAGGGTTTAGACTTTAGAGTTTAGGGTTTAGGGTAATGGGATAGCTTAAGGGGATCTACATGTAGTAAGATCCTAGGACAAAATTACATGGCATAAGGGAATGAAATTTGGTGGAGTTGCCTAAGGCAAACAAATTTCATTAAGAGCCTAAGAAAAAATGATTCAACTTTAGGGTTTAGGGTTTAGAGTTTAGAGTTTAGGGTTTAGGGTAATAGGATAACTTAAGGGGATATATGTAGTAAGATCCGATGACAAAATTACATGGCATAATGGAATAAAATTTGGTGGATTTTCCTAAGACAACCAAATTTCACTTTAAGGTTAGGTAGGACAAAATGAATGGTTTAGTGTTTAGGGTTTAGATTTTAGAGTTCAGGGTTTAGGGTTTACAGAACTTAGGGTGAAGTTTTGGTGCCCCTTGGAATATAATGAACTTGAAAGTTAGTGAAGAACATTAAATTCTTGTGGAATAGTTGATTGAGATCTACTCTTGTTTCAGCTAACCAACCTAGATTGAATGAAATCTCATTCATATTATAATCTTGCACGATCTTATTATTGTTAAATTTGGTGCCTTGGGCAACTTCACCAAATTTTAAGAACTTCTTTGATCCCCTTAAGAAATGGCATATTGGGACCTCTTAAGAAATCGATTTATGATTTAGGGTGATAGGATGGATTAAGGGGATCTAGATGTCTAGTGAGGTCCAAATTTAGTCATACTATGAACTCATTGGTTCTATCTAGCTCTGGGTCAAAAGTGTTTACCCCTCTAATAAAAAAAGTATCATATTAAAAATGAATCAATCTTTACATATCACAAAAATAACATACATCTATCAAAAAAAGTAAAAATTTCCTCCTACATTAGAGGATATCAAAATAAATATGAAATATTTTAATAATTATACTTGTAATCACTTATTAATAAGTTATATCATACATAATTTTAATGACATAATAAAGGAATAAATATACATATGTAGAAGATACAAAAATAAAAAGAGGCTACTCACATGGATCTTGATCCTTCTAGGAAGTCCCTAGATTGGTGTATTTCGTGTAGGAATCTATGTAGGTGTTGGGACCTTCACCTCTTTACTTGTATATTTCCAACAATCCCACTCACTCCCTCTATAGAATTATTTCCTTTGTTATTATGTAGTTCTTTTAATCTTCTAAATTAACCTCTTATTTATAGGAGCATAATATGAATCCTCCTCCTCTCTCTATTGTAATAATATCCTAGTTCCTCCAACCTATCATCATGTACCTCCTCCCTTTCCCATGTAATAGGTGTACCTTAGGTGTCAAATGGTTCCATCTTGGTCTCCTTATTGATGCATTTCTATCCTTCCACATAAATCTATATAGTATCAAAATATAGGTAATTTTATGCTTATTGAACCTCTCTTAATTGCTATAGAATCCATTATGCTTGAGGATGGGTGGATTATTATCTAGGATCACATCTTAAAAATCCTATAGAGGTCATGGTATGTGTTTCTTAATACATATATTCCCATACAAACCTCTTTCCATGTATTATCAACTCTCCTATATAATAGACACCTTACTAGATTTAAATTTCATATGATATATACCCAAGTGTTTCCAATTGGAATTGCTATAAATATACTTTTATGGTATTCTAGATATTCATAATACTTTTCATAAATCTACCAAATAGATCCATTCTTGACATTGAACCTACATAATTTTAGGTATGTCCAATGAAAGAGACTTTACCCATAGCACTCTCACTTGTGCCCTCCTATCTTGTGGATATAATAGAATAAATTTTTCTTCCAATGATTTAGATCCCTAATGATCATGTCTAAGTGTCATAGAGAGTTATCATCCAATCTTCATAAACTTGTAGAAACCAAAAGGTTTTATATTATGTGTTCAAATAAGTGAAAAAATTACAAAAAGCTCTACTAAATGGTGACAACAGAGGGTTTTTTAAGGCAACCATATTTCATTTTAAGGTCCTAAGAAAAGATTCAAATGATTTAGTGTTGAGGGTTTAGATTTTACAATTTAGGGTCTAGGGTTTAGAAAACTTAGGGTGAAGTTTGGGTGGCCCTTGGAATAATTTAGAATTGCAAGTTAGTGCTAATTAGAATTGATTGTACGTGCTTGGATTTAAAAATTTGATAACTAAATTTGTAAACAAACATTGATAAACTTTATGAATTTTAAGTATTCTTTAACATATTGTTTTCTAATCTAATTATAATTTAACATTGAAACTAAAGTTTAACATATCATTTTTTCCATACAATGCAAATAAAATTTAAAACATTTAAGCAATGCAAATGATTTTTTTTTTAGCTCGAAATTACCTAGTTTTCAAAATCAAAATGATTTGTTTGATTTCAATTTAGGGTTTTAACAATTTTTTTTGTTCCAATTCAATTTAGGGTTTCAATTTCTAAGCAATTAGGGTTTTAATGCAATTTTTTGTTTTTAGTTCAAAATAGGGTTTTCAAATTCAATTTTTTTTTCATTTGATTTGAATTTAGGGTTTCAAAAATCTTGATTAGGGTTTCTAAATGCAATTTTTTTATTTCATTTCAATTTCTAAGATTTTGAAATGCAATTTTTTTTGTTTCATTTCAATTAGGGTTTTCAAATTCAATGATTTTTGGTTTAATTGAACAATTTAGCTTTCAAAAGTTAAATTTTGTTTGTAAAACACAATTCAAGGTTCATTTTTTCATTTCTATTAAAAAATATTTAGGTTTCATTGCATTTTTTCATCTATTTTTACAATTACTCATTTCTACTATAACAGGAAAAAAAATGCTCAAAACAAGAAATAAATTTAAAAAAAAAAATACTAAATTTGAACACTTATTTTCTTCACAATTTTTATAAGAAATGGAAAAATGCAAAAAAAAGGGGTGTGGGCGGGTACTTGGAGCTGTTGGTAGAGGTTGTTGTCACCTATACTCGGGATCCCGTCCATTGCAAAATGAACTCTGTTCATTTTTTAAAAAATAAATAGAATTATAAAATGGGATCTGAATTTTTTATATATTAGGATCCCGTTTCGTAGTAATCGGGATCACATTCCTTGTCTGTTGGTTTAGGATCCTTTAGGAAACAGGATCCTGATTTTTAAAAAGTAGGATCCCGTTTTGTATTTAGGCTCGGGATCTCGAAGTTAAAATCGGGATCCCATTTATTAAAATCGGGATCCCATTTTTGTAAAGTTGATTTCAATTTTTTGGCCTAGGCAAAAACTTCCACTTTTCGTGGACTCAACTTTGTGCACTTACCCAAGTGCATATACAAAATCTGAGAGCCAATATGGTTTAATAAATCCTTGAGCATAGAAGACAATGAGACGTTCTTAAAAGATTTGTTTAATTGCAAAATAGAGTAGTTTACTTGATTCAAATATTTGATATAATTCATTTCATTAAGGTTTGTGTTGATTTAATAATTTCCCACATTTCACACACACAAAATGGTGCCCACTGTGAGGCACAACCCCATTTCTAACAATTTTCTAAAAAATTTCTTGTGAATAGGTTGGACATGATGTTTTAACACAACTATGAGTTCTTTCGGCACATACAACCAATCTTTCAGCGCATATGACTTCTGTTCAATGCATTCGAGGGTGGGTGCATGAAGTTGGGTAGCAATTTTGTGGCCTCTTTTTAAAAAAAGTTTGAAAACTCATAGCACGAGTGCGTTATAACGTGCTCACGTTATTGTATGTTAAAAGAAAAAAAAAGTGAAAGTCATTCATTTTCACTTCGACTATTTTTTTGTTTTTCCCATAGCCAAAACCCCCAACTTTTGCGCTCGTGTTCTAGGAGGTATTGTGCAAAATATTCAACAATAGTTGCTATTTGTTTGCAAGGATGGCACCACAATGACAAAGAGGTGGGAGAGGTAAGTATTATTTGCTGTTTGTTTTGAATTTATTAGTTTTAGGTTATATTTGATATATATTTTATTGAATTTGTAGGAGATGCAAATGAACCCACAAACCCTCAAAATCTTGAACAAGAAGAGGAACCAAATCCTCAACAAGAAAATCAACCTCAACAACAACCTCCTCCACCAATCACTCAACACCCTCGTGGCACTCAACAAAATTTAATGAGTGAAATTGAGAACAACAAAAAACAAATTGAGGATTTTATTAGTAGGTTGAGTGATCCAAATGGATCAACCATAGAAATAATGGCCCTAGCAAATTCATTGAAAGATATGTTAAAAAATGTAGATTCGATTAGCAAATAAATATCTAGATGCCAAGATAGGAGGCAGACAGCTAGGGCATATTATGCAGATAAACCATCATATAAACAAGTAAAGGATTTAAAAATTACAAAAGGTGATTTGTGCTCATTGTTCACTGACCTATGCACAAATCAAAATCTTAGCCTCAATGCGAAGAGGTTTCGTATTCATTGGTGCCACCACCAAGAGATTAGGAACAATTTTTATGATAGGTGGTACATGGTCTTTGATGACCGACCATGCAACAATTGTGAAGTCCCCCATTATTTTCTTAAGAAACTACAGTGAGTTCATATTGAAAAAAATCCCAAATTATTTTGATATGAGGGAATTCTAGAGGAGAGGTGGGGGGTTGGCTCAGGATAGGCCCAATGCACAGCTAGATCCTACACGGCAAGGGAGATGAGCACTCACTAGGCCACCTCGTGAGCACGTTGTTATGCCTACCACCGAAAAGGAGAGTGCTAATGTAGAGACATTGCAGGTGATCAACTCTTTGATCTACAGTGTCATCCATCATACTAGCCCTATTCTACAACACCATCCATAGGAGTCTTCGAGTGGTGGCCTTCGAACCCATGTGTGTCAATCTTGTGGGGCGACTTGTTCATATGACCCCACCGACATTCAGGAGGTTGCTACGTAGGATCCGTATGCAACTATGGAGATGAAGAGGGCATTTGACATTTTGCATGATGCATATGGCATTGATACTCAGGTAACAGTTAGCATGTTCATTGAATTGAATTTATTAAATTTCAATTTTGAAATGCAAGATTAACTAATTTAGTTTTATGTTTTAAATATAATTGCAGGGTCACACTATTGAGAATGGATATGCCAACCCTCCACCTACTTTTTTCTATAGTACACCTATCGGTGGGGTATGTAACTAGTAAACAATTATAAATTTAATACATGTTAATAACATTATTTTATGAATGGTATTTTAATATGTGATTTTGGATGTTGAATAGGGTAATATTGGAGGTTTCAAGGGAAAACCTCCCAGTGCTAGTGGATTTACTCAAACTTACACATGGGTAATAGAATAAAGAGTTTAACTAATGAATTGTACTTAATAGATTTGTGCAGTTTATATTCATATTGTTGGTTACGTTGCATTGCACATCATTCAAACTCAAAGCATTACTTCACATTCCATAACTAATAACTAGATGTTGATAGATGACAAAATTTCAACTACAATATATTTGTTTAGAAAGTGAATGTAAGCAGTGATGCAATTACTTCACATGGAGGCATGTGCTTGCAAAGGTGCACCTGCACAAAAAACTATGGATGCTTGGAAAAAATCTATGAAACCATAATAGTACAAGCAATAGCATAGACAAGGAATTTAGTAGTTTGAAAAAAATCCTTGAAGAAATGCGGTCTCATGGTGATGGAATTCCATTCCATCACCATGAGACCACATTTCTTTGAGGAATTTGTTCAAACTACTCACCACCTTTTCTATGATACCACATTTTTCATACATGTGTACACCAAATCATTTTATCAAACTACTCACTTCCTTGCTGCTATGGCTAAAATCCTAAAATATGTGCTTTCCAACAAACTATGGATGCTTGGAAAAATATCTATCAAAGCATAATAGTAAGCAATAATACCATAGAGAAGGAAATGAACGTTCTGAAAAAATGCTTGAAAGAAATGTGGTCTTATGGTGATGGAATTCCATGACATGCATTTGTTTGTAATGGAATTCCATCACCACGAGACCCCATTTCTTTTGAGGCATTTTTTCAAATAGTTAAATTCCTTCTCTATGCCACCTCAATTATCGTACATGTCTACAAAAGCATTTAATCAAATGGTTCAGTGGCTTGCTGCTATGGGTAAAAGCCTAAAAACATGTCCTTTCGAACAAGATATGGAAAGGGAAAATAGTAAGCATGATAATAAAAAATATTTAGTTTAATAAGTACTCAAAATTTTGTTCATTAGATCTCATACATTATAAGTCATGACGTGGATCACTATTGTAACTTTTTTGTGATTGAATAATTTGTTGTTTTATTTTTATATGTTGGTTGTGGAAACACCTCCAAATGTTACGAGGGCAATGGATATCAGTGTTTCATCTGCTATACAATCCTCGATGGATCTGATAGGGGAGGTATGAGGAAAATTACTAAATTTCAATTTACATTCGTTGTTATAGATGTTAGTTCTAGTGAAAAAGAAAATCATTATTGATTTGTAGTTTAATTTCTATTTGGATGGTTTATAGAGGGCTTGAGCATGCCTCAACATCAACGTGCGAATATTTCCCTTGTGGAGAGTGATCGTGAGATGGCCGTAAGTAATTATTTTGTTAAATATATTATTTTTTATAATGTAATTTCTATATATTAATGTCTTTACTTCTTATTGTAACAGTTACAACTTCACCAAGAACTTAACAGTACTAGGAGGAGCAGCAGGAGCACTCCTTGAGTGCAACACAAATGAGTGATAGACCTATCACCATTTGATCAACAAGAAAAGGGAAAGAGTTTATTTTGAGAACCTGGAGAGCAATGACTTTTGATTCCAGAGCCCTTTGTTGTATGCATACATGCAGTTTTGTACATATTTTGTATTGGATATATTCGACATTGTATGCCTATATGGCATTCTTGTAAGAATCTATAGCTATTTTGTACCTATATTTTATACTTATATCGACATATATTGATGTATGTGTACATGGCTATTTGGTTAATACAAATCCTTTTTATCAATGGTGTCCATATTTGCATGTTATAATTTCATGGTTCAAAAGATATGAGTTATGTGTATTCAAGTGTATACTTTACAACTTACGTGTATATTTTCTGACTTATGTTTGTCCCAATGTATACTTTGTGACTTACGCATTTTCATGCGTATACCTTGTATCTGTGCATATACTTTGTATTAAGTTGTGTATACTATGTATTCATGTGTATACTTCAAGGAATACATTTTTGTGACTACTTGTGCTTCCCTTATTCACATGTACATGTTTGACTTATTCACATGAATACTTATTAATTGGTTAGCCCTAGCACTGATCATTGTTGTCCTTCATGGTTTGTCTTGAATAAATAAATTGATTGATGGTAAACAACTTTATCTAGAGAAGCAAAAAACATGTTTTCAATTGGTATTCCATGAAATGATTGATAAAAAGATTCCAATATATTTAATCCTTTGATTGGAACAAATCAATTAAGCAAAGGATACATAATCTTCACAACACTTGCAAAACATAATATTCAGAGTAGTTGAAGTAGTCAACTTCTTGACACATTATCTATGTTACCAGGTTCTTATATTTTAGCCCTATTCTGGTCTTGGTTCGCCTAGGTGGTGTGGGTCCTAGTTCAATTCACTTGTGGGTTCAACTAGGGTCCTTCATTTTTGGGTCTAGTTCACCCAAGTAGAACCCAGACAAAACCCAGGCGAACCAAGACAAAACCTACATGCCTAGGCATCCAAAAAAGTGTTTTTTGAACATTTTTTTAATGTTTTATGGAGTTTGACTTTGACCCACACCCAAAGGAACCCTAAAAGTGACCTCTAAATCACTTCAAACACCTTAACTACCTCATTCTTATTCATTTGTTTTGCAAACAAGAATTTTCATTCCAAGAGGCCGAGCTTTCATTTTTGAGTGCTAGATTGAAAGTGGATTGTGACACAACTTTCTTTTTTCAAAACTTGTTTTGCATCATTGATTTGAGAATTTATCACACATCTGTAGAGAAACAAAGGAATACTACAAACTAAAACACATTATAGTTTTTTTCTCATTAACTTGATGTACTCTCCAACATCTCTCTTCTCTCATGCAAAGAGTTAGAACTGCTTGGCCATGCCTTTGCATCATTCAGGAAGTTTTGCTCTTTTTGACAATGTCAAAAGCATGGATGCATACAGATTAGGAAAAATACTTTTCTTTTTAGATTAGCAATGCATGGAAGTTTCAAAAAGTATCATTGATATTACAAAATATATGTGTTTATACACTTCAATTGTGCAGTCACCCTTTGGTTCTTTGAAAGAAAAATTTGCCTGTGCCATTGTTACACTACATAGGTAAACCAGATTTTATATTATGGAGCTATATTAAGCTACCACTCTCAAGACCAATGTAAAAATGATACAAAATAATGTTTGAGACTGCAAGAAGACATCAAAATGGCTAGCATACTAAAAAAATTCTTATGATTTATGAAGAACGCTGATAACTATACTCAGTTGGCTTCTTTTTTCAAAATCATACAAATTGAACCCTAGCATCAATAGACTTTGTATATCAAGCTACCATAATTCAAGTTTCAATGATGAATATTTATCATGCATGTTTTAAATGACGTTCAAGTTTATGGTGGTTTTGTTGTTTATATGATGTTATGTGATATTCTAATCCTAATTTATGCTTCTAGGCTGCATATATATATATATATATTTTGTTTTTACATGTTTTTTGTACCAACGAACCGAACCCCCCTCCAAAAAAACTGGCCTAACCAACGAATCGAACTTGCGAACCCGAACCTGAACCCAAACCTCAAAACCTATTCCAACACTTCATTCTGCCTGCACAAACTTAATTGACCACCAAATTATGCTACCTCTTGAGTTTACCCACTTTTACTCCTTCAAACCTCTTTTTTTCATTCAAAACCCCTGCTTTCCCAACTAGGGCATCACGCCATAACATACTTTTGACCTCCCTTGTCCTTGTATACCTTTTAAACACATCAAACTCCACAACCTTACCCTATTTCCATCCTATTCTAACTTATTTTCAAGCAATTTCTTCTTTTCACCTCTTCTAGCCTTACTTTTAAGGGGCCTCAATTCTAAATTTTCAACAGGGGCAACATTAGTAATCTCTTCCAATGCCTTTACCAATGCTATTTTATTATTCCTACTCCCTATCCTACTTACATCAGGCCCATATCACCGAGACATAGCCTAAACAATAGGTGGAATGGCCTATTTCAACATATTGCACTCAAACCCTTAAGGGATCGTTCCTGTTGAACGTAGCTCATAGTGATTTCATGTGTTTGGGTGAAAAAGAGGACCATGCCTAGTGTAAACATACCTATTCAAATATGTTGGAACAGTCTGTTTGGTCACATGAGTTGTAAAACGAAAGTTGCACCACTTTGCAACTTTCCACTGCTTGCATTTAACACCTTTTCCATCAACTAAAAACTAGACACCACGAGAAAACCACTCTGAGATAAAAAAAAATGATAGAATTCATTGTAGAGGGGCCCAACACAATCCTATAGGATCATATGAGAAGTTTCTAAGCATCGCGGTATCCGAGTAACAACATGTTGAAGTTTGTAGCCATTTTGCACTTTGGACCATTAAGGGATCGATCCAGTTGAACGTAGCTCAGAGCGATTCCACATGTTTGGGTGCGAAAGAGGACCATGAATAGTGTTAAAATACCTATTCAAACATGTTGGAACAATTCGTTTAGTCACACGAGTTGCAGAACGAAAGTTGCACCACTTTGCAACTTTCCACTATTTGCATTTGACACTTTTTCCATCAACGGAAAACTGGACACCACAGGAAAATCACTCTGAGATAACAAAAACTAAGAGAGGTTATTGTAGAGGGGCCCAACATGATCCCATAGGATTAGAAGAGAAGTTTCTAAGCTTCACGGTATTCAAGTAACAACATGTTGAAGTTTGTATCCATTTTGCACTTTGGACCCTTAAGGGATCGATCCGGTTGAATGTAGCTCGGAGAAATTCCACATGGTTGGGTGTGAAAGATGACCATTCCTAGCATAAAAATACCTATTTTGATGTGTTGGAACAATTCATTTGGTCACATGAATTGCAGAGCGAAAGTTGCACCACTTTGCAACTTTCCATTGCCTGCATTTGACACTTTTTCCATCAACTAAAAAATTGAAACCACGAGAAAACCACTTCAAGATAACAAAAAATAAGAGAGGTTATTGTATAAGGGCCCAAAAATATCCCATAGGATTAGACGAGAAGTTTCTAAGAATCATGATATCCGAGTAACAACATTCTAAAGTTTGCAGCCATTTTGCACTTTGGACCCTTAAGGGATCGATTTGGTTGAACGTAGCTCAGAGCGATTCCATGTGTTTGGGTGTGATAGAGGACCATGCATAGTGTAAAAATACCTATTTGTATGCATTGGAACAATTCATTTGGTCACACGAGTTGTAGAACAAAAGTTGCACCACTTTGCAACTTTCCACTACTTGCATTTGACACTTTTTCCATTAACTGAAAACTTGACACCATAGGAAAACCACTCTAAGATAACAAAAACCAAGAGAGGTTATTACAAAGGGGCCCAACAAGATCCCATAGGATTAGATGAGAAATTTCTAAGCATCACAGTATCTGAGTAACAACATGTTGAAGTTTACAACCATTTTGCACTTTGGACCCTTAAGGGATCGATCCGGTTGAATGTAGCTCTGAGCGATTCCGCGTCATTGGGTATGAAAGAGGAAAATTTCTAGCATAAAAATACCTATTTAGACACATTGGAATAGTTCATTTGATCACATGAGTTGTAGAATTAAAGTTGTACCACTTTGCAACTTTCCACTGCTTGCATTTGACACATTTTCCATCAACTGAAAACTTGACACCACAAGAAAACCACTCTAAGATAACAAGAACCAAGATAGGTTATTGTAAAGGGTCCCAACACAATCCCATAGGATTAGATTAGAAGTTTTTAAGCATCATGGTATCCAAGTAATAACATGCTGAAGTTTGCAGCCATTTTGCACTTTGGACCCTTAAGGAATTGATCTAGTTGCACATAGCTTGGATCGATTCTGTGTGTTTGGGTGTGAAAGAGGACCATGCATAGCGTAAAAATACCTATTTGGATATATTGAAACAATTCATTTGGTCACACGAATTGTAAAACAAAATTTGCACCACTTTGCAACTTTCCACTATTTGCATTTGACACTTTTTCCATCAAGTGAAAATTGGACACCACATGAAAACCACTGTGAGATAACAAAAACTGAGAGAGGTTATTTTAGAGGCACACAACACAATCCCATAAGATCATACGAGAAGTTTCTAAGAATCAAGGTAACTGAGTAACAACATGTTGAAGTTTACAACCATTTTGCACTTTGGACCCTTAAGGGATCGATCCGGTTGAATGTAGCTCAGAGTGATTGCGCGTATTTGGGTTCGAAAGAGGACCATGCAAACCATAAAAATACCTATTTTAACACGTTGGAACAATTCGTTTGGTCACACAAGTTGTAAAACGAAAGTTGTACCACTTTGCAACTTTCCACTGCTTGCATTTGACACTTTTTCCATGAACTGAAAACTAGACACCACGGGGAAACCACTCGGAGATAACAAAAACCAAGAGAGGTTATTGTAGAGGGCCCAAACATGATCTGATATATTTAGTAAAATATTTTGTAAGTGTCGTGGTATCCGAGTAATACCCTATCAAAGATTGCTACCCTTTTGCACTTTGGGATTGGATGTTTCATTGAATTGTATGGTTACATACAAGGTGATTGTGCTCTCTTTTTGATGGAATTCATTGGGAAACAAACTTAACTCCATTTTAGTTTTGGTTTGGTTAGATTTCAATTGATTTTTTTCATTTTAGAAGCCAATTACTGAGGGTCAATTTGTATACCCTATTTTAAGGGTTTTAAGTGCATGAAAATGTCATATTAAGTCTTTCACCCACGGTATGCTTCTATAACTAAATGAAAAGGCTTAGTTATGGTTATAAAACATGTGTGCAATTTTTTTTGTGCAAGGGAGGTGAATAGAGGGTTTTTACATGATGCCCTAGATGTCAAATGGTGTATTTTTGAGTGGAAAATGGTGGTTTACTGCTAGGGTTTGAAGAAATCTTTGGGGACAGTGGTATCTCTTAAACTTTTAAGCTTGTACAAACCTTTTTGAAGGTGTTTTATCCTTTTGTTGGTTATGGGAAGGTTTCGAGTATGGGTTTCCAATAAACCATTGCCTAGCTTGTGAAAGAAGAGGCTTTTGGGGTTTGTTATGTTAGAGGGGTTGTTGATTCAATTCAAGGTGGAGGAACTCTTTTCAACATCAACTAATCAGACCTCAACAAGACACCAACCTTGAAATCACAATCACCCAAATTGAATCAACTACCAACAATAGGCTTATAGTCTCCAAATCTCATGAAAAGGGCTTATATTTTAGAGAAGGTCATCTAATGGCCAACCAAACATCAATCAAGCTTTAACATAGACCCTAAGACAAATTACCAAGATATCATACCATGTTTCTTTGGACCATCATTAAGATCCAATAGACCACCTTGCACAAAGGCTACTAAATTAGCCCTATTTACAAAGAGACGACCTTTTAAACACTAGATCTTCACTCAAACTCCTCAAACAATAGTATTTTATGTGTCAAAACCTTCAATTCCATGATTTTTTTCTAGCTCCAAGACATCTAGACCCCTAATACACCAAACCCTCAATTTCAAGTAAAATACTTGGGGTTTTAATGAAACTCCTATCTCCCAGACCTGTCATACCCAAAAAAGGAACCAAACACACTTAACAAACCCTACATATGGTGAATAATACATTAAATGGACAATACTTCCCACATTTTGTCAAAACACCACTTGAAACCCTCATTTTCATCATGAAAATACCCTGCTATAGCCCTAGAACATCATCCCAAACACCCAACCTTGACTCCACAACATTCTAAACAAGTTAGGCATGTATTTTACAAGTTAGAGGACCCATTCCACAAGTTACAATAGGCACAAAAAGTGGAATGGGTTGAATTAAATCATGAAATCCTTCAATCCAAGAACACTGTGAAAGTAGGTAGCAACAGTAGAAACAAGATAACTTTCACTATACAAAGAGTTAGGACCTCTAAATAGGTCAAAATGAAAGATGATTCATCAATATACAACATCCAATAGGTTTTAAATGATCTTAGCATCTGTACAGGTCATACAACAATAAAAAGTGAGAAAGCCAGTAAATTTCTAGAAAATAATG
>VDFB02000017.1:27165131-27196320 GCA_007258455.2 Sequoia sempervirens
AACTCCATGTAAATGATTGAAGATGAAACTTTAAAGCATGCAAATGTGACCTATATGATTTTGATGTGAATGTTGAGTCCTTTTAATACAATTGCATTTGATCTGACTTACAATTTTCAACTTCTTAATTTTGTCTAATTTTCTTTTTTACAAATATGACCAAAAAAAAAGTATTAATATGACAAATTTAACTTTTGAAATATGTGATGTTTTTCTTATTTTTAAATTTGTATTTCAAAATTAGAATCCTCTGCGTGGAGTTTATTTTCTCATGATTTTGAAGTGTTTTTAAATTCCAAGTAAAAGATTGTAATGGGAGAGTAACAGGCTGTATGGAACTCTTTCCATTGTTTCGAAACTTTAAAAAAAATCGAAAATAAAAATTGATGATTAAAGGCGTATGGAGAGGGTGCCAGAAAGAAGAGACAAAAATCTCCAATTGAAGTTGAAAGGATGGGAAGAAGGCAGAGGAGGCATTGGGAAAATACCGAAAGAGAAAAAGGCGAGGCTGGAGGAGGTAGGCAGCGAACTATTTTTAAGAAAATGCCTCTAAAAATTTAAGGAACAGCAGCGTATATGGAAGAAGGGGCGCAGCATGGATTAATGAAAAGACAGAATAGGGAACAAAACAAGTGGAACAGGGGCGTCTAGTAGGAGAATTTTGCACAGCAACAATTGGAATGCAACCAAAGAAAATTTGAAATAAGATGATTCAAAATTGTAGAGAATTTATAGAGGAAGAATTGGAAACAATATTGCAACCAAATTGTTTGTCAATTGAACAGAAATTTCAATAACTTTCAATCTTTCTTATTCATGTTTAAGTTTTTGTTTTCGAATTAACTTCCATTTGAAGTTTGATTAGACAAAACTCACAATCTAGTTTTTCATCATATTTCGAGTTTCAAATTGAAATGTTCATAGAATTATTTTTCTTTGTGATTTTTTTATTTTCCTACTAATTATCAATTAGACAAATATATATTACATATATTTTATTTTATTTTGATAAATAAAGGGCCGAAGCCGAGGAGATTATATTAAAATTAAAAGTATAAGGATTTACAAGACTTGAAGCCTTAATAGAAAATAAAACAAGCAGAATTATGGCTTCCATGAGGAGATCAAAATCAGAACATGAAACCTTAAAGCTGTCTTGAACAAAGTCTATAACCTTATCATAAAAAGGCAGCTACCACCTTTTGCTGCAACTATGATTGAACAAAGTTTGAATTTAAAAAAGGTAGATGACGGTAAAAAATCCAAAGATCATCAAGAGTCCTTATCTTTGCCCTTTTTGCCTCATGTATTCTTCCTCTGCTAGACCACAAAATGAACAGTAACTAAATGCCCAAATTTGAAGATGGATCTGACATTGTTGGTTCTAGGAGTGAATCAGTTTCTTCATTGTGGACCTCATTGTAAGTGGTGTTTGTAGTGAGAAACTTCCTTGATCCTATGGTCTAAGGTTGGAGTGCGATGAATTCAGCTTAATGGGAGTATCCATTGTTTTCTTCTCTTCCTTCTTACTTGTCTAACCACTCTTAGAATCCTAAACGTCTCTCTTCTCTTCCTCTCGGATGACATTCAAATCCTTATCCACATAAAGCCTTGCTCATCATGGAGTTATCTATTTAAGTGTCATTCCATCAGCTCCCATATTTGCCAATGCATCTGCCATTATATTGCCTTCTCTATAAATATGGTTAATCGTTACATTTTCAAACTTATCCATTAGGTTTATTGTTGAATCTAGTAAATATTGTAATTTCCAGCTCAACACTTTCTTAGCTCTTATCACATTTACCACAATAGCCGAATCCCCTTCAATTTCTACCTTTTCCAAGTTCAATTATGTGCAAAGGGATAGCCCTGTCACTAGAGCCTTAAATTCTGCCACATTGTTTGTATCAATCTACAATGGTTTTGAATATCTTGCAATATTTTTTCCCTGCCATGAGTGAATCACACCACCTGCTCTTGATGGACCTGGATTCTCTCTAGACGCTCCATTAAAATTCAATTTGAACCATCTAATATTTGGAGGTCTCCATTTACAATTTGTTCTATTTTGTTTGCTAACTTGACAACCTTTCCCAATAACTTGAGGAGTTGTTAGACCAAACCAGTTCTTGAACATACTATCATCCCAGCCTATATAAAATTTTGATTTGTTGTTTTGGGCATGAATTCTTGAGTTCATTGTTTCCACAATGATTGCTTCAATCTTGTTCATAAGCATTTCTATCTCCATGGATTCCCCTTGGAATACTCTCCTGTTTCTCTCGTTCCAACCAAGGTATCCCTAAAAATAAATTATCCATAAATTTCGACACAAGCTATCCCTAAAAAGAGTTGGCCAAGATTTGAATAGTGTTAATATATCATTTGGTAATGTTGATATCCAACCAAGTTTAGCACAAAGCCACCACCAGCATTCAAGGGAAAAGGGGCATGTTAGAAGCATATGGTTGACATTCTCCTCACTATTGTAACATAGTGAGCATCTTGAAGGGCCCTGATATCCAATTTTTTTAAACTAATCTACTGTCAAAATTTTACCTTGCAATGTCGCCCATGTGAAGATGCCAACCTTTGGCATGCACACTTTATTCTAGCATAATTGGATAGGTAACTGGGTTTTGGTTCTTTCTTGCTGCCCAGATGCTATTTTATAGCCATCCCTCACATTATACTAGCCTGATTTTGATCCATTCCAGATAATCTTGTCCCCTCCTTGCTTAAGCAAAATAAATATGACCTTTAATACTTGTCTGAGGTTATTAATCTCCACCAATGGTATATCAAGGTCTTCAAATTGTTTCCACTCCCATTTGCAATCTTGGTTATTGTCTAATAATATAATGTAGTCGCTTACATGAATTCCCCATTTGTCTAAACAAATTTGGCTAATTCTATCATTGTCCATCATATTACTAATAATATGGTAACCTCCCCATGATTCATTCCAAAATAATGCTTTCTTCCCATCCTTTACATTCCATTATATATGATTAAGTATTTAATATCACTAGATTTAGTAGTAAAGTTCTAAATACAGGACCCCCCTAGGAAAATTTGTGACTCTTAATGCCTATTCACTGTTTAAGTTTGTAAGGTATTTTCTTCTAATGATCCTAACCCATTTTAGGTGTTGTTCCTTATGTATTTTCCATAATATCTTAGCCCCTGGTGCCTTATTCTACCATAACTAATTTTTGATACCCATGCCTCCATGCTTAATTGGATTGCAAACCTTATCTCATGCAATCAGTGCAAACCTTTTTTTTTGTTTATGTGCCTTGCCAGAAAAATTTTCTTAACTTCTTCATCATGTCCATGTAGACTCCACTTGGCATTGAAATGCCAGACATTAGATAAATGGGAATGGCTGATAGAGTTTCTTTCAACATTATAATTCTCCCTGCCCATGATAACCACTTTGATTTACATGTCTCCATTCTCCTATCAATCTTTTCCCCGATTGGTTTCTAGGCTAAAGAATATCTCAAGGATTTATCTACTAGTATCCCTAAGTGTATGGAAGTCTACCTTCCTTAAAACCTAATAAACTTAATATTTGGTTTTGGACTCTTGTTTTGACATGAAAGAAGAAAATATGTGACTTCTCTTTATTGACCACTTGTCCCAAGGACTTATCATATATTGATAGCAACATTTTTATCTATAAGGCCTCTCCTCTACAACCTTTCCCAAAGAGAATTGTATCGTCTGCAAACTACTGATGTGTGATTGGTTGAACCGAAGATGTCACCTCCACTCCTCTAATAGAACCAGATCTTTGAGGGCTGCATAACTTCCTACCAAGAGCTTTAGCCATGATGATGAAAAGGAAGGGGGAAAGTGGATCTCATTGCCTAATGCCTCTTGAACTTTCAAAAAAACCACATGGATTCCCATTGATCAGGATGGAGAATTTTGGGGTAGAAATGCAGTAAAATAACAAGTTTATCCATGATTTGCAAAACCCAAATCCTTCCATGCATTTGGATAAAAATCTCCAATCTACTTTGTTATATTCCTTTTTTATGTCTAGTCTTATGATCATACTTGGCTACTTATTTTTTTGAATAGAGTGAATTACTTCTTGAGCAATTATCACTTCATCAAATATGGATCTTCCCAGAACAAATCCTTTCTATTCTTCTCCTATAATTTTTGGCAATATCTTTTTCAATCTGTTTGCAAGGATCTTTGGCAACACCTTATATATTGTGTTGCAAAGTGATATTGGTCTAAATTCATCTAGACATAGTGCTTTATCTATCTTAAGAATTAAAACAATGAAAGTGTTGTTGATTTCTTTCATAAATATTCATGATGATCTTGCTACTTCTAATGCTTTAGTCATTAGCGAACCCAAAATTGGCCAGCACTTTTGGAAAAAACCTGTTGGGAATCCATCCAAGCCTAGGGCCTTTTCTGGATGGATTTGATTTAGTTCTTTTTGTATCTTTTCCTCCGTAAATTTTTCCATCAACATCTGACTATCTTCCTCTGGAATCAGCGTAGGGATATCTTCCAACATGTCTTGTTGAGCTGCAAGATATGAACCTTCATGATTGTTAAGAAGATTTGAATAAAATTGAATTATCTCTTTTTGGATCTCAAATTGATCATCTAAGGTTTTCCCATTATCATCATTGATTTTTGGATTCTATTAGTGCTTCTTTTTTTTGTATTGTTATGGAAGAACTTTGTCTTCTTATCCCCTTCTTCCAACCAAATCTCTCTTGATTTCTGCCTCCAAAAAATCTCTTCTTTGGCCATAATGTCTTCATAATCCCTTAAGAGCTCCTTTTCCTTACAAAACATCTTTGATTTCATGCCTTGTTGGATGACTTGTTCATTCAGGTCTTTAATGTTTTTCTCTATTGTTCTTTTTGAATCAAAAATGTTTTTAAAGTGATCTTTGTTCCAACAAAGAAGGTTTTTTTTTTATTTTCTTCAATTTGGTCATGAATCAAAAAAATTTAGATTCTTCAACATGACATTCCTTCCACCATTGTTCAATAATTTTCACAAACTCTTCATATTTCATCCACATATTCTCAAATTTGAATGGGCATAGCAACGGTTTATTTTCTCCTAGAATTTCCAACTGAATAGGATAATGATCCGATCCTAATGTTGGAGAAATGGAAGCTTTGAAATCAAACGGGAAGGTGGTTAAATCTCCTTTATAAAAGAACCTATTTAATTTTTTAGCTATGTTACTAAATCCCATTCTTTTGTTGTTCTATGTGAAGGTTCCATTCTCCAACTCAATTTCTAAGAGATTTTAATTTATCAACCAGTTTTTGAAGTCTGTCTAAGGCTAATATTCTCTTTTTAACCCCCCACTTTTCTCTGAAAGATGAACAATGGCATTAAAGTCCCCTCCGATAATGAAGTTCTTTTCTGCCCAAATCCTAAATCTACTATTGATCTCTTCCCAAACTTCCAGTTTCTTCTTTGTGTGGATTGGACCATAAACATTTAAAATAGAGAATTTCAAGTTAGATTTTATACTATTTAGTGTTCCACCAATCCAATTGGTTCTTCCTTCCAATTTGTTAAGATCAACTCTTCTTGGAGTCCACATAATTGCCAGCCCACCCAAGGTTTCAATAGCCTCTTCAAATTCCATATCCCAACTACCTATTGATTTATTAAATTTTACCATTTGATTAGCACTCATTTTTGTTTCCTACATCATGACAATATCAACTTTGAAGGAAAAAATGCAACGTTTGATCAAATGTTGCATGTTAGGAGCATTCAAACCCCTAACTTTCCATGATATGACCTTCATTTCTCCTTGGGAAGGAACTTCCCCTTCCCTACATGCATATAGTCTATGATTTTGGTTTGATCTGATTCCTCCCCTTCTTCAGACCTTAAAAAAGCTAAAGATTTGTGCCCTTTTCCTTTCTTGTACTTTTCCCCACAATTTGGAGGCTTCTTATTTGATATTGATCTTTCAATCCCCAAGCTAAAGTTAAACACTTTAGACTTACTTGGAGATAGAGAAGGTGTCTCTAATTCTTCTATTTGATAATCACCATTCAGATTGCAACATGAATTGTCCTTATCCAAAGCTTCTGAGAGTGACAATCCTTCCAAATCCTTAATCCTTTCCTCCTCTAAGTAATCTAGATCCAAAAGTCTGTCTACAAAAGCAAGCTTACTCTTCTCTTTCTCATTATCCTTTTCTAATAACATGTCATTCTCTTCCATTCCAACGAGCTCATACACTTCCTTAAGTCTAGGTGAGAGAGGTGGGCTTTGGTCTTTCTCCTCTGAATTTTTTATCAACATATTCTCTTTCCCTAGCCTTCCATTAATATTTTTCCTATTTTTATTAGTAAGTGGAAATATCCCCCCTTGACATCCTCCACTAGAATTTTTTTGTCCACTAATCCAATCTCTTTTAAGTTTGGTGGCTTTTGATTTCTAATCTCCTTAGAAGGATAATAGTCCCATTTGGGTTTGTTATCTTTATTCCCCCCCACTATTGACCCTGCAATTTTTCTCGTTCTCAACTGCTTATAGTTGTCTTTAAAAGGTGTGAAGTGAGATCTTGATTCCATTTCTTTCTCCATTAGTCTTGCCGATTTCCTACTTCCAATATTGAGGTTGCTTGTGTTCACCATATCAAAATGTGGTTTTTGTCCCATTTCCAAATTCAATTTGTCTTGCATGCCCATACTCCTGATTTGCTTTTGGGGGGTCGTTTCACTAGTATCCCTTAAGGCTACCAATTTTCCATAATGTGGCTCATCATCTTCTTTGCTCAGTTGGTTCTCCTTTAGACTTTCCCCTCTAACCTTACTCTGAGTAACATCTTATCCCTTTTTAATAGATTTACTTTTACCTTTTATCAATATACCAATGAGTCTTTCATGTAGAATGTCATAACAATCTTGTCTTTAGTCTGATTCAACAAACTCATCCACATCCTTTCCTTGTCTTCCTAATATAGATTCATTGCTAAAATTGGCTACCTCTCTTAGATTAGTAGTTGTACTTTCCTTAACCTCCTTGCTCCTAAACTCCTTTGAAAGTCTTTCCTCTACTTTTTCAAATGATGTTATGTTAGATGCTTCCTTTTTAGCCTTCCTTTCCCAATTTTTCTCTACTAATTCAATCTCAAATATCCTCCTTCTCTTTTCTGCCCTAGAAGTCTCCTACTTATGAATTGAGTAATCCTCCAGTCTCGTTCTTTCTACCAAAACTTGACCTTCCATCCCTATTATGATATTTTCTTGGACTTCTTCCAGCCATTGTTCAATTAACATCTCCATTTCTCACTGACTGATGTTGGATGGTTTATTTTGGAGTGATCCATAATTCCCAATAGTTGTGCTTTGGGGATTTAACAACATTTTCCCTCCAAGTGATGAAAAACTAATGAGATTATTTCCAACACTTAGTGTGCCTTTATTCTTAGAAATTTTCCAAGTGTTGGGAAGATTCACCTTAATACTTATTTCCCCTCTTCTCTGATCTGGAACTCTTTTAATTCTTAGGGCTAACCAGTTGTTTCCATTTCCATCCTCTAATGTTATGCTCAAGTCTTCAAATTTTACCATTCTTACTTCTCTAAAGATTTCAAAGCCTTGATTGTATCTCTTGTTAGGCCCTTTATTACCTAATGTTAAGAGCTTCTTTCCTTGAATCTTGTTGCAGAAATGTATCCATCTCCAAAAAAGGATCCACAACATTATAGTGACATTATCCCTAAATTATTTGTCATCGGGAGCCTCACTCTCTTCCCAAACCTCTCCTCTGTTGTTGATTTCTAGGAAAAGAATGTTTGGTTTCAGTGTGGATAGCTTCCAGGGCATCCCCAATTTGCATTTCTCTAATTCCCTAGCAGGATTCTTGCTACAAGGGTCCTCTCCCATAGTATTTACTAGCCCCCCATCTGGATGTTTGACTATGTTTCTTTCTTTTAAAGGGGAGGTTAAGTCCATCTCCAAATGATCATACATAATATGTTGAATCCAAACCCCAAACTTTGAGATAATTTTAATCGATCTCAGGAGTTCATTTTTAGTATTCATAAGAATACAAATTTTAGGATATATTACATATATTTTAAATATCAAGATGGAGCAACAAGTTTCACAATGTGTATCATGTTGACTCACAATAACTAGAGAAAATAAGCACGAAAAAATAAATTTAACTTTAATTTTTTATTTTTTTATTTTAGGGTGATTGCAAAGCCCCTTGGAATTAACTAATGGGTCATGGATTTTGATCTAGAATGGGAAATTACATCTATCAAGATAAATGAAAGATGCATGAAAATTGAGGGTGATAATACATGAAATATACATGGAAATAAAATGTAAATGAAGGTAGAATAAGTGGGAAAAATACTCAAATTATGATCCAAACGAAGCACAATATTGTTCCACATATTAAAATGTTTAATTTTATTAACTCATTCCATCAATATAGACCCAAAATTAAATTAGAATTAACATGATTATTTATTGATTTCACATTTACAATCATCATATGATAGTTCTAAAGACTATCATGAGTAGATTAAACTTATTGATTCAAACTAAAACATTATTTAAAACTACACACCCTAAAGCCTTTTGCACAAGCTCAAACTTCACATTCATCTTAAGTCTTCTAGTTCTTTCTTGTCTAAAAAAACTAGTTAGGACTCTAAAGATATTTGAAAACCTGAATATTTAAAAATCAAACTGCACCATTCAAATGTAGAAACATTCTTTTCAAACTCCTCTAGATTGAGATTGATGATTGGATGTCATTCTAAAGTAGGCATACATACTATACAGTTTCTACATTAAAGATTTTACTTTTGCTTCCCAGTTTTAATAATTACAATATCAATAGTAGTAATTGTTGTTATAATATTATGTTTTGTCATTAATTTGATAAAAAAAAAAATTTCAAAAGGTGCAATGCACCCATAGTATTAGGGGTAAACACTTTTGACCAGAGCTATGAACCGAGAAACAACCAAACCCGCAAGCACAATGTCTAGTGAAGGCACAAGGATTGCGAGTACATTGGCCCAGCGAGGGTTTGAACCCTAATGGTCATCACTACAACCAAGCGACTTGATCACCGAACCATGCCCTTATCAGCTAATTTGATAGTATGTTTGTTATTAAAGTATTATGGTATTATTTTTCATTGGGAAAGGTTTTATCGAAAAAAAGCATTTTAAAAACATAGATGTTTTTGAAGATTTGGTTTTATTGGAAAGATATTTATATGCCTTGAAATGTAGTGAAATTTTCATATCCAAAGATTAGATTGAATATTAGAGGCCTATCTTGGTTTCTAATAGTTAAAGAAGGAATATCTTGTGAAGGGTTTATCTAAGCTTTGTAATTTTATCCACTTGTGTTTTTTTCAAAAGATTAAATATGTACTCAAATAGGTACATATGTACGAATGTAATTGCATATAATAATGTTAACTCCATATATTTTTATATTAGTATGAGTGTATGTGTGTGTGAGAGAAAGAGATCCAATGGCTAAGTGTGTGTGTATCTTGTAATGATAATATATATTTCGTTATATTTTATATTATATAGCATATTTGGTGGAAAAATTTTATGTTTTATCAATATGTAGGAATCAAGAATTTTAACTACATTAAGTCTTATATACATAAGAAAAAGGAAAAAAAGAAAAAAAAAATGGTTAATTTATATCTTATTTTTGACAACACAAAATGTTTGTCTATTTCTATTGAAGTGTTTTTTCTATTTAAAATAAAAATAGAACCCAAGGTTTGGCTACATTCTCCAAGAATGTTAGGTTGACACCTCGAGAAACTAGACTAAAAGGTGTGTAAATGCAAAGTGTAAACTCATTTAAGATTAAGTATATTTTGTCTACGTTCTTATATGAAAATTATTGTTCATCTTTTTATCTACAATAATAACACATTGATATATTATAGACATGCAAATGAATATATGTTATAAAATTACCTAAATGTGAAAAATATACTAGACAAAAAAACACTCTACACTATTTATTAAAAGAAAAATTATAAATCATCTTTGATCGATATTTTCAAGTATAGGAATCATCCTTCTTTGCGCATCCAAAGAAATCTATCAACATTTCCGTTTTGTAAATCATTTTTTAATATCCTTTCACATTTAAAATGTTTGAATAAATTTTTAATTCCAATTTGTATTCTCCTATTATATTGAGATATAACAAAATCACATTCCCGGTTAATAGCAATTACAACTAAACTTTTTCATCGTAAAAATAACTGAGTTCGTTCAATAATGTTACTCTCATAATCATGTCGTGAAAGCTACAAAAATTTAATTTAGAGCCTTCCCTCAATGACAACTATTTTGACTGGATGGCTGTTGCATTTGAAGCGTGTGACGACCATTAAATTCAACAAGATAAGGAGGCATTATTTGTAGTGCAGCCAGCAGAAAATTTATATTGTTCAATAACTTTAAAACAGCAAATAACTGTCATCTCATTAATTATTCGTAGCGTCATGTCATACATTTGAATTAATAGAAAACAAGTTCCATGCACTTAACTTATGCCATCTAAACTAAGAGAACACAAGTTACGTTATGCCAGTCCCGTTGTATCTTTATTCTTCCTGCCCTTTGTTTATAGACATAGTTGGGAATATTTGAGAAAAGGAAGAACGAGTTGCTTTCAGAGATTAAAAAATGAAAACGTGAAATTCAAACAAAGCATAGTCTACCAACAATAATGCATGATTTGAAACAAAATGCATCCTAAAGAAAAAGAGGAGGGTCACAGTACTGTTGATAGATTTGCTTTTGACTAGACGATAAACATTTGCATATTTATTTTTATATATTGTACTGTTGATAGATTCAAACTTCTGTAAGATCTTTAGGATAAAGAGTTATATATTCTGTAGGATTTAAGTCTTTGGCCTTTTGTTTTTCATATTGTTGGTGAATTCATGGTTTACATAAATAATTGATATGATATAGATTCAGTGTACTGAAGGTTTTATATAAAATTTCAGTTTTATTAAAAGGTTGAATTATAAATAATAAATATTTTAATTAGATAAAAATGGGAAAGGGTTCAGACTCGTTACAAAAACAGTCATATAGGTAAGTAGGACGAGTCTAATTAAGAAACACACTAGAAAAATCAAATAAAGATTAGTAGTACTTTTGATCAGAGTATAGAACCCAAAAAGTGGGAAACAAAGGTTTTGACCTCAAACAAATTACTTATCACTCAAAACAAATGTTAAATCATAATAATTGGTATAATTTTAGTCTTAAGTTTTTAGTATAATATGATTAATCAATACTTAACATTTCAAATTTCATTTTAATTGATATAAATGATATACAAAATATATTTTTTGTGATTTTAAAAATATTTCTAAAACCATCTTATTTCCAAAATTTATTTCTTCCCATTCATATTTTATAAAAAGAAATCATCTAACGTTAATTTTTTATTTTTCAAATCTAATATCTTCTCAAGTTAATTTTTATTTTCCAGAATTTTTACTAATTTTATTACTATTTTTAATTAAAAGTGCAATTAAAAATGATGTGCCATCCCAAAGCAATGTTAAAATGAAAGTTGCAATGCCTGTATGAGACTTTTTTTTATTTTATTAAATTCTGTAGAAATTAGTAAAGTTAACTTAACGTGAGGAACACAGTTTGAACTTAACAATGTCAAGGAAAGGAGTCGGTGAATAAATGTAAATAAACTACATTGGAGTTTTATGTTTATCCACTCAATTGCAAGTCTCCTTATTTTTATTTGCTGGCATCTCTTCCATCTCCATCTTCTGCGCATTATATTGCATCTGATCCATCTCCTGCAAATTATATGACATCTGCTCCATCTCCTGCAAGTTCTATTGAGTTGGACTTGGGTTGGAGCTATCTTTTCACAGCTATTGCTGATTTATTAACTTTAGCATGCTATGGTTCCTTTAGTATTCTTATAGGATTGGATGTATGGCAAGCAATTAAAAAACGGGCGACTTGGCTGCCGAGTAAGGCCTTTTCCCTTACCGGTGTAACAGTGCAAATAATTGCTTGGTGGAGCAACTTAAGTAATATTGCGGATGAATGTACGAAAGATGTGAATGTGGAAGAATTGATTTCATTTAATCAGATAGTAGTTAGTGGAAGAGTTGCTCTTTGTGTTATTATAGGCTTTTTGCTCCCTGAAATGGCTGCTCCAAGTGTGAGAACTTTTCTGACGTTGGGAATTAGTATATGCGTCCAAATTGTTTCTGAACTGCGCATTTTTCAAAAGAAACATGGTAATTTTCTTGAGATACATAGGCCTTGGGCAACCTGGGGGGAAATTGCAAATTCAATTTTATTGATGAGTATTATAGTCCTTGGTTCAATATTAGTTTGCACCATTTTAGGGAGTCAAACCGTTCTTGGTCTTTTAAAGCAAAGGACTTCCACAATTTTCTTTATCACTAAAGAAGATGAGTTTCGATTCTCAAATGAGAGGATGATGTCAATTTCTTGGAATGATTTTGAGGATGAAGTGCTTAGCTCATGGTTGGTTGCTCGTGTTTGTCGTGCTGATTATGTGATATGCAGATCAGTTTTCAGTTCAGCAATTGGAGTAGTGGTCACACTTTGTGTCATTATCTCCCTCTTGTCAAACACATCTCATGACATAATTTTTATTAAACATCTTGAACTTTTAGATGATGCTTTTTTTTCTCTACTTTTCAGTTTCATCATAATAGGATGGATTGTCATTTGCTGGAGATGGTTAGCTGTTCAATTGTTTATTTCTGCGCATGCACAAAGTTGGAGGAGGTGTCTTTGCATAGAGGATTTCTGGACAAGAAACACAGTTGATTTGATTCAAGTGTACGACTTAAAAATGAGACCGACAACAATTCTCATGGTGGCTATGAGTAATCTATTGTAAATATGTATGTGATGCATATTGTAGAAGTGTGGGGACTTTCTCAAAAGATAAAATATACTTGAGTGATTACAAGGAGAAGTGTTCTAGAGATTTAAGTGAGTACATAGACTAGATAAAAGTCAAACATTGTTGAAACCTCTATAAACTATCTAAACTAATGTTGAGTGAAGGTATCAAAGATTATTTTAGTGCAGATAAAGTATCTATTAGGGTATACCCACAAAAGTGGTTTACAATTTACTAGTAAGGAAGGAAAAGTTGCAAAAAATGACCTCATGAAAAAAAAATTTGGTTTTTGGGGGTTCAAACGAACTTTTAGTTCGAGTGAACCAAAAGGGGGTTCACTAGAACCCTGGTTCGAGCAAACCCATTAAATGCAAGGTCCCACCATTCCCAAAAAAAAACAAAAAGAAAACCTTTGTGGAAAGGGGCAGAATGTATACACCTAAAATCAGTCAAGGCAATCAATTAATTAAATACCAATTATTTAATTAATAAATCTTTTATTTCATCTACTTATAAATAAATTCCAAATTTATTTATATAGTTCACACTCTTTTGATTCTTCAATTTAAAATCACATTCTTCTATTTTAATTATATAAACAAATTCACATAGTTTGTTTTATTTAATTAATAATATTTTCACTAAATTTAATTAATAAATATTTTATTTTATCTACTTATAAATAAATTCTCAATTTATTTATATAGTTCACTCTTCTAATTCTTCAATCTAAAATTGCATTCCTCTATTTTAATTAAATAAAACAAATTCACATTGTTGTTGATGTCGAAAAAAAAATTGATGCCCCAGACACTGATTTTCAGGTGATAATGGATATATGCCCCCTCAGGAGATAAATCGATGAATTTTAGAATTTTTTTAAAAAAAAATAAATTTTTTGAAATTTTGATCATTTTTTGATGATTTGGTGATGATTTCAAAATTTTATGATCCAGAAACGATTTATCTCCCAAAAAAAGAATATTGAGTTTGTCAGATTGATTAATTGATTAATTGATGCATTATGTTGCCTCCTTATGTTTGATGTTTGGTGATCGTGTTCAGCTAATTGATTTGATAATGTTGATATGATAGTTGATGATTGACCTCATGATAGGTAAGGATCAATGATAGGATGGTGATGATTGACCTCATGATAGGTGAGGGTTAATGATAGGATGTTGATGATTGTCCTCGTGATAGGTGAGGATCATGATAGATTGATGATTGAATTTATTATAGGCGAGGATCAATGATAGGATAATGATGATTGACCTCATGATTGGTGAAGGTCAGTGATAGGATGTTGATGATTATCGTCATGATAGGTAAGGATCAATGATAGATTGATTATGATGACAATTGTCCTCATGATAGGCAAGGATCAATGATAAATGCTCACAAGATTTGATCAAAATTGCATTAGACCTGATTAGATTTGGTTGATTGATTGATGTTGATTGATTGATAAGATTGTTGATTTGTGATATGTTATGATCATGTAGGAGGATTTTATAATTCTTTAGTCTAGGGAACGCTTCCTAAAGACGTGGGACATGATTTCACATCTAGTACAGACCGATTTAGATATTATCAGTCGATGTGGTTTATCATCTTTGATTGATATGCCCCAGTATAGGATTGATGAATGTATTGATACTTGATGATGTACTTGATACTTGATGTCTACACTTATCCAGTTAGAGATTTTGTGATTCCTGCCCCTTTATTGATGTATCTCTTTGACACATTTGGATATCATTGTATACTTGACATTGTGATTTTGATATTTATATGATATGCAGTGGACTATTGATCTATATCGTGTTGATATTTGTTTATGATGGATGCTTATGATGGTTGCATTTTTTTTCTATGTGTTTATGCTATGTGATGTTCTAAATAATGATGATATGATATTCTATGGATACAAATGATGGTGCAACTAATGTGTTATGATTTTTTGATGCTTTATAAATGATGTCTATATGATGTATGTGATGGATCCTATTATGCCAATGAAATGTGATGCATTTTATGTTTTTGTACTTTTCTAATGCAAATAAATGATGCAATGAATGAATAAATGATTTATGAAATGATCACATGATGGTTCATAGTCTTATGTGTTTATGATGTTTACATGATGATTATCATGATAATTATGATGATGCATGATTAATGATTCTATATATTTTATGAATGATGTTTTATGCTATGTGAGATGAATTTCAATTATGTAAATGATGTGTGATGATATGTGATGTTTAAACTGATTATGTATGGATGTAATGATGATGGGATGATATATGGATAATGTGATACAAATGATGATATATGGATGATATGTGATTATGTGATACAAATGATTATGCTTAACTAAGTTCACAAGACTTCAAAACCTCTAGGGCCTTAAGCTTAAATGAGTGGATCTATCCAACTTCCAAGAGTTGTGGGAAGGTTTTTGTTAGTTGATTATTTGTTAAATTAAGCTTCACAAAACTTGACATATTTCTCAATTCTCTTTGAAATTTGAAGATACTCACTCATTTAAGCTTAGTGGACCCTTTTCTTAATGCAACTATGTGAAATGACTTTGATTATGTAAATGAGATGTGATGCAAGAATTTTTGTGATTTCTGATGAAAATATTATGATGTGATGTATGGATGGATGAATGATGTGATAATGTTTTCTAATGTATGGAAATGATGATGCAACTGATGTGTTTTCTATATGAGAATGATGTGTTTTCGGTAATGTCAAGTGTACTCAATCCATTGATAAGAAAGATAACCTCATGGTGAGATTGTGATTGCTTTGGAAACCTTATAGATACAGATGCAAGCTATCATGGATGTAATCTACTTAATCATGCAGATCTCATATTCAAAAGTTGTCATTCGTAATAGCTGATTTTTTGTGCTTTTTATCATCATTGAGCCTTTAAAATGTTGAAAGTGAGTACAAGCATCGATGGCATAATTAAACCATGATGACCTGAGTACTACTTCCATGATGTTTGATAGTGCAAGTTAACACAAGCATCTAATTATAATTAAACTGAGATGACCTACGTATTGCTTGAGTAAACAAACAAGAGTTAACCATTTTCCTATGTAAATTCAAAATGTCATTAGAGATACTTTGTAGAGAACATCTCATGACAATTTGCATAGTAATAATGATCAACTCATAGACAGCAAAAAAAGAAAAATCATACTCCTTCCTAGCTCCTCTAGTTCAATAGATCATCGAGGTGCTCCAGAGATATGATAACAAAAATCCAAGTACAACAATTGAACATTTATGTTTCACATGATAAACCCATGATTCAGAAGGAACAACATCCATTTCAAGTTTGATTTTGATTGGTTTGATTTTTCTGTTTGATTTGGTTGGTTGATGTGTTCATGATGGTCATTGATGTTCAATGTTTAGTTGCACTATGATCTTTGTGTTTGTTTTTTTCCTACTATTGTTTGTCTGATGGTTCAAGCTCAAATTTTATTGCCCCCAGTGAGTTCAGGATTTTTCCCCCAGTCTAGAGTGAGACGTGACGGCAATGCCCGGATATGTACATGATGCTTTCAAATGATAGGTAGATGGATGGTGAAAGTGAATGGTGAAAGCGAATGGTCGGTATGCTCAAATAGATGGAAAAGCTAACCTATCACAAAGAGTGCATGTTGTCAGGTTTTCACTACTTGTTTTTATTGCACTTTTTTAGATTTTTTTTTTTCCTTTTTGATTTTTTGTATTTTTGATCTCTTTTTATTTTTTTGATTTTTACTTTATTACCTTTTTTTAAAATTATTTTGTTTTTTTTTTGGTTTTTTGATCTTTTTTTTTCACTAGATATTTAAGATGGAATGAAATGATATGACCAATTGAAGGAACAAGATGCCCCACAATAGAGATAATGCAACCATGGATAAATGATAGATTAAAATGAAAGATTCACTGCAAAACATGTCACAGAAGCAACATATCTCTTGTCAAAAGATGATAATGGTTGATTGATTAAGATGCCATAAATGATTGATTCCATAAGGTTGATGATTGTTGATGATTGATTGAAAAAATATATGAGGATTGGATAATGTTTTACAGCTAGGCTCAAATATGATTTGCATGATAAGGTTCAAGGTTGGAAAGGGACATAATGACATGGATTTTGATAAGCTACGAGATATGGAATGGAAGAAAGTAAGAATAAAAATAATGAATGGGATGATCAAGATCAACTAGATAAGATACAAACACAAGGCCCAAGTATTTTTCCCCTATTCCTCATCAAGACCAAGGACGAGAAGAAATGAGAAAGGATGTATCTAGTAAGAATGATGGAATATGGATAGGACAAAAGATATGGTATGGAAGATATGGATAAAGGGTATAGGATAAGATATATGATGTTCAAGAAGATCGTTAACTTTGTCAAGATCAAAGGTGGAAATGTGGAAGATAATATATGAATGATAGGAAAATGGAAGAAGGACTTAAGCATCAAGTTTCATAACCAAATATCTCTCGAATAAAGGCTCTAATAAACCATGGCAATGGTAAATTACACTCTTGAATGTTGGTAGATTTAGGGTATGATGGGATAATGGATAGGAGGTTGAAAGGTTTGTTGATAGATATATGGAAAGGATGGCAAGATCAACATTGGCACACACCTTGAAGAGTGGTGGAGAGATGGAGGAAAAATGGATGTGGAAAGTGAGGTTTTTAAATGGAAGATTGGAGGAAGCTTTTGGATAAGCAAATTTGGATGCCAATTTAGATTTTATTGTTTCTATGAGACTTTTAGGAATCCACATGATTTTTGACTTTGATATTTTCTTTGTGGGCCTTTGTGACTTTTGATATTTTTCTCTTTGATTTATAGACCTTTGTGGTCTTGAAAAATTTTCTTTTTGATTTGATGGGCCTTTGTGGCCTTTTGAAATTTCCTTTTGATTTATGGACCTTTGTGGTCTTGGAATTTTTTCTATTTACTTTGATGGGCCTTTGTGGCCTTTATTATTTTTCTTTTGATTATGGATAAAATTTTCTTTTATTTTTGCATGCCTCTTCGAGCAAACATGTTGATCCTTTGATACATGTGAATTTTGATATGGAAGCTTTTGACATTTGGCACCCAAATTGCTTCCAAGAGTAATAGGAGAGATAGATGGAGATGAATTGTATGGAGGTATCATTGAAGAGTTGTTGGAGGTAGAATTTTGAAAGGGAATCAAGGATGTGTGCTTTTGTTGTTCTTGAGGAATAGGATATGGACCTAGGATGGATGGAAGGTTTGATGAACTAGGATGAGGACCTAGGATAGATGGAAGGTTTGGTGGATTAGGATGAGGACCTAAGATAGATGGTAGGTTTGAAGGACTAGGAAACTTAGGTGTATAACCAAGGCCATGGTAATATGGGTTTTCTTGAGCAAAAGGGTTTCTAGGATACCTTGTTCATGAAGGCCTGATCCTTTTCCTTTGTAGTTCATACTTTGACACATTCATTTACCAATGGGATATGTATCGTTTGTGAAATAAGATGCAAGTCCATTTTGGGGAAGATATGATATGGATGAAAGGATAGGTGTTGGAAGTAAATTGGAGCAGATAAAGGTGGAGGATCCCAATTTGTAGGTGTGGTCATGGATGGATAGTATAGGTGTGATAGGATCTTGACATGGTCGTGATGGAGTGTTTTGATCTTGACTTGGAAAAGGATCACGAGGTGTAGAAGATGGAGCAGCTTGCTCTTTATTAGGTATAGAATCATCATGAAATGGTATGAAAGGCATATCTTGATCTTGAGAAGGATGAACATCCTCATGAAATGAAGGGATATCCTCAGATGGAATCATATCTTGATCTTGATGAGGAAGGGAATCATGATATTTTGTAGAAAGCATATCTTGATCATTGGTTGATAGGAAATCATTAGATAGGATGGAAGAATTATCATGCTCCTGGGATGCAATGGAATCATGAGATGGTATGAATCCATTAGATGGGGTGGGAGAAGAACTCAGAAGGATACTTTTCTCTTGAGATGGAAATGAGTTATCGTGGATGAAAAGTGAACGGAGCGGATCATCATAGAATTCTTGAGAGATACAATCTTGGTCAAAGATTGGAAGAACTTCTAGAATTTTGGTATCATTAGATGAAGTGGAAAGAATGTTTTGATCTTGAGGTGTAGAGGAGTGTATGACAACATGGTTTGGACTGAGAGATTGACATGAATCATTGGATATAGAAGATATGATAGAAGAAGGTGATTGGATGGAATCATTAACTTGGGTGAAAGAATCTTGAGATTTATTTTTACTTATGGGAGTTGAAGATAGATGCATGACATGGTAAAATTCTTCAATATCATTTTTTGGTTGAAGACTTTGATTTGGGCTTAGAACTCATTTAAATTTTTCAAGAATTTGCAGATATTGAACTTGTATGATGTATTTATTGGTGGAGAAGGTATCATGTCCAGATTTCTGTCAGCGGAATAAGAACAAATGTATGGCAACAAATATCTTTCTGTGGTTGTTTCCCTTTGCATGTCCTAGATTTTTTGTTGAAGGTTTTTTATTTGATGAGCTAAAGCATTCAATTGGTCCTCATGTATTTCAGTTTGGTGGAATCAGTGAAAAGAATTTCCTTCAGCCTTAGCCATGACGGTTTTACGTTTAGGAACTTGAAGATGCTAGATCTTGGTTTAGATTGGAGAATTCCACTTGTAGAGGTTAGTTTTAACAAGTTTAGACTTTTTGGTACCTAAGGAATGATTTTGGGATGAGAGATTTTGAATTTTGGCTCAAACTATGAAATAGGGGATAAATTTAACTCTCGTGTTTTGCATTTAATGGATGCGCTAAAATAGAGCCTAGATGCACTAAAAGATTGCACAAATGCATTGGAAGACAGCCTGTATGCACTATAAAATTGGCTTGAATGCACCACAGAAAGGATTGAACACAAATGCATTGGAAGACAACCTGTATGCACTATACAATTGGCTTGAATGCACCACAGAAAGGATTGAATGTGTTTTGGGATTGGTTGGGTGCGCTACAAAATAGCTTGAATGCACTGCAGGATTGGTTGGATGTGCTACAAAATAGCTTGAATGTGCTAAAGTATTGAGTGGATGCACTGCAGTAATGGGTGAATGTGCTATAGAAGGAAATCGACTGGAAGATATAGTGGATGCATTCTAACAGCATATGGATGTGCGAGAGAATGGTGTAAATGTACCATAACAAGCAGTGGATGCACTGAATTGGGAAAATGTCATAGTTTCTTACAAGTTTGTTTGATTTTTTCAATATTCTAGTCAGAGAATTGGTTGTTTCAAAGGATATTTTCTTAATCAAGGTTTTCACTTCTAGTGTGATGTTTTTTTAAAAATTTGTTTAAAAGAACATTGGTAAAACACATCAAACATGTACAATCCTAAGGCTGTGTAGGACAATATTTATTGGATTCCCACTTAGACTTTACTCTAGCTACACCTACTTTTATCAGATGATTAGAAGCTTGACCCCACTGGCTCCCCTCCATGGCACTCACTTCTATGGGGTAGCCAAGCTTCAATACCCATGAATCTCCCATGGCATACTTCTCATCTCTACTAAAAGCTACAAAAATGTGGGACAACTTCAAAGGTTAGACCTTTTGAGCTAGTAAATAGAATAAGGATTTTGGCTTGCTATAACAAAGGGTTCTAGTATAGGCATTTTGTTCATGGGGGATCATCCACTTGGAAAGAGACCATTTTTCCCTTCTTGTCACAACAATCCTCGTTATAATTGAACTTTCCTCAAGTACCTACTTTTATATCCCGGTTGGAAGTCGCTTGGCTTTAGCATGTTACCGGTTGGGTCATTCCCTTGGGTGATTACTTTTTCCCACAAGGTAGGCCCTCTAAGGATAAAACAAAATAAAAATGAATGGGTTTGGCTTCTTGGTCACCCAGTTAAGGGGAGAGCATATGCCTACCATTCATCAAGCATGGAAGACATGGTGTTTTTAATCCTTCTAATTAAGCTAGATGCCTATCTTAATCAAAAGAAAGCATTAAATAACTCCACCAATTATAAAAGTACCTGTAAGCAGAAAAAATCAATTAGTTAGTGATAGTAGATTTCCACAATCCATGTAAATTATTGTATAAAATTTTTGGATTAGATTGTGTCTAAATTTTTGCATCAATGTTTCAAATCACACTCTGTGGTTCATCATCAAGATAAGAGAGAAAAAGGATAGAATTTTTTGAGAATTACTTTGCATTTAGCTTATTTAATTTGATTATTGTCATTTTTCATAGTCATAGGAATAGTCATTATTTGTCATTTTCAAATCCTTCAAAGCTTGTTTAGGACATTGTCATAGTCAAAGATTGCTCACACATTCGATCTGAGGGCAACAATCAACAAGTTAGAAGTTGCTATGAAGGTGAATCATGGAGGCTTCAACGAATGTCTTGTATAATCATTCTTATTATTTTATAGTGCTTTATAGGATGTCTTAGGTTCACTGACATGTTGGAAATATTTCTGACTGATATCTTTGGTCTGATCTTGTCACATGTCAGGTTCAGATGATTCTATTGGTGTTTCCAAGTCGATGTTGTAGCCATTGTTATGGTCAGTGTCATAGAGTCTAGTGAATTCATCTATAACTCAATCATTTGCAAATATGTCCATAATGGAAGACTCTTGTTCTTGAGGAATATCATCTATGTGTGTTATGGAGGCAAGTGTCTCATTTTGGAAAGTGTTAATAGTCGAGGCTTGTATAGGGTCAGAAATTGTTTGATCATGAATGGCATAAAAATCAAGGAGTGGATCATTTTGGACTTCTTGGTCGATGGTAGGGTCTTGGTCAAAGATGGGGTTGTCATGGATTTGGACTTCTTGGTCAATGGTCTAGGGTTGTGGTCAAAGATGGGGTTATCATGGATTTGGACTTCTTGGTCAATGGTAGATGTATTTTGGATGTCATGGTTGTTTTGAAGGACTTCTTGAATGGACTTTAAGATAGGGTTATGGGATGGACTACCTTGTTCTTGACATTAGGGTGATATTATAAGGTCATGCTTTGGACTTTCATGTTGACATGTATCTTCAAGTTTAGATAATGGGATGTAGCTTTGGACAATGATAGAATTTTCATGACTAAACATGGCTTGTGAGGGGGTGAGTTGAAAAGGATTAATGAATGAAGGACAAGGATAGGACGTGGAGACTTGGACTGGACTAGTATGTGAAGGAATAGGATATGACATGGATAATTGGACTGGACTAGTGTGTGAAGGACCGAGATAGGACATGGAGACTTGGATTGGACTAGTATGTGAAGGACAAGGATATGACATGGGGAATTGGACTGGACTAGTATGTGAAGGACTAGGATAGGACATGGAGACTTGGACTAGACTAGTTGGTGATGACATAGGATATGACATGGAGACTTGGATTGGATTAGTTTGTGACATCATAGGATATGACATGGGGACTTGGACTGGATTTGTGTAAGGTTGACTAAAATGGGACATGGAGACTTGGACCGAATTGATATGGTATGATGTGGGGACGTGACATGAGTTGCTAGATGGTTGATAAGGCATGTAGACTTGGATGGGATTGATAGGTGAAGGACTAGAATATGATGTGGAGACTTGAAATGGACTAGTGGACAGTTGGCTTCCCTTGTCAAGGTTAGGATAAGGGTGATAAGTGGATGTTTTTTGTGGACTAATGTCATGGATAGTGTTACGTGAATTTTGGTAGTGAGGGTAGACGGATGGAGGACTAGGACTTGTGGATTGTTGGTACAAAGGACATTAATTTTTGGTTTGGAGGAATTTCCTCTTAAAGTCGAAGGCTTGTTGGTATTGACCTCTACAGAGTAATTGGTATTCAACTTTACTAGCAAGCCTATCAATATTTTGTTGAAGGGAAGACAAGGTGGTGGATGTCATGATGTTGTTAATTGCAGAGTGATAATGATGTTTGTCTAAGGGAAATGACCAATGCAAGGTGATAAAATTGTCAAGAAAGGATGCCAAATGCCAAGGTGACAATGAAGACTAATATGAAAATGTTGACAAAGGAAAATGACCAATGCCAAGTCTAGATGCCAAATGAGGACTATGATGTAAATTCTAGGTGCAAAATGAGGACTAAGATGGACAATATTTGGAGAAAATTTTGTCTAACCACTCTAAGCCTAACTTATGTCTCAATTTTGGTTATCAAAGGACTTGCTAAGGGGACTAAATGACAAGGTCAAAATGATGAGTGAGCCTGCCTAACTAGACTGTTGAGTTGGAGGTTCTCATAAAAAGGAAAATGACAAAAAAGAGGAATAATGACAAAGTCCCAAGATAACCTAGTTTTGAAACAATGGTTTTGCAAAGTGTGGTGAGTTAGCCTAATCCAATGGACGTTTTGAGCAATTTCAGTTCTGGTTTCTGATAGAGACTTTTGAAAAGGATATTTGACAGTAGGCTAAAATGTTTGGACTTGAAGTTTTGGTAAAAAATTCCAATTTGTTTGAAGTTGATTGTTTGTTTCATTTTAATATCCAAAAAACACTTGGAAAGCATGATATTTTGAATGTAAACAAACACAAAAGAGAACAAGTACAACCCTATGGTTAAGCCAGGACAATATCTGCTAGATTACACGTGGGTTCCCCCAACTGCATATCAATAGCTTGTGAATTCAAAAGCTTCGTTGCACAGGCTCCCCCTTATAGTACACTCTCTTCTCAGGCCAACCAAGCTTCCAACCCCCATGAAACTCTCATGGCAGATTGATCACCTCTACTATAGCTACGAAGTTGTGGATGCCTTCACACCGACCGGTGCTGCGCTAACAAATAAAAGGTTTTTGGCTACTAAACAATGGTGTTTAATTCTGGACCCCCATTTGAGTGGCCATACATGGGGCAAGAGATTAATCACCAATTAGGTGGCACTCCAGCCTGAAGAGGTTAAGCTCAACAGGGTTTATGGAAGTACTACTCTATCCGTATGACACATCCACACTCGTAATCTTAAGTTTTCCCTTAAGATTCATAGTTGTATACCGGTCGGGGGTAGCTTGGCTTTAGCTCCGTTACTGGTTTGAGTCACGTTGGGGTGATGAAATCCCCAGGCAAGCCCAATTTCTACAGGCAATAATCATTTCTCTTACACCCAGGATCACATTACTATGCAAGGGGAGAGGATACTTTGGTTATTGCATTAGGGTTACACAAGGATAAAGTGGGTTTGGCTTTTTTATCACCTAGTTCACATAGGGTGAGAGCATATTCACCTACCCCTTTCAAACACAATCAAACAAAATGAAATACATTTTTATTTTATGTGCACCAAAAAGAAAATGTGTTTTAATCTAAAAAATCACAAGCACGATGTTTAGAAGTGATAGTCTTGGACACTGAAACCTGCAAAATCACAAGTTATAAGTTTGATCAAGTTGTCTTGAACCCATGAAATTTAAATGCCACACGCTGCCAACAAGAATTAGTAACCAAAAATCTCTAATCTAAAACATGCAATCTATTAAAATCCTAAACTAATTTAAAAATTAAAAATCTAAACTAAATTAAAAAATTATAAATCTAAATTAAATTAGAAATTAGAAATCTAAACTAAATTAAAAAGTTTTTAAAAAATCTAAATTAAAAATCTAATATAAAATCTAATAAAATCTAATTGAAAAATATAATCTAAAATCTAAAATCTAACTAAAAGCTCATTTTTAAAGATCTAAAAATCTAATTTAAAAATCTAAAAAAAATCTAACTAAAAGCTAATTTAAAAATTTAAAAATCTAATTAAAAAAAATCTAAAAAATATAATTTAAAAGAGAAGAAAAATATAACTAAAAACTAATTTAAAATTTTGAAAATCTAATTAAAAACTAATTTAAAAATATAAAAATCTAATTAAAAAGGCTAATTAAAAATCTAAAAATCTAATTTAAAAGCTAATTAAAAATCTAAAACCTAATTTAAAAACTAAAAAAAAAATCTAAAAATCTAAATTAACTAAAAAAATCTAAGACCTAAAAAGCTAAATTTAAAATAACTTAGAAAAATTAAAAAATCTTAAATCTAAATTTACATCTAACTCTAAATTAATCTAAATTAAATTAAACTAAATTAATAAAACTAAAGTTAATGAGAACTAAATTAATCTAAATTAATAAAATTAAAGTTAAGGTGAAGGTTTGGAAGCTGAGGGGAGACACGAAGTTTCCAGAAAAGCGTTATTTACCTATACCTGCAAAAACAAAAAAAGAGACCAAAAACCATACAAAAATCTGCAAGAAAAATGTCGAGTTCACCAATGTATCAATGGGTTATTTTTAGGTAGGTTAGCAAATGAAAGCATATATAATAAACCCAAAGAACTATAAAGCACAATGAAAGCAAATAATAAGAACGATTATACCAAATATTCGTTGAATCCTCCATGATTCACCTCCATAGCACCTTCTAACTTGTTGATTGTTGCCCTCAAATCGAATGTGTGAGTAAGCTTTCACTATGACAATGTCCTAAACAAGCTTTGAAGGATTTGAAAATGATAAATAATGACTATGCCTATGACTATGAAAAATTACAATAATCAAATTAAATAAGTTAAATGCAAAGTAAATTCTAAGCATGAATGTCTAAAATAATAAAGTGGTGGTGTGTAAGTTGTGAACAAAATTGAAATTAAATATAGAAAACACAATTTTGAGCGAACAGACAAGATTAAAAGCTAACAAAGCCTAAAATCAGAGGTCAAGATTTCATGTGACAATCCTTAATTAGGGTTAGGGTAATATTGTTAAATGAGTGGCCAAGATGTCATTTGATAAAATCAAATCGGCAGTTGAGAATAAATGTGACAATTAGCCAGAAAGATAAATATTTTCAAAAATCAAGAAGATATAGACTACTTGATTTGTGAGATTCAAAAAATCAAGAAGATAAGAGTTGAAGCAGATTTGGAAAATCAAGAATTTTCTCAATTACTTGATTTTTGGAAGAAGCTTACCTTTTTGAATTAAATTAATTCAAAATAAGGATTTTGTGTGACAATAAATAATCTTTTTCAGATATTTAGTAAAATGAAATGAAAGTTAATAAAATGAAATCATTTTAAATAATAAATTGATTTAAAATGATGGAAATGTTAAATTAGGTAATTAAATAATTAAACATAATTATTTAATTTAGAGGATTATGACCGATAATTAAATAAATTAATAAATTCATTTAATTATAAGAATTAGTGACATTAAATAAATAAATAAAATTCATTTATTTAATAATAAAGAAGAATAAATGAATAAAGGTAATTAAATAAATTAATAAATTTATTTAATTGTAAGAGGACAATAGACCCTTAGTGGCGTATTGAATAAATAAATATTATTTATTTATTTAATAATCATGAATAATAAAAGAGATACGAATTAATTAAATAATTATGAATTATTTAATTAATAGTCGAATGTGGACCAAGGACATAAGTAAATGTCATAATTATGCTAGGACGAAAGTGTTAAAAATAGAGCTTACAGGCCTAGGTCATTTTTATGTGTCTACAAGAATCACAGAGTGTGATTCGAAACATTGGTGCAAAAATTTAGACACAATCTAATCCAAAAAATTTATACAATGCCACCAATTAGTTCTCAGACTTTTAATATTTTGAAAATTTAAATAGATGTGCTAAAACAGTCATCCAATGCACTAAAAAATTGCTCAGATGCGCTAAAAGATCTATTCTACATGCTAAAAGAACTGATAAATGCGCTAAAAGAAGTGATGAATGCACAAAATTATTGACTGAATGCATTGAAAGACTCCCTGAATGCGCTAAAACATTTGCTAGATGTGCTGAAAGAAATGTCATATGCATCGTAACAGACCTTGAATGCGTTGAAAGAGTTGTCAAGGGTGAGTGCACCAAGATGGTCCCAAAAAGGGGGCTTAAGTGGCCACTTTTTTTTTTAAATCAGGAAATACTGACCTTGGATGTGAAATTGAGGATAGTTACACTCAAAATTTTGAGATGGAACAGAAACAAGGATTGGTGTGCTTCAAGTCTACTTGAACTAAACTACTAATGTATTTTGAAAATGTTTGAGATTAAGGGGTTCAAAAAAGGGACGTACGCAAATTGGTGTTGTTTTTGTTAGAAAAACATAACATAGCAACTCTTGTATGACCCCAGCACATTGAACTTTTTTGTAGTATTTTTAAAATCAGTACAGTCAAAAGTTAGCTAATAGTATCTAGTTGATGCATGATTTTTCTGATAATTTTTTAATGAATAATTGATTTTTTACTAATTTTCTAAGTGGGCACTTCCTGAAAAGCAAAATTTTGGCCATGCTGCCCCTAAAAATTTTAGAAAGTAATTGATTTTTTTTAAAAAAATAAAAATTGTAGAATGGAGTCTAGTTTCTAAAATGGTAATTTATTTGAAATTTCAATGAACAGTTAATTTATAACGAAAAAAACACCAAACACTACTTTTTAGCGAAAAAGAGACATACAAACAAAAGAAATTATGGATGAAGGGCTTAACATTGTCAAAACGTGAAAAAAATTACATCGTTGGATAGCTAAGAGAGAACCTAACATTACCCATGTGTTCGATTTTGTCGATATTAAACCAGATGCCATCTTAACAGTGAGCACAAACCTAATTATGTGAAAAATTGTAGAATTTGCAAAAACACATCTCTAGTCATTGGGAATTCCCTCCAAGCCTTTGGGTTGGTATTCCAAGGAAAATACCAATGCTAAGGCTCGAGGATTCCCAAAGCAAAATATAATGTGAGCGCATTATAACACGCTCGCATTATGTCTTAGTTTTGACATTTTTTTTGTTTATCTAGGATACATGTCAAGCAAGACATAACGCGAGCATGTTATAACGTGCTCGTGTTATGTCTTCCATTATGTTAAATACCACTCTATTGAATTTTTGTTGATATATTTTTATGTTTGTATGTACATGTATGTTGGTGTGTCATGTATGTATGTATGTATGCATGCTTGTATGTATGTATGTATGCCTGTATGTATCAGTGCATGTATATTGTATGGATGTAGGATTGTATGTACATATTTATTATGCTTGTATGTATTTATGTATGTGTTTAGAGGGAGGGAGAATTTTAAGAGAGAGAGAGAGAGGCGTCAGTCGATCCAGATCGAGAGATCAGAAGATCGAAATCAAACTTTTTAGAGATCAATCCGAGACAATCAAATTTCGTCAATCAAAACATCAAAATCCAGCAAAATCACTTTCCGCGCATCTCAGGATCTTCGCAAAAATCAATCCGTTTCATCAAATCAGATCAATCAAAAGATCATCAGTCCTCAAATCAGGCAGTTTCAATCAAATCAAAATCAGCACGTCATCCGCAAAAATCCTCGAAATCAGGCACCAAATCAAAAATCAAATCAAAAGAAAAATCATGCATCAGGCATCAAATCAGAAAAAATCGAAATCAAAATCAAAATCATCAAAATCATCGAGACAATCAAAAATCAAAATCAGGCTCAATCAAATCAATCACGCTCAAATCGGCGCAAATCAAAAAATCTCATTGCCGAAAATCAGTTCAGGCAGATCAATTTCGAGATCAAAATCAATCGATCAAAATCAGGCGATCCAGGCGCGATCAGATCGAAAAATCAAAATCAGGCGGATCAAAATCGGCAAAATCGATCAAAAAATCATCCACGTTTCGTCAGGCGTCGAAATCAGGCAGAATCAAATCAAAATCAATTTTGGATCAAAGTCATTTTTAAAAAAGCAAAATCAAAATCAGGCGCGGAAATCGAACATCGTCAAACGGAAATCAATCAGGCAATCAGGATCGAAATCAAACAAGATCAGGCGCAAAAATCAAAATCAGGCGCAAAAATCAAAATCGAAAATCAGGCAAAATCAGAATCAGAAATCAGGCACAGATCGGCATCACTCGACATCCGGCACAAATCAAAATCAGGCAAAATCAAATCAAACATCTTAAGAGAATCAAAATCAAACAAAATTTTGAGATCGAAGTCAGGCAAAGTCAGGCATTTCGACCATCAGAGGCGTCGAAGTCGAAATCAGCTTTTCAGGCATCGGGCGTCGAGATCAAATCGCTTTTTTTTTTTTAAAATCGAAAAATCAGGCAAAGTCGAAAAAATCGGCAAAAATCCAGAACGTCATCCGAAAATCCGCAGAAATCAGGCTTTCAAAATCAAAATCTTCAGATCCGGCAATCAATCATTTTCCATCAAACTGGCCGCTTCCATCAAAATCAAAATCAAGAAATCAGGCGGATCGAAATCAAATCAGATCGATCAATTTTAAATCAGCATCAAAACCAAAATCAAAAATCAAATCAACAAAAAATCAACAAAATCAAACAAAATCAATCAAAATCGTTTGGAATCAAGCGCAGAATCAAACGCCGGATCAGAAATCAAACGGCAAAAATCGAAATCTTTAAAATCAGGCGATGAAATCAATCATTTTAAATCAGGATCAACTTTAAAATCAACAAAAATCAAATCACCAAAAATCATTTTGCGGATCGGCAAAATCAAAATCAGACAAATCTTTTCGAAATCAAACAAAATCATCAAAATCAATCCAGGCGCATCAAGCGATCAACACTTAAATCATCAAAATCACGAAAATAAATCAAAATCCTCGGCGTCAATTCGAAATCGAAAAATCAAAATCAGGCAGATCAACAAAATCAGGCATCAAAAGTCAGGCGTCAGACAAATCAAAAATCAAAATCACAAATCAGCATCAAAAGATCAAATCAATCAAAATCAAATCAATCAAACATCGATCAAACAAAATCAAACGTCAGGCTGCGGAAATCAAAATCAGATCAATCAGGCAAAAATCAAACATTTGCGTCAGAAAAATCGCGTCAAACAAAATCAGGCAAATCAGGCACAAAATCGGACAAAATCAGATCAAACATCTTTTCCGACGCAAAATCGAACGCGATCAATCAAAGATCAAAATCAGCAAAATCAGGCGTCAGGCAAATCCGCGAAAATCACTCGAATCGACGATCAAACATCAGGATCGAAATCAGGCAGATCAGGATCCGACATCAGGATCTTTTAAAAAATCAATCAACAAAAATCAACAAAAATCGAACGTCAACAGGCTTTAAAAATCGACGTCAAATCAAATCAGGCAAAATCAAAATCGGCATCGAGATCAATCGATCAGGCAAAAATCAGAAAAATCAAAATCAACGCGATCAAAATCAAATCAAAGTCAGGCGTCGAAATCAGACATCGAAAAATCAGAAAAATCAGGCGCAGCTTTTGCGCAAAATCGTGCAAATCAAACAAAATCAGGCATCAAAATCAGAAAAATCAAAGTCAAAAATCAATTTTTAAATCAATCAAATCCGTTTGAAATCAACGATCAAAATCAAATCAAACTTCAAAATCAAATCAGGCGCAAATCAATCAAAATCAAACTCAGGCAAAAATCAAATCAGCGCTGCGGGAATCGGAATCGTCAGGCAGGCAAATCATCAAAAGTCGAAAAATCTCAAATCGGGACATCAAAATCAAACTTGCTGAATCAAAATCGAGAGATCATTTTAAAATCAGGCGGCTCAAAGAAATCAAATCAGGCTTTTAAAAATCAAAATCAAATCAGGAAATCAAATCCAGCATTATTGCAAATCAATTCGCGCTGCATCAGGCAAGAAATCAGCAGGAAATCAACAAAGTCAAAATCAGGCAAAAATCAGGCGCAAATCAAATCAAGGATCGGCATCAAAACAGCAAATCCGCAAAATCAGGAAAAATCAAAATCATCAAAATCCGTCGGCACGTCGAAAAATCAAACAAAAAAAAAATCGGACATCAGAGTCAGGATCAACAAAAAATCGGATCAATCAAAGAAGTGGGAGATGGGAAGAAGGTTAGAGGAAGAAGGAAGGAGGAAGATATCAAAGAAGAAGAGGAGTCGAGGAAAAGTCGAGGAAATCGAAAAGTCGGAGAAAGGGAAGGAATGGTCACTATAGTCCATTCCCGCCATATCAAAGAACACTCCGGAATAAGGATGTCAGTTTATGGAGATAATGGATGGTCCGAAATTGGAGAAATCAGGTCAATAAAGTGAGGATAAAGGCATGAAGTTAAAGATCCGTCAAAATG
>VDFB02000017.1:27196420-27217084 GCA_007258455.2 Sequoia sempervirens
GTGCATTAGCCATATCCTAAAACTATAATTCAAAATAGCGTGCATTAGCCATATCCTGAAACTATAATTCAAAATAACAATACTAATATTAAATTGTCATTAACAAGGGCATAGGTATTGACTAAGACCCAAACTACAAGCATAAATAAGTCTAAAATGTTCTATGAATTTTATTTTTTGATGGACTATTTTTAAATGAATAAAAACTTTAACGTATTCATACAAATGGAGAGTGAAAGTGTAATTTTCTTTAATATTATATAATAAATTATTATGAATAGCGATAGTAATATTAAAAAACAAATGTCATTAACAAGGGCATAGGTATTGACTAAGACCCAAACTACAAGCATAAATAAGTCTAAAATGTTCTATGATTTCTTTTTTTGATGGACTATTTTTAAATGAATAAAAACTTTAACATATTCATACAACTGGAGAGCGAAAGTGTAATTTTCTTTAATATTATATAATTAATTAATATAATATTATTTTGTAATCATAATAAAGTATTTTGAATAGTATTTTGTAATTACAATATTATATAATAAATTAAAATTATATTATTTTGTAATTATCATAAAAAAGCCTATTGACTAAATATATTGATTGATTTGACAATTTGAAATAAACAAAATAGTTATATTTACAAAATGACTAAGGATTTTAAATGAAGTGGAAAATATTATCATACAATTCATATATATATTTCAAAATATATAAAATTATAAATTAAATTTTTTAAATAAATGAAATAAAATAATTTTAATCATGTAAAAATTAAATAAACTTTATATAGATTAATTAGATAATAAATTAATATAATATTAGTTTGTAATTATAATAAATTATTATGAAATATGTAAAAACTAAAATTTCTTTGACGGTTCTTGGTTTTTAGTTTTTACGAATTGTTAAAATTTACTATTAACCTTTTAAATAAGTCTAAGAGGTTCTATGATTTTTTGTTTTGGTGGACTATTTTTAAATGAAATAAAACTTTAATAGTATTCATACAACTATAAAGTAAAAGTGTAAGACTTTTAAATTATTAAATAATATAGGAAATTATTTAAATTTTATTAATTATAATACAACAAATTAATTTTATATTTTGTTATTATTTTTAAAATATAAATTTTAGTTAATAAATATAATTAATTTTTTTAATAATGTATAGATGCAATAAACAAATTTAGATTGAATTAAACTTCACATGGTTGTTTAATAGAAATTTAAATCTATTTATAATTCACTTTAGAATGTGACTATTCAATAGAAGACTATGAGGTTATATGAGCCTTACAAGGTCTTGACCTCATAATATATCAATATTTAGGAATAAATAATCAAAGTAGTATCTTCATAGTCATAAGATTTAGTGTGAAATTTTTTTAAAAATAACTATATACAACTATAGAATAAAAATGTTCATTAACAAAATGAAAAAAAGATAAAGATGTAGCATGTTTCTTAAGCCTGATATCAATTTCCACTATTATTCAATTTTTTAAAAATACTAAAAATCAATTAATAATAAATATATGTATTTTTTTCCAGATATATGTTGAAAAAAACATTTAAAAACCAAAAAAAAGAAAAACCTAAAACTATTAATTAAACAGTGAAACAACATTCTAATCCAATTTTTTTAACTCTTATACTATACTATATTAAATTTCTAAGAACAACTATTCTTCTAAAAATATAAGCAGGCCTTGCAGTAGCAATTGGGATTTGGGCTTTATCTGTGTAATATATGTTATACTTATCATAATTACTGTTTAATTTCGCTCATTTTTTTATGTAAACGGTTAACAAATTAAAGATTCAAGATCTATAACTGTTTTAAGGAAATATAACAGCTCCTTTGATGATGATGTTGAACCCGTTTGCACATTAAAAAAGATTAAAGAAGGGCTTCATTAATCCTTCTAAATATAGGTGGAAGGGGAAAAATTGGCTAAAATAACAAGAATAATTCAGAGCATCTATTTAGTGAAAAAGTAGAAGCGGAGGCACATGTCCCATCAACATCAATCCAAGAGATGGAGCTTCCGCAAAGGGTGCAGATGGAGATCGACGGCGCAGGACCACTCCGCAGGGCGATCCTGCGGCCCACAATAAAGAGCCTTCACACACACAAATATTGCCTTTTGCTACTGTTTCTGCAGCTGCTTTCGATTTTTTTGAGCCTTTGGGCGAAAATTTTAAAGGGGAAAGGAACTATTCTTCAGACCAGACCGCCATTGATCAATGCGTGAGCTCAATATGCATGTTTGAGAACATAGTTGTTGTTGACTATTGATCGATGAAGAAGAGATATAGGGGGAGGAGAAGAAGCGAGGGGATTTATGAAGGTTTCAATGAAGAAATATGCTTAAGCTGCCCTCGGATCGAGTGTCGTTGAGTTGTTCTTCTATGAAGATTACGTTAATGTGTTTGAGCTTGAGCCTGGCTTTTCATTTGTAGATGTTGTTTGCGTTGTGCCTTGGTTGTAGTTGGCTTTGTACATGAAAGGCGTAAGAATTGAGGGTTCGAAACCCCGGAAGTGCGAAAGAGTGAAGAGGTTATGAGCAGTGAGTGAGAGACTAGAAATAAGTGAAGAAGAAGAGGTGCTTTCAGCGGATTATTGTAGGCGTGCTTTGTAACGGTGGAGACTATGGTTGAATATGGTTGTTATGACACCCAGGGGTTTCGAACTAGGGATCTAGATGGACGAGCATGATTTAGTTAAGCTGTAGCGGAAATTTTCCGTAATGCGTTGTTTGGAAGCTTAAGAGAGGCCTCTCTGCTTTTCCAGAAGGTCGCAGGTTCGAAACTTGGGAGAAAAGGAAGGGACAGATGAGTAGGGACCTTGCATTGTGGAAGCACAGACGTTCTATCATGTTTTTTCCTTGCGGTGGCAAATATGGGCGTGAAGGCTCTGTGGCTGCTAGAGTTATCGTGAAAGCTGGGAGTTTGGCTGTTTTGGGCGCAAAGATGTACAAATTCGAGGAAGGGGCAGAAAATCGCGGAGGAGAAAATGGTAATGGAGGACAAGAAAAAGGAAGAGGAAAAGGGGCAATTTTTCATATTTTAACTAACAGCAACTTACGTGCAACAAATTTACTGAAACAATACACATTACAATGGAGTAAAACACAATTAAAAAACCAAGAGATTCACTGAAACCGTAGCAAGTGAATCACCTCAAGTTTCTTTCTTCACCAATGCTCTGGTTCCACCCATTTCTTCGCTACAGAGACTGCTAAAACACAACTAAATCTCGTCCCCCTGAGAGCCATTTAACGTTGCTCAAGGTTGGTTCACATTTATTGCATGGAGCGAGCTTTGGTGGCCTAGTAAATGGCAAGGCAAGCACAGAAACAACAAGAAATGTTGTGAAACGGCACAGCTGCACTAGGAGCCATACCTGATGGAGACGGATAAGGACGCAATATTTAATCTTTGGTAGTTCGTTGTGTAGTGGGGACGGCAACTTGTATAGAAACAATACCACATTCTTTCGCCGGCGGGGTTCCTCCTTCCAACAGCATTTCCATCGACGGCGTCGCCACCAAATAGGTTGTTGTGGATGAAGAAACTGGAATCTTGATCCACATTTATTTGCCTCGCACGGCCCTATATTGGGGAGCCCATAAATTCATCCCTTTTTGGCCATTATAAGCAGGAGAAGTTTGAGGTATTTGGTAAGGTCAGTCGAGGATGCACAGCTCAGAATATAGAGGTATATGCCGAGCCTGACACAACTATTCTGGCACCTCTCATTATGCTCTTTTTATGTCATCCCGAGTTTTTTCCCTACTGGAGTGGAGGTTTACGCATACCAAGCTTGTATGGCCCAGGCGTTCATTAGGGTTCTAGCAGTGTCCGGAGAAATGCAGTGGGGTTCCCCAGCAAAAAACCTATGGAAGCTAAATATAAATTTTCTGCTCGTTACTGCTAAAATAAACCTTTCTTAGCTTGTTGAATTTTGTGTTTGTCACACATTTCAAATGTAATCAGTTAAAATTGTTGCCTCATCAATGGGTTCTTGATTTGTTGATGAAGTTGAATGGTTCTAAATGAGTCCATTAGGGATCAAGTCTTCTTGAGTGCAAAAGTTTCCCACATCATAAGGTGAGGTCGGGATAATCCCCACAGTAAATTTGGTGAAATGGATACAAATAAAATAGTTACAAATAATTTGTAGATGGTCTCCATCAAAAATAAAAATAAAATTGATGCCTCTGAGTGAAGGCTGTCATGACATGATTATGAGAGTAACATTATCAAACTCAATTATTTTTATGATGAAAAACTTTAGTTGTAATTGCTATTAACCAGAATGCAATTTTGTTATATCTCAATATTCTAGGAGAATAAAAATTGGAATTAAAACATTGTAAACATTATATTTGTGTCATAAAATGATTTACAAAAGGTAAATGTGGATAGATTTCTTTGGATGGGCTGAGGGATAATTCCTATTATTGAAAATATCAATCAATGGTGATCCATAATTTAATTTTTCTATAAAGATATATATTGTCTTTTAGTAAATAGCGTAGAGAGTGTTTGTTTGTCTAGTATATTTTACACATTTAGGTTTTGAAACAAATATGCATTTGCATGTCTATAACATATCAATGTGTTAGTATTGTAGATAAAAAGATGGACAATAATTTTCATATAAGGATGTAGACAAAATATACTCAATCTTAAAAGAGTTTACAATTTTCATATACACAACTTTTAGCCTAGTTTCTAGAGGTGTCAACCTAACATTCTTGGAGAATGTAGCCAAACCTTGGATTCTACTTTTATTTTAAATAGAAAAACCACATCAATAGAAATAGGCAAACATTTTGTGTTGTAAAAAAAAAGATATAAATTAGAAAAATTCTTTCTTTTACCTTTTTCTTATGTATATAAGACTTAATGTAGTTAAAATCCTTGATTTCTACATATTGATAAGGCATAAATTTGTCCACCAAGATATCCTATATAATATAAAATTACAATGAAATATATATTATCATCACAACACACACACATAGTCACTCACTCTCGTCTCTCTCACATAAATACTTACACTAATATAAAAATATATGGAATTATCATTTTATATAATTTCATTCGTACGTATGTATGCATCTTGCATACATATTCATCTATTTGAGTACATATCTAGCCTTTTGAACAAAAGCACAAGGGGATAAAATTACAAAGCTAGCTTAAACCCTTCACAAGATACTTGTTCTTTAATTGATAGTAACCAAGATAGAACTCTAATCTTCAATCTAATCTTTGGATATGAAAATATCACAATATTTCAAAGCATTCATATCTTTCCAATAAAACCAAATCTTCAAAAACATCTATATTTTAAAAATATTTCTTTTCCAATGAAACTTTTGTGAATGAAATATAATACAATAATACTTTTAAAACAAAAATACTATCAAATTAATGATAAAACACAATATACTCACAACAATTATTACTATTGATATTTTAATTATTAAAACTAGCGACTAGAAGTAAAATCTTCAATGTATAAACTCTATAGTACATATGCCTACTTTAGGAGGACATCCAATCATCAATTTGAACCTAGAGGAGTTTGAAAAAAATGTTTTTACATTTCAATGGTGTAGTTTGATTTTTAAATATTTAGCTTTTCAAATATCTTTAGAGGAACTAGTTTTCTAGACAAGAAAAAACTAGAAGGCTTAAGATGAATGTGATCTTGTGCAAAAGGCTTTAGGATGTGTAGCTTTTAATAATATTTTAGTTTGAATCAATAAGTTTAATACTCATGTCAAGCGATGTTTGTAAATTTAAAATTAGTAAATATTTATGTCAATTCTCATTTAATTTTAGGTCTATATTGATGGAATGAGTTAATAGAATTACACAATAATAAGTGGAACAATATTGTGCTATGTTTGGATCATAATTTGAGTATTTTTTCTACCAATTCTACCTTTATTTGCATTTTACCCTCAATTTTCATGCATCATTCATTTATTTTGATATTTATATTTCCCCATTCTAAATCAAATTCCATGAACCTTTAGTTAATTCCAAAGGACTTCAAATTCACCCCAAAATTTAAAAATAAAATAAAATTAAAGTTAAATTTATTTTTCATACTTATTTTCTTTATTATTGTGAGTCAACATGACACACATTGTGAAACTTGTTGCTCTATCTTGATATTTTAAAAAAATCATTTGAAAATTGATAATTAGTGGGAAAACAAAAAAATGATAAAGAAAAATAATTCAACGAACATTTCAATTTGAAACTCAAAAGATGAAAAACTAAATTGTGACTTTTATCTAATTAAACTTCAAATAAAAGTTAATTCCAAAACACACACCAATTTTCAAATTTTCTTTTGGTAGCAATCCAATTGTTGTTGTGCAAAATTCTCCTACTAGACGTCCCTCGTCCACTTGCTTTGTTCCCTATTCTGTCTTTTCATTAATCCATACTGCGCCCCTTCTTCCTTATATGCTGCTATTCCTTTTTTAAAATTTTATTAGGTATTTAAAAAAAAATAGTTCACTGCCTGCCTCCTCCAGCCACGCCTTTTTCTCTTTCGGTATTTTCCCAATGCCTCCTCTGCCTTCTCTTCCCATCCTTTCAACTTCAATTGGAGATTTGTCTCTTCTTTCTAGCATCCTCTCCATAATTTTTATTTTTTATTTTTTATAATTAATTTTTTAAAGTTTCAAAACAATGGAAAGAGTTCCATGTAGCCTAATACTCTCCCATTACAATTTTTTAACTTGCTTTTTATTGATTTTTTTTTTTGCTTTATTATGTATAAAATTATTATTAGTTCCTGCCGAAAGGAACTATAGGCACCACCTATGCCTTAACTAGTTATTATTAATTTTGTATGTGGCGAATTAGAGATCATATATAAAGATGCAAAATAGATAACATAAAATATTTGAAAAATTAATTTTCTGAAGTCTAATTGGAAAATAAAATTGGACCAATATAAGCGATTTATGCGGCTCCACTATGACAATTGCGATGATAGTGGCAATTTGTTAGGATAGTTTTTCCACCGCTTGCTTGATTTTGGGGACTTGTAGATTCTTTCCAACGGAAATATGAGTCGTGGATAATAATCGGGCTTCATTCGTTACAAAACACAAAACAAATATTTTTAAAATGTATACAAATATGGTTTTCGAGTCACAATGAGCTACTTGAGCTTGACCTATGGGCACTACCTGTAGCCTCGATGTTGCCCTCACAACCAGTCTTTGTGACGACATAGCCCTTCCCCCAACGTCTATCCTGTGCACAATGGCATAAAAGGGCTTGCTGCTCATAGACTCCAATGCAATTGGGTTTGGCTTATTTCTTGTGTCATTGTGGCCCTCTCCAAGTTGGGCACTATTTTGATTACTTAGAAATTTTAAACTTATTAATTTTGGAAGTGTCATATTAGAAGACCAGGATCATAGCTCTATAATATATACAAAACATTATAGGGCACCTGAAGTCATTTTAGGTAAACTGGGAGCTAAATATGGTGGTTGCTTGGTACTTATCTAAGTTTTTTAGTTATAAAATTTACATCTTTATATCAATTTTGGGTCTTTCTATTGCAGGTTTTGGGTAGAGCTACCTTGCAGATATTTGGAGTGTTGATGGCTTTTAACACGTGCCACAGTTAATCTTTATCAAGGTTTTGCAGATTAGATTTTACTGTTTTCTGACGGACTTATGCATAGGTTTCTAATCACCGGGGTCGTTAATACATTTTGAGGTATGTGAAATCTTATTCCTGACACCATCAAGTTTGAAGGTGTTTTTGGTGGTGAGAAATGGGGTAAAATGGAGTTTTGAAGGATTAAAAACCTACAAAACCAGGGGTTTTATCTTGAAAATGCATCAAAATGTTAATATAATGCATCATGTTGGTATAATTTGAAAAATTGGTTTTATTTTGGTAATTATATTATGTTGAGCTATTTTAGTTTGTTGTTTTGGTTGATCTGATCTTTTAGGGTTTTAGGTTTCTCTTTGAATGAAAACAGACTGAATTTTTGCATTTGTTTTTTACTAGTAATGTTGATTTGTTGGGATCGTTTTGTTTCTTTTACAATAGGGTTTTTGAAACTTAAGGTAAATGGGGCCACAAATTAGCTGAACTTAGTAAAAAACATACTTGTCAAGAGGGTTTGGCATTGAGGTGACAATTCGTGGCAAATAAAAATACAATGGTATGTACCACTTATCAGTGAGAGGTAAATTGCGTGTTTGCGCAAGCACATTTTAGTACCAACAATTTTTTTTTGTTTTTTGAAATATGAAGTGTTTTTGCAACTTTTGAGAGCTAATTTGCTTTATTGCATTGAATAGATTGGAACATATAGAACTGTTGAAATCCCCTGTGAAGAGTAACTATTTTTTCCCCCTAAAACATAGAGGACACAAGGAGACCACCGATCAGGTGGAAGGCATTTAATATTTTATTTAATTCAATGATGATTGATATTTTGCAGCCTGTGGACATTGGTAGGTTTACTTGTGTATTAACAATATAATCTTTAAGTACAAACGTAGTTATAGGTTGTTGTCGAATAGTATCAAAGGAGGATAAGTGATTGTTTGCCTTAAGCTCGCAATGGAAATCCTCAAAGCTACATGGATTCCTTTGTTCATTGTGCTGCTCATTACACACTTTTCTTAGAAAAATGTCTAAAATGGCGCTTGGGCCAAAACCCTTACCCATCATTGGTAACCTTCATTTGATCTCCTCTCTTCCTCACAGATCTCTCGCCACTCTTTCCCACAGATATGGCCCAATAATGACTGTTTACTTGGGTTCCATTCCAGCCATTGTATTATCATCTTCACAGATGGCTCAACAAGTCCTCAAAACCCATGATAGTATATTTCCAAATAGCCCTGTGATTGAAGACCATAATTACATTCTAAGCCCCTACAAAATTGCATCGCTCAGTATGGCCCTTACTGAAAATGCCTTCACAAGATCTTCATTGAGGAGCTCCTCCCTCTCAAAAGAATGGATTCCTTCAAATCCCTAAGAGCCCGAGAAATGTCCGCCATGACACAGTCTGTACTTGAGATTGCATTCATGAATGCAAAGAGTGGCATGAATTCCTTGGCTGTAGATGTCACCAAAGAGGTCACTTATTTGACTAGTAATATTGTGTCTAGAATCACATTGGGAAGAAATGCTATGAATCTCAGCTAGGTGGGAAAACATTCAAGGAATACTTGGATTAAGTGCTTCCCCTCTTAAGTGGTTTTAATTACAGGGATTTTATTCCTCTGTTAGAGTGGCTTGATTTGCATGGCCTTCAGAAGAGAGAAAGTGAGATTACCAAGATTTTTTATGGGTATTTTGAGAGGATTGTGGATGAACATGTTGAAAGAAGGAAGAAATCCAGTGATTTGGAGTGTGAGGACTTTGTGGATATACTGCTTTCTTTGTGTGAAGATGAATGCATGGAAATCAAAATTACCAGAGACCACATCAAGACTACCATTTTTGTATGTAAATACTTATAACTTCTGTGGTTCTTTTCTTCTCTAAGATGTCAGTTTGGGTGGGCTTTTCAAAAGAAATATCCTCATGTTGGATTCTTAGAAATATATACACCTAAAATCGGTCAAAATAATCAATTAATTAAATACCAGTTATTTAATTAATAAATCTTTTATTTCATCTACTTATAAATAAATTCCAAATTTATTTATATAGTTCACACTCTTCTAATTCTTCAATCTAAAATCATATTCTTCTATTTTAATTAAATAAACAAATTCACATAGTTTGTTTTATTTAATTAATAATTTTTTCACTAAATTTAATTAATAAATCTTTTATTTCATCTACTTATAAAAAAATTCTCAATTTATTTATATAGTTCACTCTTCTAATTCTTCAATCTAAAATCACATTCCTCTATTTTAATTAAGTAAACAAATTCACATAGTTTGCTTTATTTATTTAATAATCTTTTCATTAAATTTAAATCTCAAATTTAAATTTAAGCACATGTTTACAACTTTTCTTCTTGCCACCTCATGAAGTGTCATATTTAAATTTCTAATTTGAATTTAGGCACATGTTTGACACTTGTCAATTTCACACATTTTATTCTTCCACACGTTTGGCATGTTGCCTTTGGTTAAGAGAACATCCTCCATGATTCTTCCATTTCCACCGTTCATCTCTCATGTTTGAATCTTGATCGTTGATTGTCACCACATCACAAGATGCTTTGAAAATCCTATAAGTACAACCCTTTGCTATAGTATTTGGCATCAACATTTGAGTAGAGTTATCATGCAGGAATATCATTTGAGCATTGGATCATTTTGGAGTCTTATAGTTAACTTTGTTTATTATTTAGAAAATTTGCATTGTAGCATCATTTTAACTTAGAATCACACTTTGCTTCATAGTTGCATTTTATATCATATTTTGCATCATAGTTACATTTTAGATTAGCATATCCATAGTTAGTATTTGAGCATATGTAGAATCATCCTAGCTTCATATCATAGCATTTACATTGTATAATCTAACATCATTATTCATTCATCATAATATCCATTATCATAACATTCATCCCATTAGTTTCATATAGGAACTTAATTGCATTGCATGTTGAATATCAATCTCATTTCTCAAGTTGTCATTTTAACAACGATAAGTGCATATACAAAATCTGAGAGCCAATATGGTTTAATAAATCCTTGAGAATAGAAGACAATGATACATTCTTAAAAGATTTGTTTAACTGCAAAATAGAGTAATTTATTTGATTCAAATCTTCGATATAATTTGTTTCATTAAGGTTTGTGTTGATTTACTAATTTCCCACATTTCACACACACATAGTGAGTTACAAGTAGTTTGTTTGGGACCAAGACCCTTGTTTCTCTAGTTTATTTTTTGGTAAGACTCATCCTACTTATCTATATGACTGTTTTTGTAACGGATCTGGACCCTTTCCGATTTTTAATTAATTAAAATATTTATTATTTATAATTCACCTCTTTAATAAAATTGACATTTTATATAGAACCTTCAATATATTGAATCTATATCATATCAACTATTTATGTAAACCATGAATCCAACAACAATATAAAAACAAAGGGCTTTAAGTCCATAATTAAATCCCAAAATATATCAACTGTATATGCTAAAGGTCTTACAAAACTTTCAACCTATCAATGGTAAAATATATAAAAATAAATATCAAAATGTTTATCCCCCTAGTCAAAAGAAAATTTAACAGCTAGTGCACTCATATTTTTCAATTTTTCTTGATAATCTACGATTTCTCCACATGTGCAGAACAAAGAGCTTGATTTTCAGTGAAAAACCTATGTTTAATAAAACTGAAAAACAAATACATAATAAAACCAAAACATATTAAAATTATATTTGTTGGATAACTCGTTCTAAGGACTACCATCATCCAGTTGGGTCTATGAAGTCTCCTCCATTTTCATCATTAACCTGAGCTTCGAAGGGAAAAATTCTATAGTTTTTTGGTGCTAGAGAGTGAGAAGGTGGGAAAAGGGGGGTTTAGGCGAACCAAGGGGGGTTCAAGTGAACCGGGGAGGGTTCGAGTGAACCACCTTTCCACAAAGGTTTTCTTTTTTATTTTTTTCTGGGAATGGTGGGACCCTGCATTTAATGGGTTTGTTTGAACCAGGGTTCTAGTGAACCCCCTTTTGGTTCGCTTGAACCAAAAGTTTGTTCGAACCCCCAAAAACCAATTTTTTTTTGCATGAGGTCATTTTTTGCAACTTTTTCTTCCTCACTAGAATTGTAAACCACTTTTGTGGGTATACCCTCATAGATACTTTATCTATACCAAAATAATTTTTGATACCTTCACTCAACATTAGTTTAGATAGTTTACAGAGTTTCAACAAGGTTTGACTTTTATCTAGTCTATGTACTCACTTAAATCTCTAGAAAACTTCTCCTTGTAATCACTCAAGTATATTTTATCTTTTGAGAAAGTCCCCACACTTCTACAATATGCATCACATACATATTTACAATAGATTACTCATTGCCACAAAGAATTTCATTTCATTTAATTTCTAGCCCATATAACTCATAGTCCATACCATGCAAACTTGGTCATCTCTATTGAGATCATAAAATATGTCATTCATTAAATTATAGATTAATATGATACTCATGTATCAAGTTCAACTCCTCTTATATGTCATTGCAAGCTTTCATAACTTTCATTAAATAATTTGATTTGGTCATGTGTAGCTGAATGAAATAATGATGAATGACACTATTATAAGCTTTGCACACTATTTTTCTACATTTGGGGAATGCATCAAAATTGAAGGCATCATTTATTTTTAAAGTAATATTTTAGAATTTGAGTCCCAATATTTTCCCATTAGAAAGAATGTAAATAAAAAATTAAACTAATCCCATCCTTGCCTCAAACTTACCTCGTTCAAATCATTAACTTATTAAAATAGATTGGATCCTAAAAATTTTAAAAAATAGGGCCCTTAGGCCATTAAATTCCAATCCTCATCATGACCTTACCTCATTTGAACTCTTAATTTATTAAAAGAGAACTATTGGCTTCACATAAATTGAATGGGTCTTTTGCCAACAACTATATACAAAAGTCTAGGAACCAGCTATAACAAAAATATGGATCTAAATGTACCTACTTTTACATAATGTTCAAGGAAGGCAACCACTCAAATTGAAAACATAGCTAAACATTAGGAAAGAAAATAAAGATCGACAGACTGACTGCATGTTGTGGATTGCCCATTGCTTTGTGGTATTCCTTGTCATCTTTGGTTCAGGCTCCCATGTTTCCATCATTCCTCTGCATTTTCCTGCAAGATCAATTGTTTCCCATAACTTATCCTCCTCAAACTCTTGTGCCCATTTCTAGCATTGTTTTACAAGAATATCTGATAGCCTTAACACACAACAAGCAATAACATTTTTCAAAGACACCTCTGTCCATGCCACAAAATCTTCAATATCTTCATCCAATGTTAATCTGCATAGTTTGTAGAGGTTGTAGCTTGGTGCAATTCTCACCCAGTCTTTGGAATCATTTAAATTTGCAACAACCTCCTCTTTGTCTCCAAGTAGATTTTCAATTTTGAGCAAGCCCTCACATTCCCTTGATAGATTCTCTAGAATTCTCCATGCCTCTTGGACATCTATAACATACTCTTCACAACTTGGATCAAGTTTTTCGTGCTCCATTTGTAGCTTGTAGAACTCCTTTTCTGCAGCCATACAAACTCGATCCTCTTCCTTTTTGAGATCATCAAAGAGACTTATTTCATTAGCCAGGAGATCTATATCACACTCGTCTGCAAAACTCAACAAATCCCATAATTCCTCACAAGCTTTCAGTACTGTCCCTAATGGAGCTGACTTAGCCTTGTGTAGTCGAGTGAAGATAGTGATTAGAGACACTATTGTAAAGAAGATAGTGATTTGTAGCTTGTAGAACTCCTTTTCTGCAGCCATACAAACTTGATCCTGTTCCTTTTTGAGATCATCAAAGAGACTTATTTCATTAGCCTGGAGATCTATATCACACTCGTCTGCAAAACTCAACAAATCCCATAATTCCTCACAAGCTTTCAGTACTGTCCCTAATGGAGCTGACTTAGCCTTGTGTAGTCGAGTGAAGATAGTGATTAGAGACACTATTGTAATCCTCACAAACTGTCTTTCTACAGTTGGGAAATGCTTCAAAACTGAGGGAAATGCTCTTGTTTGAAGCATATTTAGAAGTTGTTTCCCATCCTCTACCCATTGCACAGAGTATAGGTGAAAAATTGAGTTGATTTTCTCATTTGACATGCCTTTTTCACAACCTTCTCCCATTAGAAGCTTTACTTTGTTAAAAGACATTTTATTGGCTTCTCACAAACGAGAAGGGTCTTCTCCCGGCATACATATAAGTTCCAAAATTCTTTTATACTTTTCAGGTGTTACAACTGGATGTCCCTTCCACATCTTCTTACGAAACCAATACACAAAATTACCTATAATGACATTCGACAGAAGACCACATAGCTTGCTGAAAAAGACAGCACTTAGCTGAAGCATCAACACCAAATACAACAACTTGTGCAACTTGACTTCGGTAAATATCTTCGTGCACAATCTTTGTATCTTTGAGAATTGTTGTCGGTCTCTTTTTAAGTTGTACACTTGAATCAAATCATCTGTGTTTCTTGTCTAGAAATCCTCTATGCAAAGGCACATCCTCCAACTTTGTCCATGCGCAGAAATATACAATTGAACAGCTAACCATCTCCAGCAAATGACAATCCATCCTATTATGATGAAACTGAAAAGTAGAGAAAAAAAAGCATCATCTAAAAGTTCAAAATGTCTAGTAAAAATTATGTCATGAGATGTGTTTGACAAGAGGGAGATAATGGCACAAAGTGTGACCACTACTCCAATTGCTGAACTGAAAACTGATCTGCATATCACATAATCAGCACGACAAACACGAGCAACCAACCATGAGCTAAGCACTTCATCCTCAAAATCATTCCAAGAAATTGACATCATCCTCTCATTTGAGAATCGAAACTCATCTTCTTTAGTGATGGAGAAAATTGTGGAAGTCCTTTGATTTAAAAGACCAAGAACGGTTTGACTCCCTAAAATGGTGCAAACTAATATTGAACCAAGGACTATAATACTCATCAATAAAATTGAATTTGCAATTTCCCCCCAGGTTGCCCAAGGCCTATGTATCTCAAGAAAATTACCATGTTTCTTTTGAAAAATGCGCAGTTCAGAAACAATTTGGACGCATATACTAATTCCCAACGTCAGAAAAGTTCTCACACTTGGAGCAGCCATTTCAGGGAGCAAAAAGCCTATAATAACACAAAGAGCAACTCTTCCACTAACTACTATCTGATTAAATGAAATCAATTCTTCCACATTCACATCTTTCGTACATTCATCCGCAATATTACTTAAGTTGCTCCACCAAGCAATTATTTGCACTGTTACACCGGTAAGGGAAAAGGCCTTACTCGGCAGCCAAGTCGCCCGTTTTTTAATTGCTTGCCATACATCCAATCCTATAAGAATACTAAAGGAACCATAGCATGCTAAAGTTAATAAATCAGCAATAGCTGTGAAAAGATAGCTCCAACCCAAGTCCAACTCAATAGAACTTGCAGGAGATGGAGCAGATGTCATATAATTTGCAGGAGATGGATCAGATGCAATATAATGCGCAGAAGATGGAGATGGAAGAGATGCCAGCAAATAAAAATAAGGAGACTTGCAATTGAGTGGATAAACATAAAACTCCAATGTAGTTTATTTACATTTATTCACCGACTCCTTTCCTTGACATTGTTAAGTTCAAACTGTGTTCCTCACGTTAAGTTAACTTTACTAATTTCTACAGAATTTAATAAAATAAAAAAAAGTCTCATACAGGCATTGCAACTTTCATTTTAACATTGCTTTGGGATGGCACATCATTTTTAATTGCACTTTTAATTAAAAATAGTAATAAAATTAGTAAAAATTCTGGAAAATAAAAATTAACTTGAGAAGATATTAGATTTGAAAAATAAAAAATTAACGTTAGATGATTTCTTTTTATAAAATATGAATGGGAAGAAATAAATTTTGGAAATAAGATGGTTTTAGAAATATTTTTAAAATCACAAAAAATATATTTTGTATATCATTTATATCAATTAAAATGAAATTTGAAATGTTAAGTATTGATTAATCATATTATACTAAAAACTTAAGACTAAAATTATACCAATTATTATGATTTAACATTTGTTTTGAGTGATAAGTAATTTGTTTGAGGTCAAAACCTTTGTTTCCCACTTTTTGGGTTCTATACTCTGATCAAAAGTACTACTAATCTTTATTTGATTTTTCTAGTGTGTTTCTTAATTAGACTCGTCCTACTTACCTATATGACTGTTTTTGTAACGAGTCTGAACCCTTTCCCATTTTTATCTAATTAAAATATTTATTATTTATAATTCAACCTTTTAATAAAACTGAAATTTTATATAAAACCTTCAGTACACTGAATCTATATCATATCAATTATTTATGTAAACCATGAATTCACCAACAATATGAAAAACAAAAGGCCAAAGACTTAAATCCTACAGAATATATAACTCTTTATCCTAAAGATCTTACAGAAGTTTGAATCTATCAACAGTACAATATATAAAAATAAATATGCAAATGTTTATCGTCTAGTCAAAAGCAAATCTATCAACAGTACTGTGACCCTCCTCTTTTTCTTTAGGATGCATTTTGTTTCAAATCATGCATTATTGTTGGTAGACTATGCTTTGTTTGAATTTCACGTTTTCATTTTTTAATCTCTGAAAGCAACTCGTTCTTCCTTTTCTCAAATATTCCCAACTATGTCTATAAACAAAGGGCAGGAAGAATAAAGATACAACGGGACTGGCATAACGTAACTTGTGTTCTCTTAGTTTAGATGGCATAAGTTAAGTGCATGGAACTTGTTTTCTATTAATTCAAATGTATGACATGACGCTACGAATAATTAATGAGATGACAGTTATTTGCTGTTTTAAAGTTATTGAACAATATAAATTTTCTGCTGGCTGCACTACAAATAATGCCTCCTTATCTTGTTGAATTTAATGGTCGTCACACGCTTCAAATGCAACAGCCATCCAGTCAAAATAGTTGTCATTGAGGGAAGGCTCTAAATTAAATTTTTGTAGCTTTCACGACATGATTATGAGAGTAACATTATTGAACGAACTCAGTTATTTTTACGATGAAAAAGTTTAGTTGTAATTGCTATTAACCGGGAATGTGATTTTGTTATATCTCAATATAATAGGAGAATACAAATTGGAATTAAAAATTTATTCAAACATTTTAAATGTGAAAGGATATTAAAAAATGATTTACAAAACGGAAATGTTGATAGATTTCTTCGTATGCGCAAAGAAGGATGATTCCTATAATTGAAAATATTGATCAATGATGATCTATAATTTAATTTTTCTATAAATATATATATTGTCTTTTAATAAATAGTGTAGAGAGTGTTTGTTTGTCTAGTATATTTTTCACATTTAGGTTTTATAACATATATTCATTTGCATGTCTATAATATATCAATGTGTTATTATTGTAGATAAAAAGATGGACAATAATTTTCATATAAGAACGTAGACAAAATATACTTAATCTTAAATGAGTTTACAATTTACATTTACACAACTTTTAGTCTAGTTTCTTGATATGTCAACCTAACATTCTTGGAGAATGTAGCCAAACCTTGGGTTCTATTTTTATTTTAAATAGAAAAAAAACTTCAATAGAAATAGACAAACATTATGTGTTGTAAAAAACAAGATATAAATTAGCAATTTTTTTTCTTTTTTTCCTTTTGCTTATGTATATAAGACTCAATGTAGTTAAAATTCTTGATTCCTACATATTGATAAAGCATAAAATTTGTCCACCAAGATATGCTATATAATATAAAATATAACGAAATATATATTATCATTACAAGATACACACACACTCACCCACTGAATCTCTTTCTCTCTCACACACACATACACTCATACTAATATAAAAATACATGGGGTTAACATTATATGAAATTACATTCGTACATATGTATGCATCTTGCATACATATGTACCTATTTGAGTACATATTTAATCTTTTGAAAAAAACACAAGTGGATAAAATTACAAAGCTAACATAAACCCTTCACAAGATATTCCTTCTTTAACTATTAGAAACCAAGATAGGCCTCTAATCTTCAATCTAATCTTTGGATATGAAAATTTCACTATTCTTTAAGGGATATAAATATTTTTCCAATAAAACTAGATCTTCAAAAAAATCTATGTTTTTAAAATATTTTTTCCAATAAAACCTTTGCCAATGAAAAATAATACCATAATACTTTAATAACAAAAATACTATTGAATTAGCCAATAAGGGCATGGTTCGGTGGTCAAGTCGCTTGGTTTTAGTGATGACCACTAGGGTTCAAACCCTCGGTAGGCCAATGTGCTTGCAAGCCTTGTGCTCGTGGGTTTGGTTGTTTCTCGGTTCATAGCTCCAGTCAAAAGCATTTACCCCTAATAATATGGGTGCATTGCACCTTTTGAAAAAGAAAAAAACTATCAAATTAATGATAAAAAATAATATTCTAACAACAATTACTACTATTGATATTGTAATTATTAAAACTAGCAAGAAGAAGTAAAATATTTAATTTAGAAACTCTATAGTATGTATGCCTACTTTAGAAGGACATCCAATCATCAATCTCAATCTAGAGGAGTTTGAAAAGAATGTTTCTACATTTGAATGGTGTAGTTTAATTTTTAAATATTTAGGTTTTCAAATATCTTTAGAGTCCTAACTAGTTTTTTTAGACAAGAAAGAACTAGAAGACTTAAGATGAATGTGAAGTTCGATCTTGTGCAAAAGGCTTTAGGGTGTGTAGTTTTAAATAATGTTTTTGTTTGAATCAATAAGTTTAATCTACTCATGATAGTCTAACTTTAATGTGATGATTGTAAATGTGAAATTAATAAATAATCATGTTATTTCTTATTTAATTTTGGGTCTATATTGATGGAATGAGTTAATAGAATTAAACATTAATATGTGGAACAATATTGTGCTCCGTTTGGATCATAATTTGAGTATTTTTTCCACCTATTCTACCTTCATTTACATTTTATTTCCATGTATATTTCATGTATTATCACCCTCAATTTTCATGCATCTTTCATTTATCTTGATATTTGTATTTTCCCATTCTAGATCAAAATCCATGACCCTTTAGTTAATTGCAAGGGGCTTTGGATTCACCCTAAAATAAAAATAAAATAAAAATTAAAGTTAAATTTATTTTTTGATGCTTATTTTCTCTGTTATTGTGAGCCAACATGATACACATTGTGAAACTTGTTGCTCCATCTTGATATTTAAAATATATGTATTATATTCTATATAATACATATTAAAAATGAACTCCCCAGAACGATTAAAATTATCTCAAAGTTTTGGGTGTGGATTCAACAGATTACGTATGATCATTTGGAGATGGACTTAACCTCCCCTTTAAAAGAAACAAACATAGTCAACCATCCATCTGGGGGGCTGGTAAATACTATGGGAGAGGACCCTTGTAGCAAGAATCCTGCTAGGGAATCAGAGAAATGTGAAATGGGGATGCCCTGGAAGCTATCCACATTGAAACCAAACATTCTTTTCCTAGAAATCAGTAGTAGAGGAGAGGTTTGGGACTTGAGAGTGAGGATACCAATGACAAAGATTTCAGGGATAATGCCAATCTAATGTTGTGGACCCTTTTTTGGAGATGGATACATTTCTACAACAAGATTCAAGGAAAGAAGCTCTTAACATTAGGTAATAAAGGGCCTAACAAGAGATACAATCAAGGCTTTGAAATCTTTAGAGAAGTAAGGATGGTAAAATTTGAAGAGTTGAGCATAACATTAGAGGATGGAAATGACAACAACTAGTTAGCCCTAAGAAATAAAAGAGGTCCATATCAGAGAAGAGGGGAAATAAGTATTAAGGTGAGTCTTCCTAGCACTTGGAAAATTTCTAAGGATAAAGGCACACTAAGTGTTGGAAATAATCTCATTAGTTTTTCATCACTTGGAGGGAAAATGTTGTTAAATCCCCAAAGAACAACTATTGGGGATTATGGATCACTCCAAAATAAACCATCCAACATCAGTCAATGAGAAATGGAGATGTTAATTGAACAATGGCTGGAAGAAGTCCAAGAAAATATTATAATAGAGATAGTAGGTAAGGTTTTCGCAGAAAGAATGGGACTAGAGGATTACTCAATTCATAAGCAGGAGACTTCTAGGGCATAAAAGAGGAGGATATTTGAGACTAAATTAGTAGAGAAAAATGGGGAAAGGGAGGTTGAAAAGAAAGCATCTAACATAACATCATTTGTAAAAGTAGAGGAAAGAATTTCAAAGTAGGTTAGGAGCAAGGAGGTTAAGGAAAGTACAACTACTAATCTAAGAGAGGTAGCTCATTTTAGCAACAACTATGTATTAGGAAGACAAGGAAAGGATGTGGAGGAGTTTGCTGAATCAAACGCAAGATAAGATTGTGATGACATTGTACATGAAAGACTCATTGATATATTAATAAAGGTAAAAGTTAATCTATTTAAAAGGGGTTAGATGTTACTCAGAGTAAGGTTAGAGGGGAAAGTCTAAAGGAGAACCAATTGAACAGAGAAGATGATGAGCCACATTATGGAAAATTGGTAGCCTTAAGGGAAACCAATGAAATGAGCCCCCAAAAGAAAATCAGGAGTATAGGCATGAAAGATAAATTGGATTTGGAAATGGGACAAAAATCACATTTTGATATGGCGAACACAAGCAACCTCTATATTGGAAGAAAAAAATCGGTAAGAATAATGGAGAAAGAAATGGAATCAAGATCTCAGTCTGCACCTTTTAAAGACAACTATAAGCAATTAAGAATGAGAAAAATTGCAGGGTCAATAGGGGGGAATAAAGATAATGAACCCAAATGGAACTATTATCCTT